>OW240914.1:71808778-71836966 GCA_933207985.1 Pelobates cultripes | reverse complement strand
ATGGGGGGCAGTATAAAAGTGGCTAAAGGTATGGGGGGCACAAATGTGTGTGTATGGGGCAATGTGTGTATGGGGGCAGTGTGTGTGTATGGGGGCAGTGTGTGTGTATGGGGGTGTATGGGGGTGTATGTGTATAGAGTGTGTGATAAGGGTAGGGGGGCTTTTTTTTTTTTAATAATATATATTTTTAGTTATTTAATTAAAATAAATATATATTCTATGAGGGGGGACATATTTCGATCCCTGGTGGTCCCAGTGGTGATTCCCTGCGAGTCCCAGTGGGGACAGTGAACTCTAGCCCGAGGAGCTGCAGCCTGAGCTTCCGGGTCCTCCCTCTCCCTCCCCCGCCGGCTGTAAGCACAGTGCCTGCGGACCGGGGAGGGAGAGCTCTGATCTCCCCTCCGGTCCGCAGGTACATTGCAGGGCTAGCACCTGCATGTGCTGCTGGCAGGGGAGGAAGAGGGAGACCGGCGGATTTCTCGGGGGGGGCAATTGCCCCGTTGCCCCCCCCCTGGATCCGCCACTGGTGTGAGATCAACCAAAAGGCCATCAGAGTTTACCCTTTAACAGAGTTGTTCACTAACGTGAGTCCATAAGAAAGTGTGTATGATTAGCCAAGCGGACAAAGAGATAGAGCCAACTCTAACTTTTGCGTATTTTTAATACCCCCATGTGTGAAAGTGAGAGATATTTTAAATATTTGATCCCGTAACCTCGATACGATAATGAGAATTATAGGGATTTACATAACTAGCATAACATCTGTTAGAATTATCACACTTTTTCATACCACTTTCTTAAACAGTCTGTTTCACTGCAGGTGAATCACACGTTTATATATAAATATTGTACAGCGCTACGGAATCTGATAGCTCTATATAAATAATAAAATAATAATATATATATATATATAGAGAGAGAGAAACAGAGAGAGAGAGAGATCCTATAGTCTGCATATATACAAGATGTAATCTTTTCTATTCTCTGATCTGAATACTGAAACTGCACCTAAGGCACTAAAATGCCTTGTACTGACTCATGGATGTTGTGCGTTCATGTATCACTTATCTGGAACAGAGAACACAGTTAATTACAGAGAACACAGTTAATAGGCCTGTGTCTAGAGTGCCATAGTTATTATCTTTGTCACGATTTAGATGTTCCTTAAAGGATTACTCTAAGTCTCATAGCCACTTCAGCTTGCTCAATTGGCTATTGTGCAAAGACTCTGTCTGTCAGGTGTTTCATCATGAATGCCGAGCTAAGATCCAACTTTCCGCGTAGCCCAGTTCATTAAACAGTAAACCGACCGGTATACTGATGGCAGCCATAATTTAGTATTCATCCCATAACCCCTTGCTGTGTAGAGAATTATGGCATAAGAATATTTTCTTGATGTGGTAGAGGTCTGCTTGACCTGTACATTCTCCTGGGTACACACTGTGGGTATACTATGAAAACCAATTCTCCCATTTATCTATTTTTTTGCAATATATTCTGTGATGTCATGGCTTCCCGATACCTACCTTCTTCCTGCACACTCCCACCATGCCCCTGACAGTGCCTGCTACCAGGGTTAATAATAATGTAGCCTCTCATGTCCACTTCAGTTTTGCCAATCTAAATTACAGTTGATTTATGCATTTGGTGGTTCCAGAGATGCTAACCTGATGTGATTTAATTGCCAGTTTACTGTTTAAACCCCAGATCTGCACTAGACCAATGCTGCTCCGACCTACTTATCCTCACTAATACACAAATATGTCCAGTCTAGGCCCCTTCGCTCTGCTAGAGATCTACGTCTAACCTCTGTTCGTACTCCTACCTCCGATGCTCACCTTAAAGACTTCTCTAGGGTTGCACCATTCATGTGGAACGCCCTTACCCTCTCTGTTAGACTTACACCTAGTCTCCACTCCTTCAAAAAAATCTTTGAAAACTTACTTCTTTAGGAAAGCATATCAATTAAACTGTGAACAGCTTTCCTTCCCCGCACCTGGATTCCTCTCCTGCAACTGTCATCAAAACAACCACGAGCCCTCAGTGAATACTATCCTAGCAACATACTTTTCTACCCAACCCTTACCTTTTGTGTCTCTATACCCCACTCCCTTTAGCATGTAGCAGGTTAAGCTGGGCCCTCAATGGGCCCTGGTTACAAATATGTGTCTGTTAGTCCACCCATTGTACAGCGATACGGAACTTGTTTGTGCTTTATAAATATTAATAATAATTGGTTTTCACATTTTACCATTCACACAATTTATATACACACCCTGTGCCTCTCCCATTAAACCCAATACATTCAGTTGTGGCTAATCTTTGGTTATCCTGGGAAACACTATACCACACTGAGTATATGTTTTTGGAAGCTGTAGTCCTCCATTCACTTTGCAGAGCAGTAACGACCACCAAGCTAGGTAGGAAGTGTCATCTGGAGACCCTCCTTGGTAGCCGGAGAACAAGCTGCAATATAGTGGGACACTTCTAAATTCCAGGCCAGGGGTGGCCAACCTTGGTCGCATTACATGTAAATCCCAGGATTATTCACGAAAGACAGATGTACCCAAACTGCCTTGAGTTCATTTCTTCATGTTGCATTTTTTGCTTGACCCGGTTTGACTAAACAAAAAACAAATAAATTACAAAATAGCCATACTGAAAGAAAATATCCGAAACTGCCTTTTTTCCAACTCTGTTATCTCGGACTTAATTTAGCAAATCCCTTGACAGTTTAATAAATACATCTCTGTGTTATCTGTGAGCCTACTTCCTTTCCAAACATGTTTTTCAACTGCACCAGTATAATTTGTTAATTTGTTACTGAGACCCTCTTACGGAGACCCTAATTCTGAGACACGTGAGCTTTTCCTTCAGCATTTACTATTGTTTGCTGGAACAATGTATGTATTCCTTGCTGATCTGTGGGTGTTTTATGAACTAAAAGTTGTAGAATTGCCATTAAAACAAAGCTAAATACACATTTTCAAAAAGTATCCAATTTACAAAAAATACTTATTATTTTCTATGCATTTTAAAGTGGTTAGTATATCGAGACTAACTGTATACATTTTTCGAATATAGAATATAATACACAGAATATTGTGCTCTATTGGGAAATGCTATAATAATATATATTTGTAGAGATGCTTGAACAAAAGTTAAATCAAAATTTATACATTTTTACCTGGCGTTATCTCAATGCTGGTGGTGGGGGGAGTACTGCAATGGTTATATAACAAAGTATGAGTCACTTAGTTTAAGAAATGAATGCATATTCATAGAATAAAGCTAATATTTCAGCTGATTGCAAATACTTGTAGACAAAAAATAGATGGATGTTTGGAATTTGAAAATAATGCAGAGGCCATAGACAATGGCTACATTAGGTCATCTACATCTCTTTTCATAGCTGCCTAAGCCCAGAAGCTAATGAAATAGCTTGTTGTCAGCACAGTTACAATAACACATCTTTAACTAGTAAAATACATTTATTTTATTTCAAGCTAATTTTGCTTGGATCAGGCAAGCAGTGGTATATTCTTGGAGATCCTATTAAATTGCAGGTTATCTTTTATTTTGAACTCTTGTGTAGTGGCAGAATGAATAGCGTGTAGTCTGCAGTGCAATCATTCCTATTTTTGAGGGGTTTCCTATTTTGCTAGAGATATTATCCATTTTCTTGGTTTTCTGTTTTGGTTTTTTTCCTTAACCTTTTTTCAATCCTCTACTCATTTTTTCCACACACCAAAACAGACTCTGAAACACAAACACCGCGATAGACAGACAGTCTCATGTTGTCTGAAATAGGCAGAAACACAAACTAAGACAGACAGATTCATGACTGACAAGGCATACTTGGACCACAGCCAACAAACCTTCCAATCCCCTCAAGAAAGACACTGATACCAAATTAAGGGGAAAGGCTTGGCTACAGCTTTATTTTAACCAAACAGTGTATTAAAACTTGAATTAAAAATGATCTGCCAATGAAAATTAGCCACATGGAATGGAAAACTAAAATTTTCCCATAACTCAGCTCACAACTAGCTCAATAAATAAACCATGTCACAGTAGCAATTGAAGGGGAAACTGGTGCCACAAGGGTTGCAGGTGCTGTAACAGTGGGAGCAGGGACCTGCAAAAGAACCAAAGCATGCAAGCGCTAAAGAAAACCCAGCAACTCCTCCCCATGTGAACCCCAACCCCTGTGGGCAAACAGGTTGGAAAACAGTCCACTCATTTCCATCTAAAGTGACTCTTCTTGCACTGGAGAGACAGGTGGATCTGATGGGCACTCTCAAAGGTGTCCTGGCGTGAGGCCCGCCTCTGGCACTGGAACTGGAAGGCTCAGTCCCCATTCCACTGGCAGACTGGTGTCTTCCAGCACCCCCCTGCCATCTGGGTAGTGGGTCCCAACTGCTCCTGATGCATCCTGATGCTCTCTGGTGGCCAGATAGGTCAGACAGTCATGTAGCCCTCAAGGCCACACTGGAAGTAATGGAGGACTTTGCTGCAAAGTAGCCTGTGAACGCCTGGCCCACCTTCAGGCTAGCTCAGGGGGAGACAGTGCACAACCCAGTGGTTGTGTTTGACCAAAACCATGACCCTCTCCAAGAGGGACTGCAAGGAAGCAGCACCATGGCCCTGCACAAATTCTCCAGCTTGGTCAGGGACATCTGTGTCTCAGCCATAACACCGCTGTTCCTTCTACAGGCAGAAGAGGAAAGGAACATAGTGCAATAATGTTGCAACAATTTTGAGGTGGAAAGTAAATGTAATAATCGCACTCTCAAACCAAAATTGATTGTAGGCATATCATCAATATAGTTGGAACGCAAGCCCATACGTCATCTCATCCGGTCTCATTTTGAAAGAGAGGCTTGAACCGCATTTCCGGGAATATGGATATATCCGGAAGTACTAACAGTGACGAACCCGGAAGTATGCTGCCAATGGCTCAGCCACTTTGCGCGCCAAAATTGGAGATATTGGAAGAGTTTAAATGAAGATTGGGACTGTGTGGACATCTATGGCTAAAAGGAGTTTTATTTGCCTCTGAGGAAGTTCAATTAGTTGAACGAAACGCGTAGGGCTATTTGTATTAGTGCAGAGTGTTAGTATTATTCTTTATTTTATTTGTTAGTATTTATTTTTTATTTATATATTTTTCATTTTGAATGCTGTTCTCTCCGGTGCTCCAGTTCACTGGGATCCTGTGATTGAATTAATCCTATATGATGTGCCTGCTTTTCACTTCAATTTTGTAAGTGTGTTTTTACATTAAAGAGATACTCTGCACTATCATTATTTTCCTTTTCTCCTTCATATTTGCCTCGATGTCCCGCAAATCTTGAGGTTTCTACTATATTGATGATATGCCTACAATCAATTTTGGTTTGTGAGTGCGATTATTACATTTACTTTCCACCTCAAAATTGTTGCAACATTATTGCACTATGTTTCTCTCTGTTATTATTGTATTGTAGATTTTTCTTGTTTTCTATACCATTTTAAGGACCGTGAGGAGTCCTTATCTACAGTACTTATAGTACAAGGGTAATTGTATTTAGGATTTTTTCTATCTGTTGCCCACTAAGTGTGTGTTCTATCCACTATTCGGTGTATCTGTACATCTTTGTATTTGGTTATATATTTTTTTCCTCTACACAGATTCGCCATTCACTGGTATATATATATTTTTAATAAGAATCATGAGCATGTTCTCAGATCTGAGAGAATTAAGAGAAGCCAAATTACAATCCCTATTTAATAATTTTATTATCCCACAACAAGAACGTAATGTGACTCTACTTGAGATTTAGTCGACTAAAACTAAAAAATTCAGATGACTAAAATACGACTAAAACTAAAATGGCTTTTTAGTCAAAAGACTATGACTAAAACTAAATTAAAAATTTACTGCCAAACGTAGCACTGTTTCAGACAGGCATGCAAGGCAGTCATTGCCCCTATCACCTAAACAGTGACCTGGGGTCCGTTACCGTTAGTGATAGACATACTCACACACAGAGACAGGCAGGTAGACACATAGTCTAAGACAGGCTCACACAGTCAGAGACAGACAGTAACATCGTCTGGAAGAAACATACTCAAACAGTCTAAGACAGTCAGACTAGTGGTAGAGAAGAGAGGGACCACTAATCTTAAAAAAACAAACAAAAAACCTCAGTTTTTCTGTAGGCCTGTAAAGGAATAGAACCCGAGGCCTCAAAATGTAATGCTTTGTGATGAATCTATTGACTGAATACCTCTTTTACAACCCTCACCTTAACTGGCAATGACAACGGCACGATTTGTATTTACTGCATCTGCACTAGTACCTATTTCCATGGTCAATTCTAGATATTAAAGGAATACTCCAACCACCATAACCCCTACAATGTACTGTAATAATTATGGTGCTATTGGTGCCCTGGATCCATCCCAAGGTCTACCAGTCCCCACGTCTACTACAACTGACTATGAACCAGTAGTTTTCTGTCTGAGCTAATCCCCAGTGGTGCAGGGCTTAGCTCATTGACTGAGAGTGATCACCTGACATTATAAATCAGTTTGACTACTTACAATTGGGTTGTTAAGGGAACTCTTGGCACTATAACGCCTACAATTGAGGACTCAAGGAGACTTCTGACACTATAACGACTACAGCGAAAGTGTGTTTTGCAGCTGTCTCCCCCTGACACCTACTGTCATCTCCAGTAGCATTTAATAGAATGAAGGATTGAAGAGAAGAGTCAGGTCATTATGTGAATTCATGTCTTATTGATAACCATTTAAACAACTGAAAACATAATTTAGAATAAACTGAGAGGATCTTATTTTCACAGACTGATTTATTGCCGTTTACAGAGTTTTTTTTTTTTTTATGTTTGTTTGTTTTTTTTTTTATATTTATAAAGACTTAGAGAGGAGAAAAACGTATCACCACAAAATAAACATTAAAAAAGAAAATGCCCAGCATCATTATATTCAGCCAGTGACCATACTCCATACCAAAGTACAGGAAACGTATATTTCTGAAAACCCAAGTATTAGAGGGCATAGGCTTTGAAGCTGCCTGGAACCTCAGTGTTTATAGAAACAGGCCGGTGGTGGTAGTGTTGATCCTTCATGGGGATGTTACTTTGACAAGATTGTTGCAGCTTGCCACACTTCAACAATTGTTCAAGAATGGTTTGAGTAACATGACATAGTTCAATGTGTTGTCTTGGCCCTCAAAGTCCCCAGATCTCAATCTGATTGAACATCTGTGGGATGTGAAGGAACAAAGACTTTACCCATGGAGGCCACACCTTGAAATTAGAGGAACTTAAAGGATCTGCTGCTAACGTCTTGGTGCCAGATATCACAGGACACATTCAGAGGTCTTCTGGAGTCCATAAGTGCCGTTTTGGCTGCTCGATGGGGACTTACATGATATTAGGCAGGTGGTTTTAATGTTGTGGGTGATCAGTGTATATTATGTGTATATGGAAATGTAGATGTTCATAATCAGATCATACATGCATGAGTAAATTAGATTTGCCCTTGGAATTATGTATAACTGCAGTGCAGCACAGACTCCAAACATTTTATTTTCACTTTTTAAACTTACATCCTTCAAGCAGCCACATACTCTATTGTCTTCACTGCTGAAGTGTGAGGCATCTAAAAAAAACTCTCTGTTACTCAAAGACAAAGCTGAAATTCTAGTTATACCAGGAAATCATTTTAGCTTCAAATACGTGTTTCCTGTATGTATTTAATGTGTGCTTCAAGAGGCACAACCTCTTTTGGTTTCACTGGAAGAAATCAAGAAAATTACAGCTGGGAGTCCTTATGTTACAGAGTGTATTTCAACTACAGCCACATATACCAAAGAATATATAATCAACACGAATAGCTATCAACAACAAATATGTCCCCAAAGTACATCTTCAAAGGCTGTTAAGAATCCAGGTTTTACCTCTTTTGTCTGTATTTTTTTATCTGATTCTTAAAGGGGAACTATCACATAGGGTTATTACACTTACTTATCCCTTATATTTAAGAAATGTTTGTATGGTCTAAACAATAAAATTGCATGCTAAGAATCCACCCTGCTGTATTTACATCTATACGGGAACCGAGTACCTCCATCTTGGCTCCCTATTTTATTATTATTACTATTATTTATATAGTGCCAACTTATTCTGCAGAACTTTACAATTATACATATATAACAACAACAGGGAATAGCCAACAGTATGTAGTTTACTTCCAAAATAAACGCTGACAGATACAAAATGGGAAGAAGGCTGTCGATGGACCCTAAATTTAAGATACTATGAGCACTGGGAGACACAGAATGAGTACCATGATTGGACAGTGTCAACAGGACAGTTTGAAGAAAGAGCCAGGGGTTGACAGGAAAAAATTAAGGATTATTAAAAGAGATGAATGATTTTTGGATTTATTGGTGATTATTATATAATTAGTGAATTTGAAAAGGACTGTTTCAGTAGAGTGAAGAGAGAGGAAACCAGACTGAATAGGGTCTTGGAGGGAGTTGGAATTCAGAACGGTAAACAGGTATATACAAGCTTAGAAACACAGAATATGTCAGTGTCGACCACTCAATTGTTCACTACAATCATTAATGCAGTGCGTCATTCCAGAATAAAAAGTTATGCAACCTGTCTTTTCCCAATTCAGTGGCCAAAAAACATTGCCAAAAGTTTTTTCTGCATCACGAATGATGCAGAGTTCTATAAATAAAGAACTAATTTTTAAAAAAGAATGACGCAGAGTGCTTATCCATACTACTTTATATAGTGTCATTTGAGTGCTGTACATCAATGATGGTCTGGTGTCGTTTTGATGAAGTCCGACCGTGGGCTTATTTAACCTCAGTCTTCCAGGAGGCCTGTGCCCTATTGTGGTCTAGAGAGTTCATTTGATAATCAGGTTTTTTTTTTACTTTAGCTTGTTTTGACTATCCCGGTCTCTAATTCTGAACTTGGCTTGGTCACCTGTGTTCTTGTTATTCTGTGCTGTCTTGACCTTGGACTGTTCTTTGACTACTCTAAATATATATTATGTTAAGTCCAACCACCTCTAAGAACCGGTAATACGTACTGTCCTTGACCTGTTCTCCTGGCAAGGAGAAACTAAAACAATGTATGCACTGGCTCTGCAGGGACTAAACTAGATTGTGTTATGAAACTCCTCAACTTCTATTTAGAACAGTTGGAGGGCAAAGAGTGGCTAACAGGTTTCAGCCACTTTCTGGACCTATAGAAGAGAATTTTAACAAAATTCAAGGATGAGTACATATTTTTTTAAATGTAGTAATTTATTTATGTTTTTATGTGCTTATGCATTATCTGTGTAATTAATTTAAATAAAACAAAACGTGGACACCATAACATTTATTGATAAAGTGCTAACATGTACAGTAGAATTTTACAATGACAAAATAAAACAGCCAAATAAAGGATGACTAACAAATTGATACAGGAGATTGTGAGTGAACTAACCAAAGCAGCTTATGAAAAAAAAATGTATATACATAGGTAAATGTAATGTGAAATGATGGTATCAGGGCCGTCTTTAATTTTGATTGGACCCTGGGCAAGCATTTACTTGGCCCCCCTGACTGTATATAGATACACACAAATACACTACCTGACACACATGCAGATACACACTGACCGCATGTAGATACACACAAGAACATACAGATACACACAGACTACTTATAGATACAATGACACACACATAGACATACACACAGATATAAACACTGACATACATGCAGATACAAAGGTACACCCATTGACTACATATAGATACACACACACACTTTCACACATCTAGACACACAGATACGCAACCTAAAACACATGCAGATATACAGATACAAACACTGACACATACAGATACACACACAAACGGAAAACATACAGATACAGAGACACATTCTGACAGACGTACTGACACAGACAGTCATACTGAAACACACATACACAAAGACATACTGAACCACACAGACACTGACATACAGATACACTGACAGACATACTGGCACATATACACACAGACAGACGGACATACTGAAACACACATACACACAGACATTGACAGACATATTGACAAACACAGACATACAGAACAACATGGACACTGACAGACTCACACAGACATACTGACAGACATACAGACATTCTGGCACACATACACACAGACATACTGAAACACACATACACACAGACACTGACAGACATACACACGTACAGACATTTTGACACGCACAGACAGCCATACTGAAACACAAATACACTGACAGACACACACACACACAGATTTTCTGGCACACTGACAGACATACTGGCACACATACACACAGACAGACAGACATACTGAAACACACATACACTGACAGACACACACACACACAGATTTTCTGGCACACTGACAGACATACTGGCACACATACACACAGACAGACAGACATACTGAAACACACATACACACAGACACTGACAGACAAACACACATACAGACATTTTGACACACACAGACAGCCATACTGAAACAGACATACACACAACACATACATACATACTGAACCACACAGACATTGACAGACTCACACACACACACAGACATACTGACACACTGACAGACATACACACATACACTGACAGATATGCACACAGACATACTGACACACTGACAGACATACACACATATACAGACATACTGAAACACACATACTGAACCACACAGACACTGACAGACTCTCACACACACAGACACACAGATACACTGACAGACATACTGGCACACTAACAGACATACACACATACTGACACACTCATGCAAAATTTGATAACCACCCTCCAGTTTCTTACCTTTTTCTGGAGGGTGGCTTCCCTGGGGTTCAGTGGGCTGGCTGGGGTGACTGGGAGTTAAGCTCTCCCGGCCTGGCCCCTCCAGAACAGCTGGTCCTCCTTCCTCCCGCGCGGCTCCTGTTTCTGTGGGAGGAAGTGACGCACGGCTGTCACTTCCTCCCAGTGCTGCCAAAAAGAAAGGGCCCGGTCGCGCTGTTAAAGCGCCACAGTGCCCGACCGGGCCCCTGCTGACACAGGCCCACTGGGTGGCCCTAAGTGCATGGGCCACCCAATGGGCCCCCATAGTTTGCGGGCAGAGGGCAAACAGGGCAGTTACCTCGGGCCCCCCAGCAGGGACAGGGCCCGGGGCAGCTGCCCTGTTTGCCCCACGTTAAAGACGGCCCTGGATGGTATAGTAAAATGGGTGGCTACATACACTGTCAAGCGACTAGATGAGAAAAAAAACTCAAAATTTAAAATAAAGTATGTGCGCTCCTTAATTAAATAAAAAATAGAAAATAGATAAATAACACATAAGTAAATCTTTAATGAACAATAGATTTAAAAATCACTCAATAGCTGTCAGGGTACCTGTTGGTGATGTATCCAGGGAGGACATCCTCTCTGCTTAGGGCCTCCCTGCCCCTAGCATTTCGGCATATTCCGGCCGTTTTCGCGCCGGCCGCGCTAGCTCCTCCCCCTTTTATGACGCGACGGCTAGCGTCGACGTCATGACGTCGGCATTTGCATAAAGTGCCGGGAACCGCTATTCCGGACCTTTTGGGGGCGTGGTCTCTATTTAGGTACAGGGTATTTAAAGGAAACCTTTACTACTGCTCATTGCCCTGTCGTGGTTCTAGCTTGCTAGTCACTCAGCGCGTTCTTTATCTTGTGTTTCCGGTTTTGACCCTTGCTTGTCTTTTGTCCTGTTGTCCTCTCCTCTCCTTTGACTCGGCTTGTATCTCGCTTACCTGTCCTCCGGCTCCCTTGACCTCGGCTTACCTTTTGACTATTCTTGCTTTGTCCTTACGTTAGTCCGGCCATTCTAAGGTCCGGTATACGTACCTCCTTCTGTGCGCACTCTGCGTATTGGATCCCTGTCACTTTCCTGACATTACGACAGGGCCATGATGGATCCTGCAGGTGCTAGCCCTCCTGACCCCAGATTTGAGGCCATGGACCATAGAATGGACCAAATGGCTTTAGCGTTACAAACTTTGTTAACACGCTCCAGTACCCAGTCTGAAGAAATACGTTCCACTGCTAGCCACTCGCTAAGTACTGGTTTGGAAGTAGCCACTGTAGGCGCATCTTCCCATGTCACGTCACCATTACGATATGGGGGTTCGCCTGATGCTTGTCGTGGTTTTTTAAACCAGATAAGCATACATTTCGAACTACAACCCCGGGCTTATCCCACTGACAGGGCTAAGGTAGGCTTTATTATAACCCTGCTAATAGATAAAGCACTTAGATGGGCCAATCCCCTTTGGGAGAATGACAATCCTTTAGTCTACAACTACACTGCGTTTGTCACGGCTTTTAGAAGAACCTTTGACCCCCCAGGGAGGAAGATTAATGCGGCCAGATCCCTGTTACGCCTTAAACAACAAGATAGGACCCTTGTAGAATATGCTCTAGAGTTTAGATCATTGGCAGCAGAAGTGAAATGGAACGAACAAGCTTTTATGGATGTTTTCTTGAATGGGTTGTCTGATGAAATTCTAGATGAAATTGCCACAAGAGAACTTCCGGAAAATTTAGAGGATTTAGTATCCTTCATTTCCAGAATAGATGAACGCATGAGACAGAGGCAGAACACTCGGGAAAGAGTTACTAGACTTCCTGTAAGACTCGCTCCCTCATTTCAGAACCCTGACTCCTATAATCCTACTCCACCAGAACCTATGCAAATAGGTAATACTCGCTTATCTGAGGCTGAGAGACAGTACAGAAGAAGGGAGGGTCTCTGTTTATACTGCGGGCGGAGAGGTCACCTACGTCTTAGTTGCCCTAATCGTCCGGGAAACGCTCGCACCTAAGTTCCCTTAGAGGACGGGCCTTGGGTGTTTCATTACTGTCCTCTATGCATAATAAAAAAGACCATAGGCTTCTGATTCCTGTCTCTCTAGCTTGGGAAAAGGGGTTTATTGCTACAATGGCATTATTAGATTCTGGAGCAGCAGAAAGCTTTATAGACCAAACTTTCGCTAATAAGCATTGTATCCCATTCCAATTGAGAGATACACCCTTGGCCGTTGAGGCCATAGATGGTAGACCTTTATCTGAACCAGTAATATTCCATGAGACCGAACCCGTTAAGCTTACTGTTGGTATTTTCCACGAGGAGTTGATTTCCCTTCTGTTAATTTCCTCCCCGGCAGTCCCAGTGGTACTAGGATATTCTTGGCTCAAGAGACACAACCCTCAGATTGACTGGGAGGGTGGAGAAATCGTTTCTTGGGGTATGGGTTGTAGGAAAGAATGTCTGCAGAGAGTTACTTCTGTTTGCCCCGTAAACTCTTATGTTAACACTTCTCAATCCACAGACGTTCAGATACCATTACAATATCTAGACCTCAAATCTGTATTTGACAAGGGTAAGGCGGATACTTTACCTCCCCACCGGTCTTATGACTGTTCTATTAAACTTTTCCCTGGTACTATGCCTCCCAGGGGTACGGTATACCCTCTATCCACCAAGGAAAACTTAGTTTTAGAGGAATATATCAAGGAGAATTTAGACAAAGGATTTATTAGAAAGTCTTCTTCTCCGGCGGGGGCGGGTTTCTTTTTTGTAGAAAAGAAAGACGGTACCTTACGTCCTTGTATAGACTATCGGGGATTGAACAAAATTACTATCAGAAATGCTTACCCTATTCCTTTAATTACTGAACTTTTTGACAGACTAAGGGGCTCGAGTATTTTTACCAAACTTGACTTAAGAGGAGCATATAACTTAGTGCGAATTAAACAAGGAGATGAATGGATGACAGCATTTAATACCCGTTACGGGCATTATGAGTATACCGTAATGCCGTTTGGGCTTTGTAACGCCCCGGCCGTCTTCCAAGACTTGATCAATGAAGTTCTTAGAGAATTCCAACATGAATGTGTAATTGTATATTTGGATGATATACTAATCCATTCTAGAGACATTAATTCACATCATAGACAAGTCAGAAAGGTATTACAGAAACTTTTACAACATGGATTGTATTGTAAATTGGAAAAATGTAGCTTTGACCAGTCTCAGGTAACTTTCTTAGGTTACGTAATTTCCAAAGACGGGTTTATGATGGACCCGACCAAACTAAAATCGATTTTAGATTGGCCTTTACCTAAGGGACTCAAAGCCATACAAAGATTTCTTGGATTTTCTAATTATTACAGACGTTTTATTAAAGGGTACTCCTCTGTTATCGCTCCTATCACTAATATGACCAAACAAGGAGCCGATACCAAAACCTGGTCTACTGAGGCTTTATCTGCTTTCGAAACGCTCAAACAGTCTTTTGCCTCAGCACCTGTATTAGTTCATCCTGATACCTCTCTACCCTTTTTACTTGAAGTTGATGCGTCTGAAACAGGGATAGGCGCAGTGTTGTCCCAAAGACAAAGTTTAGATAAGCCGCTGCACCCTTGCGGTTTTTTTTCCAAGAAACTATCACACACTGAAAGGAGATATGACATTGGTGATAGAGAACTTCTAGCTATCATTATGGCATTAAAGGAATGGAGACATTTGTTAGAGGGCACCATCCTCCCAGCTACTATCTTGACTGACCACAAAAATTTATCGTATATGGGGGAGGCCAAAAGATTATCTGCCAGGCAGGCACGTTGGTCTATGTTCCTTACACACTTTAATTATGTGCTTACTTACAGGCCTGGTTCTAAGAACACTAAGGCAGACGCTTTGTCACGTCAGCACGAACCTACCACCACTACAGAGGATACTTTGTTCCCTATTATTCCTGGAGTCAATATTATCGCCAACACCAATGTCAAAATACACTCTCCATTGCTCGCTGATATTATGAACGAACAATCTCTTGCTCCCGAACGTACTCCTGTGGGCCGCTTGTTCGTGTCTCCCAAATTCCAAGTGGACATTATTCGCTGTTTCCACGATAGCAAGTTCGCTGGTCACCCCGGCATCCACAAAACTTACTGCCTGATCTCCAAAGACTTCTGGTGGCCCGGTTTACGTAGGGATGTGGAAGACTTTGTCAAGGCTTGCAATGTTTGTGTCAGGAATAAACTTCCGCGGGATCTCCCTTGTGGTTTATTGCAGCCCTTAGTCGTTCCCAACAAACCTTGGGCTTGTTTGGCTATGGATTTTATTGTTGATCTACCAGCTTCCAATAGGCATACAGTTATCCTCACGGTCCTTGACAGGTTTACTAAAATGGCTCATTTCGTTCCCTTGCCTAAACTTCCGTCCTCCCCCGAACTGGCCGTGATATTTGCTAGAGAAATTTTCCGTTTACATGGTATTCCCAATGAGATTGTGTCAGACAGGGGTTCCCAATTTATTTCCCGTTTTTGGAGATCCTTCTGTTCACAGTTGGGCATCAAACTGAATTTTTCTTCGGCCTATCATCCTCAATCTAACGGAGCAGCCGAACGCACTAACCAAAAAATTGAGCAATATCTACGTTGTTTTGTTTCTGAACACCAGGATGACTGGGTCGGTCTGATTCCTTGGGCGGAGTTTGCTCACAACAACCTTGTTTGTGGTTCCACTCATAATAGCCCCTTTTTCTTGAACTATGGCTTTAACCCTACTGTTCTTCCGTCGGTGTCTCCTTCCCAGGGTATACCGTCGGTTGATATTCATATAGCCAACCTGAGAAAGTTGTGGGATCAGACTCGACAAATTCTTGAACGTAGTTCCGCGGTGTTTAAGTCACATGCTGATAGGCGTAGACGTCCTGCTCCTATTTTTTCTCCGGGGGATAGGGTCTGGTTGTGTACCAGACACATTCGCCTGAAAGTTCCTTCCTTGAAGTTTGCTCCTCGTTACATTGGTCCTTACAGGGTACTGAGGAGGATCAACCCGGTTTCTTATTTGCTGGATCTACCTCCTACTCTACGCATCCCTAACTCTTTTCATGTGTCGTTATTGAAACCTCTTGTTTGTAACAGATTTTCCTCCCGCTCTGCTCCTCCATCCTCGGTCCGTGTGGATGGTCAGGAGGAATATATCATCAAGTCCATCCTTGATTCTCGTATTTCTAGGGGGAAGCTGCAATACCTCATAGACTGGAAAGGTTATGGTCCAGAAGAGAGGTCTTGGGTTCCTGGTATAGACGTGCATGCTCCTCGTCTTCTTCGGGCCTTCCACGTTCGTTTTCCCTCTAAGCCCGGTCCCATCCGCCCGGTGGGCGTTTCTAGAAGGGGGGGTACTGTCAGGGTACCTGTTGGTGATGTATCCAGGGAGGACATCCTCTCTGCTTAGGGCCTCCCTGCCCCTAGCATTTCGGCATATTCCGGCCGTTTTCGCGCCGGCCGCGCTAGCTCCTCCCCCTTTTATGACGCGACGGCTAGCGTCGACGTCATGACGTCGGCATTTGCATAAAGTGCCGGGAACCGCTATTCCGGACCTTTTGGGGGCGTGGTCTCTATTTAGGTAACAGGGTATTTAAAGGAAACCTTTACTACTGCTCATTGCCCTGTCGTGGTTCTAGCTTGCTAGTCACTCAGCGCGTTCTTTATCTTGTGTTTCCGGTTTTGACCCTTGCTTGTCTTTTGTCCTGTTGTCCTCTCCTCTCCTTTGACTCGGCTTGTATCTCGCTTACCTGTCCTCCGGCTCCCTTGACCTCGGCTTACCTTTTGACTATTCTTGCTTTGTCCTTACGTTAGTCCGGCCATTCTAAGGTCCGGTATACGTACCTCATTCTGTGCGCACTCTGCGTATTGGATCCCTGTCACTTTCCTGACAATAGCGATATCAAGCTGTTCTGAATCCTCTATAATATAGAAACAAATTAATTCTAACCATAATATAGATATAGAGATAATATAGTGAGAATTAATTTGTTTCTATTTTATAGAGGATTAGTGATTTTTAAATCTATTGTCCATTAAAGATTTACTTAAGTGTTATTTATTTCTAATTTCTATTTTTTATTTAATTAAGCAAAGCAGCTTATGGCCTCAAATAATAAAGGTATTCATGATTTTATGTGTGTAGGTGTAGTATACCTTTAAAGGTCTATATTGCATCCAAGTGACCATTCCATTGCGAGCCACGTGATTACGTCTAGTTGATCAGCAGATCGAAAGTAAAGAATATATGAGCATATTTAAATAAAGAGGATTGTAATCACTAGAGCAAAGTTGTGACATTTCTACAACCCAAATTTCCAAAGTACCAAACTGTTTTAATGCTAGCATGCAGGTGGTATTCCAAAATTACCAGCAAAACAAATATATATTTGAAGGGTCACTGTAAGCACCCAGACCACGTCATCTTATTAAAATGGTCTGGGTGCAGTGTCCCCGTCCCGTTAACCCTGTAATCTAAAACATTGCAATGTTCCTCTGGTGGCTGTCCACCATACACTCATTAGAGGCGCTTCCTGCTTTTTCACATTTGAGGACATCCAGCATGTTCAAATCCCCCATTGGGAAGCATTGAATCAATCAGCTCTCGCCACTCATGCACATTTGGTTTCCCCCATGTTGCTGGCATCGGAGGAAGCGGAGACGGATCCAGCACCGAGGGTCCTCTGCACTGGAATAAGTGAGTGCATAAAGAGTTTTAATCCTTTATTTGTTGGCCGGTGTGGGACACAGGGGGGAGGGGGCAGAGGAACACTTTAGTGTTTGGAATACAGCTTTGTATTCCAAACATTTAAGCGTTCCTTAAAAAAGTTTTATTTTATAATACTATCAACTTGGATTTCCTGCTTTGACATTTTATTATCTGAAAATTCAGTGTTCAGTGGAAAATTAGAAAGCCTGATGGTAAGCTAAGTGCATTGACCTCAAATTGCAACGAGCACAGAAGAAATGATTATTTTCCAGGACTGTTGCAGTATTCATGGTCTCCTCTAGTGTATGGCACGCTGGGCGAGCTCGTGTTACAGACGGTACATTGCAGTCATGTGGCTCTGTGGAACCTGAGGCAACGTGACATGAGAAACAGGCTTCCTTGCTGAATGTAGAGCTGGCATCCACTGTATAAACAATGAGACTATTCATGGCAGTCACAGCATCGATGCCTAAAGGGTGTGGTGATTAACATTCTTTTCTAATTATTATAAAAGGGTTCCTTAAACAGGGAAATAAACTGTGGCCGAGGAGCTCAATTTATGTAAGGGAGAACAAATCCGTACTTTGTTTAATCATTTTTTTTTTCATATGTTTTTCATCGATTTATCTTATTCTTCGGGTTATACTAAATTTTCTACAAATGTCTTCTGTCGAGAAGCAAGAAAGGTATCCGACCACTTTGTCATTAAACAAAATGGATCTAAATGACATTTCAAAGCACAACATTTACTTGAATGACAAATAAAGACAGTCTTGAAATAATTCATACCTCCCAACACTCCCAGACTTGGCAAGCAGTCACTATTTGGGAGCCCTGTCCTGATTTTGTTTGTTATATCCCCCCCATAAAATGCAGAGCAAGCACACTATTACATATGCCAATGCCACAGTAGGGCATTTACTAGCTCTGTCAGGACTGGTTGGCTGGTTTGCATGGCAGCCTTTGCAGCCATATATGCCCCTGCTTACTGGCACACATTAACTTGAGTTTCACTCATCTTTCATTATGATTTCATACCCTTTTTTTGCATACTAAACAAATCAGCTGGAGATAGAAAAATATTTTCTCCTATATTTGTTAGTCCCCTTTTATGTTAATTTCTCACTTATAGGGAAGCAGTAGTGACTATACAGTTCATTCCTCACAGCTAAGACGTGTATTGTCTTAAAGTATCAAGAGTTCTGGAGACATCATAATAAACCACAAGACAATAGGCTGAGGTTATACATGTCTCCAGGTTAACGCTAGGGTTAAGTTTAGGATTAGTATAAGAGTTCTGAATGGGATTTGGGTAAGATTAGCGTTAACTTTAGAGCTGATGTCATTGTTAGGGTTAAGCTTAGTTTAAATGTGGGGGTTAGAAGGCAGAAGGTCTTGTACATTATTCCCTGTTCAGACACTGCAGAATTATAAACTATAATGTGCCTTGTAATATAATAGGTTTATCTTGAGATATATATATATATATATATATATACACACACATACACACATACATACATACAAATCGATTTTCTTATCCCTCCTGGGTGATAGTATATTTTCTTCCTTATTCTTGGGTCCTGTACCAAAAGCCTAGGAGTTTGAGGGTTCTGCGCAGTATCTTAGCTGTTCCTAGAATTGCACTCTTCTGGACAATGATCTCAGATGTTTCATCTGGAATCTATCAAAGCCACTCATCTAACTTGGGAATCACAGCCCTGAGTGCTCCTATCACAACTGGGACTGCTACTGCCTTCACTTTCCAAATCCTTTCGAGCTCCTCTTTCAGTCCTTGGTGTTTGTCCATCTTCTCATGTTCCTTCTTGCTGATGTTATAGTCACTGGGTATTGCCACATTCACTACCACTGCAGTCTTCCATTCCATGTCTACCACCACAATGTCAGGTTGATTGGTTGGCCACTGGCCAGCACTTGCATGTCTGTCTGGAAGTCCCACAGGATTTTGTTATTCTCAACTAACCTTTGTGGTATCTCCCATCTGGATTTAGGTAGGTCCAGCCCATAATTTATGCAGATGTTTCAGTACACAATCCCAGCAATTTGGTTCTGTCTATCAGTGTATGCTGTTCCTGTTAAGATCTTGCATCTGGCTACTAAGTGCTGGATTGTCTCAGAGGCATCTTTGCACAGTCTGCACCTTGCTTGCCTGGTGTGGTAGCCTATTCATGTGCTGCTAGGATTAGTGCTGTCTTTCAGTCCTGCCTATTCCAACCACTGGTAGGATTTTGCAATGTGAGACAAATCCACTATCTGCTGGTGAAACACCCCATGGAAAGGTTTGTCTTTCCTTGGACAAACCTCTATCCTCCGCATTCCCTTAGCAGTTTATCTTTGGGAGCCACCTTCGTGATGTACTTGTGGATGCTCTGTGTTTCATCCAGGACTGAGGCCTTGATTTTTCCTTCTGTCTGGTGTACAGTTTCTGGGTGCTGGATTTCAGTTGGAATCCTCCATTCATAGTGAGTAATTTATGGGTCTTGACATCCATGGTGACCAGTTCTTCTCTTGGCCAAGTTATTATTCCAGCTGGGTACCTGATGACTGGTAGAGCATATGTGTTGATGGCTTGGATCTTGTTCTTGCCATTGAGCTAGGACTTCAGGACCTGTCTGACTCTCTGAAAGTACTTGATGTTTCTATACTCCTTGCCTTTTCTTCATGGTTGCCAGTTGTTTGTGCTACCCCGAGGTACTTGTAGCTCTCTACATCTTCTATGTGGCCTTCTGGTACTTGAATTCCTTCTGTTTTGATTACCTTCCCTCTTTTTGCTATCATCCGCACACACTTCTCTAGTCTGAATGACATTCCGATGTCCTTGCTGTATACCCTGGTTAAGTGGATCATGAGTCAATGTCACGCTCATTGTTGGCATACAGCTTGATGTTGTCCATGTAGAGTAGGTGGCTGATAGTATCTACACTCTTGAACCTGTATCCATATCCATTCTTCTTGATGATGTGGCTGAGGGGGTTGAGGTCTATGCAGAACAGCATTAGGGATAGCACATAAGCTTGGTATATGTCACATTTAATGTTCACTTGTTTTATTGTCCTGGAATTAGTTTCTAGAGTTGTTTTTCACTTGCCCATTGAGTTCTTGATGAAGGCTCTTATTGTCTTGTTTACCTTGTATAGGGCCAAGCATTCCAGTATCCATGTGTGTGGCATTGTGTCATAGGCTTTCCTGTAGTCAATCCAGGCCGTGCACAAATTGGTCTGTCTGGTCTTAGAATCCCTTGTGACTGATTGGTCTACCAGTAGTTGTTTTTTTGATCCTCTGCTGTTGTTTCCAATCCCCTTCTGAGCATTGCTCATCCACTGACTCATGTGCCCATCAGTTTTAGAGGCTATGATGCCTGACAGAACATTCCATGTTGTGGGGAGGCAGCTGATTAGTCAGTAGTTGGATGGTGTTGTTCCCTTATGAGTGCTTCATGACCAGCATTGTTCTGCCTTGTTTTAGACAGTCAGGGTTGGAGTCTGTTGCTGTTAGCTAGTTTGTTTGTGCTGCTAGGTGTTCATGCAGCGCATGTTTAAACATTGTCAAGAGGAACCCAGTGTCACAACTGTATATAAAAGAGGTCTGTCCGTAAAGTATCCACCATTGTTATATATAACAAGATTGGTTTGCGCAACATTGATGTAACCTGGCAGCCAAGGAGAATGGACTGGAATGCACGTGCGTGAACCATGACGACTTTACTGTACTAGTTAGTGGGGGCAGCTGTTTAGTGAGCATGTGTACTGTGTGGCCGTCACATTCACAATGACTGAGCAAGTAAAGCAACAAATCTGCATCAAATGTTATGTTAAGCTTGCACATTCCTCCGCGGAAACAATTAGGATGATTCAGAAGACTTTTGGGGACGATGCAATGAGTGCAACGCAAATAATATCACCCAGGTCACAAGGCTTCCCTATAGCTAAAGATTTGGTGCCCTGTGGCTTCTGGCTTTTCCCAAAACTAAAATCACCTTTGATAGAGAAGAAATTTCAGACCATCAATGAGATTCACATAAATACAACAAGGCAGCTGATGGCGATTCCAACAAAGGATTTTGCAGAGTATTTTGAACAGTGGAAGAGATGCTGTGAGAGGTGCCTACTTTGAAAGAGACTGAGGTGTCATTGTCCTATGTACAATGTTTCTCATATCTTGTATCTAAATGTCTCTTTCTGTCATATTAGATGGCTGGATACTTTCCGGACAGACCTTGTGTGTGTGTGTATGTGTGTGTGTGTGTGTGTGTGTGTATATATGTGTGTGTGTGTGTGTGTGTATGTATGTATGTATGTTTGCATGCATGTGTGTGTGTATGTGTATATATATATATGTATATATTGTGACAGTGTTGGGGATGGTGGTCAGGGGTGTATATCTGGCACCCAGACTTTTGCGCAGCCACTATCTTGACATGTGGGTTAGCACATGCAGCCCCAGGCAAAGTTATGTTTAACCCCTTAAGACCACAGGGCGGTCTATGCCATCCTTAAGGAAGCAGCTCTAAACGCGGCAGGGCGGCATAGAACGCCCTGCGATCTTATGTACTTACCCGGTCGCCGGCGATCCCACTCTGGCGAACGCAGTATGGGGACTCACCTGGGAGCCCAGGGAGTCCCCCTCCTTCCTCTTCGGCCCCTTGGCGAGGTCCTGGTATTTTGGCATCTTGTCTACTGGACTAATATGGCTTATCCAATCTAAACTATATATGTGTATATTAAAATTTCATAGATAAAACTGAAACCTGAAATGCTGACATACCTTTAATGAGCAAATAAAAGCTGTTATATTTTAATAGTAAGTCCCAAGAGTCCTATCTTTTTGACTATATATATTTTAATTAACAGGCACATATGAGTGATTTCATCCATGGTATGGATGTGTTTCCACCTTTCATGCTGAGTAAATGATTGTTACAGGAAATGATTAGTGTTATGTATAGTGTGATGCCATTAGTATTAGTAGCTAATTATTAGGACCTCAAGGATGTTAATCTGTGATAAGTGCAGCAAACTATTATGCAGTCTGACAAGCAATCTCGGAAATTCAGCCACTTTAAAGATTTTATTCCAACTCCGTTACTTTGACCTACATATTGCAAGTTGCTTGCCACGAGTCATAACAACTCATATTAAATAGATAAAGAAAAAATATAATAATGTGGTAATACTGGATAAGAGTGATTGCTAGATATTTAATATAAATGCTTCAATAAGACCAGGAGTAGACAAATGACCCATATATCAGTTTAAAATACACCTCCCTTGATGCTCTACCAATTGTAACAGCTGAGGATCTACCCATGGCCACTTGTGAGCACTGCCAATAATGAGGACTTATTCAGCTGAAATACAGGGGGCTCTGTAATAGCCTTTAGTGTTTCTTTAACAGCCTTCAAAGACACCAGTTTTCAAAAAAATGTGAATAGCCAGCCTTAGTGTCATTATTTTGCTTGGTTTGTTTAGATTTACTTCAAACTAGTGATAGCTAGTAAAGTTTAATGATTGCAGGGTGCTAGACTGTACCCATGGAATTTGTTTCTGCTTCGACATGTTGGCAGGACCATAGATAGTGGTGGGGGAGTTTCTGTTTTCCTCCCCAGACTGAGAGGAAGCAGTTTGCTCATTGAGAGCACTCCCTGTCAGGCCCAGTAGGGGAACAGAAGGTCCACTACTGCGGTCTGTGGTTCAGCCACACTACATGCAGTGACCGGCAGGAGGGGAATGCTTCACCTCCTGCCGGTCACCCTGTGATTGCGCCTGTGACGGTACTGATTTGTATCACCGTCTAGTATTCTCTTTTTCCCAATAGCAGAATAACAACAATAATCCACAGGGTAAAATAACGCTGGAGTTGTGGTCTTAAATATGAATATTAATCTCTTAATGCATAATAATTAAGCAATACGGAACAACATTAATATTTTTATAATTCATAGTATTATGGTCGAATATGTGGATAGAAAATACACAAAACGTTGTAATATTAAATGTATATTTAATATAACTATAATAAATAAACAGATGCTAGCAGAATGTCAATTTACTACAATAATGATACAATACAAAACTACAACATATTAATTACAAAAGGTTGCTACATGTTATACAAAAGGCTATTACAATTGCTAACTGTTACAATGGATTCATTTTACTTACAAGGCCCTTTGGCTGGGGTTAAGTCAGAGCTGGTACTACATCTTAGGTTCAGTCAGTTACAGGCAAAGAGACAGAGTTTCTCCTACATCTGGTTTTATTCAGTGTAAGTAGGCTGGCCTGTGATGTCACTGCCAGAAGCACATGTCTTCCTACACACTGCCCCTAGTGGTGCCCCCAAAGCATTACACTAAATATGCTTTCTTTATGATGTAAAGTCATTAATTAATAAATACCATTACAGCTGGTATCGCCAAAAAATCCACACATGAGCCAAAGCTTAATGCTGAAACAAGATTGATTTACTGGAAGCAACAGGCATTCAATTTATACAGTACAAGCTCCTCCTCTGTGCCAGGCTATATCATTGAGTTTCAGCAACATACTAAACTCAATTATCTGCTGGCCAGAAACATGAACAATTTTCAACATTTTTGAAAATCTACTTTCTACATGACATATGCATATAAGTAGCTGAGGATACTGGGAGTAACATATCCAAATTGCACGAAAATCTGTTCAATAGTTTGCGTGTCGCATCGTGTGGAAGTTTGACCGGCTCGCCATGTGGTTGTATTCGATATAGAGTTCCATGAAATTGGTAGCAAGAGCCGGTCTCCCTTCGTGCAGAATTACACGAAAACCACCATAGTTATACTGCCTCTGGTTACATGAGAATGCTCCCCTAGTTCGGTTGATTGGAACTCCCAAACGCCGGTCTGATACTGTGAGTGGAAATAGGTCAGACGGGACTTCCATAAAGACCAGCTGTTAGTGTGATTGCCATGCCAAAAACGGTTCCAGGCAATCCACAAGTAAGTCCTGCTGGCCACGTTCGGGAGATTTAAGATGGCCGCCATCCTTTGTTCTCGCCACGTATTCAAATGCCGAATGGCGGCCACCTAGGAGCACTCAATTACTTTGCTGTTTTCGTGTGGTTACTTGGTGTTCTAAGTTCTGATTGCTACCCAGGGTGGTCTCCGTTCGGTAGTACGAATAAATGTCCCGAACACAGAAATAAAACGAATACTTCAAAGTCACTTAAATAGCAGGGAGAGGAAATAACCGAATGGATACAGGTAAATACAGGGAAATCCTTTACAGCGCCGTGCACCCCTTGGGAATTTTTGCTGATATCCCGGTGGGCCAGTCAGGCCCTGCATGTTGGACAATGACCATTTAACCCCACATACTCAACCAAGGACCTATTGAGATGTAATTCCTTGTTCAACAGCATAATTCTATAGATACACATATTTAGGATATAATAACTTTAAACCCTAGAAGACAAAACAAATTATGGGCCTGTCTTTTAGGGCACCACAAATCTGATGGCCCAATGCAAAACCAATGTGTGATGTCAGAAATGATGTTAGACAAATTAAACATGTCTGAGAGGTACATACCAAAGATATCTGGCACGTTAAAAAACAAACATCTATGATAGGGGTGAAGGAAGAAACCTGCAGAACTAATCGTGACCGACATAACAAGTTTTTAAAAACACTTTTCATTAGTCCTCACCACGTGAATTTCATTGTGCTGGCTAAATATAGTGAATTATGTAAAATCTATCAGTTTAGCCCAAAAAAGTGTTTATATATTTACATCAGTTGGTCTCCTTCCTCTGAGGATTTCGTCACCATAAATCCTTTTATTTGGGCACAAAGTTCTTAATGAAATATATTTAGCTTTAGATGTTCTTCCGCAAAATGAAATAAAGGAATAAATAACATATTAATAAGTGACAGTTTTATGGTGCTCTGGAAATACTTTAAACACCTCTCTTGGTTCCAGGAAATCCTGTTATGTGAATTTATTTGTTAAAGTCGTGAAGCACCTGCTGAGTCAGTGACGCTTCCTCTAATGCTAGGGCTGTGCCAAATCTTGTTTAAAAGCTGCAGTCATTGTCTCTCAACCTAACTATTTAAAGAAAGAAGGAGCGGTTCAGTTACCTCACGTAACCTGTAGTTGGATTAGTATGCCTCGATGACAGTGGTAAATTAATGGGTTGTGTTTTCTATTCACTTGGAATCTTGAACAATCCCTAATGTTTATTCGCAAAGCAATGTCTTCTTTATCAACATTAAGAACCTAAAACAAACATTGCATGGCAATACAAGTACACAGTTAATAAAATCCAAAATTCCATGTATCTAAAACAGCTAGAGCCTTTCAGAACCTTTCTTCTTTTTATTTTATCTGATCTCCTTCAAATTCCATCTTTATCCCTCATGTAGTAATTTGCTCAGTAATGGATTTTCCTCTGTTTACCCCATCATTCCGCCATTTTAATTCTGTCTTTACCACTCTTGTTTAATCTTCCCAATTTAATTTCCTCCTCTCTTCCCTTCCCCCATTCCGTTGTTGTTACAATATAATCTCCTGACCCACATTCCATTATTTCTCCTCTTCGCTCAATCTTACTTTTCTTCTTTAGTTCTGCCGATAATTCCATCTATCCAGTCTTCATTTTCTCTCCACATTCCAATCACTGCTTTCAATGTATACTCTGAGGTAACTGCAATACACAGATATGCATATTTTGGTGAGTGACAATGTACAGAGCTATAGGAATCCTTGTTTTGCTTTCTAAATAGATCTTCTGTTATATATCTTCTAAAGTCACATTATAGAGAAATGACTTGGGAAGGTTTTTTCTAGAACCTGCCTTAGGAAATGTTAATAATGCACATTTTAAAATTTACTTGAATCAAAGGTTTTTGTTTCTGCTATGGCCTCACCACAAGTTTGATAAATATACATTGGTATTAAAAGCATGTGTGCTCATTTACAGGTATAAATAATTATTTACAGAATGAGTCTAAACCCAGAAACTATATGATCTACATAACTCTGCCCCCAAAAGAGTGGCGCCAGAGGATCTTACAAGATTTCTTCTACGATACCCCAAGAAGCCTTATGAAGATGGATAATTGTACACAATAAGGGTTACTCCAGGCACCATGGCCACTTCACTGATTTGAAGTGGTCATGGTGCTCAGAGTCTGTATGTGCAACATTTTGCTATAAAAACCCTGCAAATACAGAGTTTAAATGCTCCAGCAGCTTCATTGTGGTTTCTTCAGCCAGGCAGAACAATAGTTTGGAGTTGGCTAATGACAATTCTGTACAAATTTGCCATCTGTCATCAGCACGCACAGCATCCTAGAGGCTGACAGCCAATAGTGGCAAAGCACTCCTCCGTGCTGCCTCTGTCTTCCCCTCAGCTCACAGTCCCTGACAGGGGAAGTGATGTCAGCAAAGTAGGTCTTAGCCTTGACATTGGAAAGGAAGGTTAGGTTTGGCTATTTTCTACTTTTTTGTTTTAGAGTAACCCTTTAAGCAAAATAAAAATTATGGGGGAAAAAACTAATTTTAGGTTTAATGGAAAGGCCGTTCCTGCTCACCCTGCAAAAAATGTTTAAAACATGAGTAATTATGATAAGAAATTTACTGTCAATTTTTTGTACTTGTTTTGTATGATTCATAACATGGAAACAAAAATATGACTAAATGTACTGAAATATTTAACATAAACACTGCACATACAGAGCTTATCCTCTCTGCTTTTGGAGGTGTAACACCACCATCAGCAGTGTCATGTGGGATACCTAATGTAAGGTCTGTGCATATTTGGCATCTGTCATCAATACAAATGGCAATAGACATCCAATGGCAGCCCTTGTCCTCCCCTCAGCCCACTATCCTTGGAAATTGTTCTCCTCTAGAGAAGGGGAGTGACATCAGTGGAGAACACTTGGGCTGTAGGAAAAATTCTTAGTTTTTTTCTGTTTTCGAGAGGGCCAACACAATAGGAAGGGTTAAGAATGTGTTTTTCTAAAACAGTCATTTTGGTTGGAAAAACAAAAAATTGGAAAAACTAAAAATTAAGGTCAATGGAAAGGTCACTTCTGCTCACCATGCGGAAAAATGAGTAATAACTTACTGTCAAGCAAACTTGTTTTCAATTATTCATAACATGGAAACACAAATGTGGTCAAATCCACTGAAATATTTAACATGGTCAAGTGCAATGAAACACTGCTAATTGTAATTTCTAAAACTTTCTCATCATTTGACAGACTTCTTACATTTACATGTAAATAATGTGTTTTCCACAATTGCGTTCCCTGATTAGCTGCAACATTGAAACCACCTGCCTAATTGTGCAGGTCCACCTCCTGGTGCAAAAACAGCTGATGCATTGAGGTATGGATCCACAAAACCTCTGATACTATTCTGTGGGATCTGGCACCAAGACATTAGCAGCAGATTTTTAAAGGTATTGTAGGGTTGCCTTTGAAGTTTTGTTTCAGTCTATTTATCTTACTCACTTTCCTATGAAGATCCGCTTTAGTTGTTTTCA
>OW240914.1:71785929-71808678 GCA_933207985.1 Pelobates cultripes | reverse complement strand
ACATTCACTATACACCCTCTGCATTCACTATACACACTCTGCATTCATTATACACATTCTGCACTCACTACACACTACATTCACTATACACACTCTGCATTCACTACAAACACACTACATACACTGCATTCATTGTACACACTGCACTCACTACAAACACACTAAATTCATTATACACAATTTGCACTTACTACAAACACACCACATTCATTATACACACTCTGCACTCACTATACACACTCTGCATTCATTATACACACTCTGCACTCACTACAAAAACACTACATTCACTATACACACTGCACTCACTACAAACACACTACATTTATTATACACACTGCACTCACTACAAATACACTACATTTGTTATACACACTGCACTCACTACAAATACACTACATTCATTATACACACTGCACTCACTAAAACACACTGCATTCATTATACACACTCTGCACTCACTACAAACACACTGCATTCATTATACACACTCTGCACTCACTACAAATACACTACAATTATTATTCACACTGCACTCACTGCAAACACACTACATTTATTATTCATACTCTGCATTCACTACAAACACACTACCTTCATTATACACACCCTGCACTGCACTATATGCATAGGAGTGTAATTTAAAAAAAATAAAAAAATTTTAAGGGGGTGTGGGGGGGGAGGCGGGAATCTTGGGTGAGTTCCCACACCTTTTTCCCCAGGACTTGACCCCTGCAGATACGCATACACTAGCTAACAGACACACACACACTCACTAGCAGACACACACTCACTCACACTAACAGACACACACACACTAACAGACACACACAGTCAGACACACACACTAACAGACACACACACACACTAACAGACACACACAGTCAGACACACACACTAACAGACAGACACAGTCAGACACACACACTAACAGAGACACACACAGTCAGACACACACTAACAGAGACACATACAGTCAGACACACACACTAACAGGCACACACACAGTCAGACACACACTAACAGACACACACACTAACACACACACTCACTTTTTTTTATTTAAACCCCCCCCAGCCTCCTTACCTTTGGGAATGCTGGGGCTCCCCTCCCTTGGGTCTAGTGGGGCTGCTGGGCGGGCGGGACTGGCGAGGGAGCACTTTCCCCTGAGCTGTCTGCTCAGCTCCCTCGCGCGCCACCGTCAGAGTGAGGCTGGGAGCCGGAATATGACGTTATATTCCGGCTCCCAGCATCACTCTGTGGGCGGCGCGCGAGGGAACTGAGCAGACAGCTCAGGGGAAAGTGCTCCCTCGCCAGCCACCCGCCTGGACTGTTAGCCGCAAGGCTAACAAGGCACTTGCCCTGGGCATTTGGGGGCAGATTTTTTTGCCGCCCCCTGGAAAATACCGCCCAAGGCAAATGCATTGTTTGCCTCACGGCTAAAACGTCCCTGGTCATTTTCACTAGTAACAGCTACTGGGATTGGGCAAAAGTTGATAGCGGAGAATAGCCTTTAATTAACTTTTGTCTCCCTCAGACTTGCCCATCAGACAAAGTAGTCAAAGTATCTTCGGATTCCACCGGAATTTAAATGAAAGAACAAGTGTATTGAAAATTGTATCTTTATAAAATACTCAAAAGTGGCAGCTTTAAGTGTTAGAAGTGTGTAGTGATTAGGCATACCTATTTCTGTATCATTTTACCTATTAGCTCAAAGCAAGATGGTGAATTGTTATCCTAGGACTCACCTTATAGGTTTTGCCTTGACTTTGGCAGGTGAACATACACTTTAATGACCATTGCAGCAGTATAAAAAATATCCAGTTTTTAAATATGTATAAGTATTTGATATAGTGCTTAGGTAACTTGTATTTGGCTTATTTACCTGCCTAATATGGTTAATAATATACTGTTAGGGTTATTCACCAAACTTTGCATTTTATTAAATTCAAACAGCAAAATTAAGGCTAAAATAGCCAAGCTCTGCCTATAGGTGAATTGAATGATTTTTCAAGATCAGATATTTTAGCCGGAATTTTGCCATACGTGTTTTCATTTACTACAGTTTCCAGTTTAGTGAATAACTCTATGTGTCTCTCTCAATATCAGTGCCTAGTGGAGCCATAACACCAGATATATAGTGTGTTCCTAAAACCTCAGTCGCGCAGGACCATTCCAACGTTCCTGAATCTTTATTTAGATTTCTCATTCCATTCTAATAGATTGAGTACCTCTCTGTATCGTTATAGTAAGGAATGATAAGGCTATGGGACAGGACTGATCGTTATCAAAATTTTCCAAAACAGTTATTGAATCAGCTATTCCTTTTCTCCCAATTGAAGAACCCCACAGTTACAGTATATAGTTAATTAGTGGCATAAGATGTTTCCCACATTGACCTTGGCCAATAGTTCACTACATCTTGCTTCTATATTTTAATTACAGAATGTGCTAATTGTACAGTATTTACTGTACCCTCTACAAGCTCGAGAGTTTCCAGTTAGGGATGCTCTTCCCTAGAGGCCACCAACGCTTCCTCTAAGTATCAAGAAAAACAAGATATAATAATTAACAGATATATGTTCTGTCTCCTAGTAACCAATCCTGTAAGGAGCTTTGGGGAAACCTGCTTAATATGGGCAGCTCTTATTCCAGAGCATGCCAAAATGAAAACCCTGGAGATACGAGGATGTGCTTGTGATCTTGGCAAGGGGACCTGGTAAGTTTTATTAAGTTTAGGTTTCAGAAGAGACTTGTTTGTTTTCATCAGAAGATCGTTTAAAATGAAATGAATGTGGAGTTAGTGCAAGGTGTTATAATGCAGCCCCATAGATACTATTGGACTATAACTGCATACCTCCCAAAATTTCAAAAAAGGGACACTTTAATTTTAGGGATGTGAATGGGGTTGTGAGAAATTTTAGGTAACTAAAATAAGGAGTGTTGATATTTAATAGGGACACTTGGGAACAATACAACTCCCATAATGCACGGCAGTCCTGATCCTGGAAAGGATTAACAGCGTTCAGATTTTCTCCTTATTAAGAATATTAGGGCAAGGGAATTTCTGACCAATTCAAAGTCTTATAACAGAGCTTCATACAGTTCTAACAATGTTTATGTAATATAATTAATAGTCTTTCACTAAACAGGTAATTTTTATAGAAAGGCTAAGGAATTGCTGTCTTTGGGCCACACATGTTTATACAAGTTAAATAACAATGAGGACAGTCCCTAGAGAACCCTGTAATGGATAATTATCTTTATAAATCTTGCCATGCATTAGGGCAAACCTATAATGTTGCTGCATTTGTCATTTTTGCGCTATTTATAATGCCAAGCATTTATCTGAAGTAATGACAATGAGTATAGCAGTGTGTACTCCAGGCTGTAGTGTTGGGTGATTTAAGATTAGGGAATGAAAGATGCAGGGTGATTGGTTATTTGTCTTAACTGTACCTTCCATCACTCTCAGTCATGGGCCCCCTAGCTCTAATTATGTAAGCAGTGTAAGAATTTTTATTTCAGAGTCCCAAGTTTAAACTCCTGAAAGTGATTTATTTAGAAACTCAAACTGCCACTTGAATAACTCCCAGAGGTATGAAGTGAGGCTGGGTCAAAATTCATTATCTTGGTGAGGTCATTGGTGGTTATTAACTACCCAAAACAAGATTAACTTCTAAAGTTAGGAAGTATAATGGTGCAAACACTGCATACAGGAAGTGCAGAATTATTAGGCAAGTTGTATTTTTGAGGATTAATTTTATTATTGAACAACAACCATGTTCTCAATGAACCCAAAAAAACTCATTAATATCAAAGCTGAATATTTTTGGAAGTAGTTTTTAGTTTGTTTTTAGTTTTAGCTATGTTAGGGGGATATCTGTGTGTGCAGGTGACTATTACTGTGCATAATTATTAGGCAACTTAACAAAAACAAATATATACCCATTTCAATTATTTATTATTACCAGTGAAACCAATATAACATCTCAACATTCACAAATATACATTTCTGACATTCAAAAACAAAACAAAAACAAATCAGTGACCAATATAGCCACCTTTCTTTGCAAGGACACTCAAAAGCCTGCCATCCATGGATTCTGTCAGTGTTTTGATCTGTTCACCATCAACATTGCGTGCAGCAGCAACCACAGCCTCCCAGACACTGTTCAGAGAGGTGTACTGTTTTCCCTCCTTGTAAATCTCACATTTGATGATGGACCACAGGTTCTCAATGGGGTTCAGATCAGGTGAACAAGGAGGCCATGTCATTAGATTTTCTTCTTTTATACCCTTTCTTGCCAGCCACGCTGTGGAGTACTTGGACGCGTGTGATGGAGCATTGTCCTGCATGAAAATCATGTTTTTCTTGAAGGATGCAGACTTCTTCCTGTACCACTGCTTGAAGAAGGTGTCTTCCAGGAACTGGCAGTAGGACTGGGAGTTGAGCTTGACTCCATCCTCAACCCGAAAAGGCCCCACAAGCTCATCTTTGATGATACCAGCCCAAACCAGTACTCCACCTCCACCTTGCTGGCGTCTGAGTCGGACTGGAGCTCTCTGCCCTTTACCAATCCAGCCACGGGCCCATCCATCTGGCCCATCAAGACTCACTCTCATTTCATCAGTCCATAAAACCTTAGAAAAATCAGTCTTGAGATATTTCTTGGCCCAGTCTTGACGTTTCAGCTTGTGTGTCTTGTTCAGTGGTGGTCATCTTTCAGCCTTTCTTACCTTGGCCATGTCTCTGAGTATTGCACACCTTGTGCTTTTGGGCACTTCAGTGATGTTGCAGAATTATTAGGCAAATGAGTATTTTGACCACATCATCCTCTTTATGCATGTTGTCTTACTCCAAGCTGTATAGGCTCGAAAGCCTACTACCAATTAAGCATATTAGGTGATGTGCATCTCTGTAATGAGAAGGTGTGGTCTAATGACATCAACACCCTATATCAGGTGTGCATAATTATTAGGCAACTTCCTTTCCTTTGGCAAAATGGGTCAAAAGAAGGACTTGACAGGCTCAGAAAAGTCAAAAATAGTGAGATATCTTGCAGAGGGATGCAGCACTCTTAAAATTGCAAAGCTTCTGAAGCGTGATCATCGAACAATCAATCGTTTCATTCAAAATAGTCAACAGGGTCGCAAGAAGCGTGTGGAAAAACCAAGGCGCAAAATAACTGCCCATGAACTGAGAAAAGTCAAGCATGCAGCTGCCACGATGCCACTTGCCACCAGTTTGGCCATATTTCAGAGCTGCAACATCACTGAAGTGCCCAAAAGCACAAGGTGTGCAATACTCAGAGACATGGCCAAGGTAAGAAAGGCTGAAAGACGACCACCACTGAACAAGACACACAAGCTGAAACGTCAAGACTGGGCCAAGAAATATCTCAAGACTGATTTTTCTAAGGTTTTATGGACTGATGAAATGAGAGTGAGTCTTGATGGGCCAGATGGATGGGCCCGTGGCTGGATTGGTAAAGGGCAGAGAGCTCCAGTCCGACTCAGACGCCAGCAAGGTGGAGGTGGAGTACTGGTTTGGGCTGGTATCATCAAAGATGAGCTTGTGGGGCCTTTTCGGGTTGAGGATGGAGTCAAGCTCAACTCCCAGTCCTACTGCCAGTTCCTGGAAGACACCTTCTTCAAACAGTGGTACAGGAAGAAGTCTGCATCCTTCAAGAAAAACATGATTTTCATGCAGGACAATGCTCCATCACACGCGTCCAAGTACTCCACAGCGTGGCTGGCAAGAAAGGGTATAAAAGAAGAAAATCTAATGACATGGCCTCCTTGTTCACCTGATCTGAACCCCATTGAGAACCTGTGGTCCATCATCAAATGTGAGATTTACAAGGAGGGAAAACAGTACACCTCTCTGAACAGTGTCTGGGAGGCTGTGGTTGCTGCTGCACGCAATGTTGATGGTGAACAGATCAAAACACTGACAGAATCCATGGATGGCAGGCTTTTGAGTGTCCTTGCAAAGAAAGGTGGCTATATTGGTCACTGATTTGTTTTTGTTTTGTTTTTGAATGTCAGAAATGTATATTTGTGAATGTTGAGATGTTATATTGGTTTCACTGGTAATAATAAATAATTGAAATGGGTATATATTTGTTTTTTGTTAAGTTGCCTAATAATTATGCACAGTAATAGTCACCTGCACACACAGATATCCCCCTAACATAGCTATAACTAAAAACAAACTAAAAACTACTTCCAAAAATATTCAGCTTTGATATTAATGAGTTTTTTGGGTTCATTGAGAACATGGTTGTTGTTCAATAATAAAATTAATCCTCAAAAATACAACTTGCCTAATAATTCTGCACTCCCTGTAGAGTTAAAGGAGGGTATAGATATGGAGTGAGAAGAAGAGAGGGGGGTTGGTTGTGTCCAGAGAGGTGCCAGTGCCGGACATGTCCACCATATGTGGCTCATCGTGCCCACTTCTTTATCGCATCGCCAACATATGTTTGTGGAGGTAGGCCAAATTTTGTGTATTTTTTCCGGCACTAAGTACCAACGGTATAGTATTTTCCGTTGGATTTCTAGGTGTTGGGCGCATGATGTCATGCCTTTGTGTGCCGTGTAAGCTCTTTTCCACTGTTCTGGGCTTAACTCCGTGCCCAGATCTGTGTGCCATGCCTTTTGGTAGTATTCCTGTGTCAGTGGTTGATTGTGTAGGTTCAAGTGGTAGCACGTGGAGAGGGATTTGACATTGGGCTTATTTGATAGGCAAATATTTTCCAACTTAGATGTTGATGCTTGTGACCCCTTTTCAGGGTTTCTGGGTGGGTTGTTTGTTAGTAGGGATTTGACTTGGAGGTAGGGGAATAGTAATTTTGCGGGTAGGTCAAATTGTTCCTGTAGACTTGTAAAGGATTTGAGGTGTTCCCCTTCGTGTAGGTGGAGTACGTGGGTGACGCCTTTGTCCGTCCACGGCTTAGGTGGGAATCGTCAGGCTTATGGATTGCAGTGGTGGTGCCATCGGTATCTTTGGGTGGGTAACTAAAGTTTTCCTCACCCCGTCCCATGTGTCTATCAGCAACCGAGTAGTGGGGAGGCCTTGGAATGGTTTTGGTCTCAGAGTACTGTCCGTCCAGAAGATAGGGCGGATGTGGTCTATGTTAAGCCAAACGGCTTCCTTTCCTGCCCATTGTGGGGTGTAATGGGAGTCGTGAGCTGCTAACATAGTACTTAGTATCTCTGCCTTGTGGTAATGATACAGGTTTGGTATACCTAGGCCTCCGTCTGCTACCCGCCTCTGCAGGATCTTAGCGGCTACCCGGCTCTTTTTGTGTTGCCATGTAAATTTCATGAGTAGTGAGGTAACCGACTTGAGGTAGGTGTTTGGTAGAGGTATTTGTAGTGTCCTGAAGAGGTATAATAGTTTTGGGAGCAACAACATTTTGAATGCTGCTATACACCCCAACCATGAGAGGAATTTCCCCTCCCATGATTTCAGGGTGTTGTCGAAGTCTTTTAGTTTTACATAGTTTGCGTGGAAGAGTTCTGCAGGTTTTTTTGTGAGTTTGAGTCCTAGGTATGTTAAGTAGTCTGATCTCCAGTCTAAGGGGAAAGCCTCCTTCGGTCTGTTTCTCGCCTCTGTAGTCACTCCTATCGTTAATGCCTGTGTTTTGGAGACATTTAATTTATAATAAGAGTGGTGGCCAAAGAGATCTATTTGTCGCATTAAGTTGGGCATGGTTATGAGCGGCTGAGTTAAGGTGAGAAGAATGTCATCTGCAAATATGTTTAGTTTGAATTCTTTGTCGCCTAGGGGAATACCATGGATGTTCGGGTCTGATCTAATTTTGGATGCTAGTGGTTCTAGGGCCAGTACATAAAGCAGAGGGGAGAGGGGGCATCCCTGTCTGGAGCCATTAGAGATGTTTATGGTCCGTGATGGGAATCCTGCGTATAGGACTTGTGCAGAGGGTTTGTTATAAAGGGCGTCTACTGCTGCCACGAATTGCGTGGGAAAGCCGAATCTGTGGAGTACTCTGTTTAAAAAGGTCCAGTTGAGTCTATCAAAGGCCTTCTCCGTGTCTAGGGACACGAAGAGACCCTCCATTCCCAGTTTTCTAGAGCTATGCATGAGATTTAGTACTTTGCGGGTATTATCTGAGCCCTGTCTACCCCTCACCAATCCTACTTGGTCGTCGTGAATGAGGTCCGGTAGGATAGTTTTTAGTCTATTGGCTTGTAGTTTTGCGAAGAGCTTGGGATCCGTATTGAGTAGAGAGATCGGTCAGAAATTTGGGCATGTGGTTGGGGACTTCCCTGGTTTGGGGAGGGTGGGGATATGAGCTCGTAAGAGTTCTGTGGGTAACAAGTGGTTGTCTATAGCGTTGTTAAATAGAGTGGTCAGTGCAGGGGCTAGGACGTCTGCGTATTTATGGTAGTACGTGTTTGCAAATCCATCAGGGCCCGGTGCCTTACCCGCTGGGAGGGTTTTTATTGTGTCCTTTACTTCTTGTTGGGTGATTGGGGCTGAGAGAGCTTCTCTGTGCTGTTGTGAGAGGGTTGGCAATTGGGCATCTTGTAAGTAGTCATCTATTTGTGTGGGTGGTGTTAGGGGTGTTAGTGGGTCATTTTTAAGGTTATATAAGGTTTCGTAGTACGTGGCAAATTTGTCACTGATATCTTTCGGGGCAACCAGCCTATTTCCGTTTGGAGCCTGTATGTGTGCTATTTTAGTCTTTGGGTTAATATTTTGCCCGCTCTGTTTCCCTGGGAATAGTGAGTAGCTTTTAATTTCCGTAATGAGTAGCCAACTCTTGTAAGTGCGAAAAGCCTGTATTTTGTCCTGTGTTTCTGAGATTCGGCTTCTTAGCTCTGGGGATGGGTTTGTTTGGCTTAATTTGTTGAGATTGTGCAGTTGTTTGTACCAGGTGACCCTTTGTGCATGGGACGTCCGTTTAAGGTAGTGTGCTCTTTTTATCAGTTCCCCGCGTATGACAGGTTTGTGGGCTAGCCAGGTGATCTCCACCGAGATCCCTGGTGTGGTGTTTTCTTTAAAGTAGTTTTTAAGTGTGTTTTATATGTGGTCTGTGAATGTTTTGTCGTGTGAAAGTGTTTCATTCAGCCGCCAGGGGCTTCTGTTGTGGCTCTCAAATTTGTCCTTTAGTTCCATAGTGATGGGTGCGTGGTCTGACCATGTGATAGTCTCTATTGAGCATTTGAGTACCTGCGTTAGGTGTTTTCCTTCAGTGAGGAACCTGTCTATTCGTGTGTAGGAGTTGTGAACCGAGGAGAAGAATGTGAAATCTCTCTGCTCGGGGTGGAGAACTCTCCACGTGTCATAGAGGTTATGTTCGTCTAGCAGTCTCTGGTATGTTGTGCATTGTCTTCTGGCTGAGTTGTTTCCTTGCGTTTTAGAACCTTTGGATGAATCTAAGCCGGGGTCTAGAGTGTGGTTAAAATCTCCACAGATTATTAGCATTCCCTTCTGAATAGGCGCTATTTTAGCTAATGTTCTATGTAAGAAGTTGCGTTGTTCTGAGTTAGGTGCGTATACATTTACTATGGTGTAGGTAATATCATTGATGGTACATACCTGTATGATATATCGCCTTCCTCGTCTATGACTAGGTCATGTTCTGTGAATGCTACTCGGTTGCTGACTAGCACAGAGACCCCTTTCGTTTTGGATTTTGCTGTGGCGTGTTGTTGATATGGGTATGCGAGGGGTTTAAGGATGTATGGTTTGGTGAAGTGCATCTCCTGGAGACATACCATGTCTGGTTGGGATTTTTGAAGGTCTTCTAGTAGGTGTTTAACAGGGGTGTTCAGCCCCCTTACGTTGTGACTATATATTTTCATAAAGGGAAGGTCTATAAGGAATGCTACCTGTGCCGCTATCAGCATTAGGTTTGTGTTTCCCCTGAGTGTCCTTGTATGTCTCGGAGTTTGAGTCTAGTGTGATGCGTGTAAATAATGGTGCAGTGGGGTATATACTTGCAGTATTGCTGAGTAGCTGCCATGGCGGTTCCGCGTGGTATGCATCCGTGGCGGGTCGAGTCGTTCCTCAAGACTTCTGTGTCAGCGCTGGAGCTTAAAGTTTACTTTGGGTCATCTCCTCGGAGGGTCTAGGTTGGTCTTGGTAAGGGAGGGAGAGTAGGAGGGTAATACAGGAAAAAAGAAAAAGAAACAGTGCGGTTAGGACCGCAGAGCCCAGATTGGGCTGAGTACCCTGAGTGGGTACCATGCAGGTAGGCAACATCAAAAACATAAACAAATATCGTAGACGATTAGCCCTAAAACTTGTCTTAACAGTTCTGCATATGATATATATATATATTTTTTTTGTCCCATAAACTTTGACCCATAAGCCTATGTCCCGGCCATAGACAGATGTTGGATTTGAGAGACCATTTAATCTGTGTTTCCCCAATCCTCCCTTGGGTAGCTGGTGGATGGGTGGCCTCTTGTGACACTGTCCTTATTACAGTTCAACTGGTGTTAAAAGGAGCATCTGGTGGGTGTCGTGTATGTGAGCAACTGTCCTTTGCTGTGCTTGTCTAAGTTTAACTACATGTGCTTTTTTCTTTTTTTTTTACAAATATGAGTGTGAGTTGTGTAGGAGCTGTGTTGTATGGTGTGGGGGGTTGTGTAATGATACCAGATAGGTAAGTCTTCAATCAGGAGGCATCACCATTCAGTCCTGAATCTGTAACACCCATATCTGTATATAGGCTGGTGGAAGCTGGTGGTTATTTTTTCGCCTTCTTCCAGTCTTGTCTTAGTCGCTGCGGCGAAGTTGTACGTCCATGTTGTTTGCGGACCAGTAAGTCCCATTGCTTCAGGGCCTTCAGTCCTTCCTCTGGTGTTGTCACATGGGTGAAGGTACCATTGCGTTGAATAATCAGGCGCACCGGGTGCCCCCACCTATATGGGATCTTGTTCCCGCAACGTTTCTGTTGTCTCCTTGAACTCTCTTCGCCGTTGTAAGGTGGCTGCTGATAAGTCAGCATATATCTGTAGCTGGCCATATTTTGCTGGAAGGTTTGTACGGTTCCTGGCAGCTTTAAGTATGGCCTCTTTGACATGGTAATAGTGTAGGTGGGTCAGCGTGTCTCTTGCTGCCTCTGCGGGTAGAAACTTCGGTTTAGCTACTCGGTGAGCCCGGTCCAGAAGGATCATTTCCGTCGGCATGTCTGGTATGAGACATTTGAAGAACCCCTTTATTTAGCTCATGAAGTTGACTATGAGGAAGCCCGAAGTGCCGCCAGGCAGGGGCACCGCTGATTGACTGGAACGATCAGTTGATGCTCTAAGCCATTCAGTAGCTCTTCATTCATTAAAAAGGTACGCACCCTTTTTTTATGTACAGGTAGCTACTGATCGGTTCTACTGGAAGATCATTAGTAATGCTTTTTAGTTAGAACTCGTGACCTCCAAGCACGGAAGGCAAATGAGAAAGAGATCCCTCCTGGCTGTCTGCTTGACAATCGAAGGTATTGCCAAGGTGAAGTTATAATATAAGGTTGCAGGGACACTGTCTACCCTTAAAGCACTTCAGCAAAGGGTTCATTTATTGCTGTTTAATATAACTTTGATATGTGTAGATGCTAGTAAATACACAGTGGGGCATTTCAAACATCATAAAAATTTGTGGTATTGGTATAGGTTATGGTAGGTCCTTCGTCCATGTGTTCTTGTAGACAGTTGCTCATAAACATAGTGAAAATTACTGAAGCTGTCAGACTGCCTTCCTTCTTTGCCTGTACAATATATTTTCCCACCTCTCTTTATTGATTTGACTTGTCCTGAGCTGCAGCTGCATACATTTGAAATCTACAACTCAGAGTAATGCATACATTTGAAATCTACAACTCAGCCCCATTCAGTGATATATGAAAAGGGAGGTTTACAAAATTCTACACGGAAGTGTTTATGGTGCTTAAAGTGCCCCTTTAAAAGTCAAGCTGCTCTTTCAACATGAGATGAGTATAGAATATAAATAAATTTTTCTTATAAGTGTTTCTTATAATAGCTCTTAAATGCAAGTCAAATAATGTGACGGGACCAAAGTCTTCCTGCCCTGAATAGGCAGGTCACGCAGCAATCGATGAGCAAACGGCAACTCACTGCATCGAGACAAAGCTGTAACGAGATGACACAGTGATGATAGCTGTTCTGTGGGATCATTACGCAGAAACAGAAGATGATTTTGTGAAATCCGCCTACACCACTTAATCATCTGAATTTTTACCACATACCTCCTAAAGGAAAATAAAAAGTGATATAAAAAACACGAAACAGGAAAATATACCTTTATAATGCAGCAAAATTGATTAAAGAATGGAAGAGATAGCCAGCCTGCTGTGGACTGTAAACCCATCAATGTCAGCCAGCCCATGGCATCTTTTTAACACTCATAGACTATGTCAGAGATGGACAATGTGATGGACAATGTGAAATCTTCCAAAAAATATATATCAAGTAAGCTGCGCTTAAAATATAATACACACAAAATAGCAAGGATAATAAGAACTAAATTCTCAGTGGTAAAACGTCCAAAAAAACTTAAATAGAAAATCTAATAAGTAAAAATATTCCACAATCTGTACATATATTATACTCATCATCTAACTATTTTTGGTCGTCCGTCATCTATAGTGACCAGGGGTGATGGGGGTTGTAGTCAAAATAGCAGCCAGAAAATTTAAGTTTGCTCACATGTTACCTAAACCATGTGAAAGTGGAGGCAGTTATAAATTATAGCAGAAATCATTTATAAAAATGGAAATGTGCGATCTTTTGTACCAGGTCACTGAGCTCACAATTAAAAAGCTGTAGTCTGTACTAGATCTGGCATTGTAAACTGCATGCAGAGAATAACATACCGCTAATCATTTTTTTTTCTTATAGGAAATGCAGATTTTATCTCACATCTTGTATTATTCATTTGCTGGCAGTAAACATTAATTGCTTTGGGAGTACATGTGATAAATAAAATCTGTCTTTCTAAAGTCACTGCATTCATTGAATTAAAGCCACAAAGCACTTTAGGAATTCTTATTTCTAGTGTGATATTTACATAGCACAGAGTAATTCAGAGTTAATTTCTGGGCGGAAAATATACAACATAGCGCCACAAGACAGCACGATTGAATCTTATGATGTTTGTGGAAAAACCAACTCCCATCATGTTCAGTCAGACATCTGATGACTAAGAATAGAAGAATAGTTTTAGTTCATGGGTGCCCGATACTTCTGAAAGCTCAGCATAAACAGGCCTTTCCAGTGTGTGATCAACCGAAAGGCCATCAGAGTTTACCCTTCAAAAGGCTTATTCAATAAAGTACCAATTATTTGCCAGCTTGTTGGAGTTGTATTCAGAGTCCAGAAGACGGTGTGTATGATTAGCCAAGCAGACTGAGAGATAGAAACAACACTAACTCCTGAGTATTTTTAACAACACCATTATATATTTGATTATGTAAGCTCTGTACAATAACAGGAATGAAATGGATTTACATCACTAGCATAACATCTGTTAGAATTATCACACTTTACCACGCAGGACTTCACTGCAGGTGAATTACACCTTTATTATATATATATGTATCTATATATATACTTATATATATATATATATATATATATATATACATACAGGTGATGCTCAAAAAATTAGAATATTGTGCAAAAGTTCATTTATTTCAGTAATGTAACATAAAGGGGGAAACTAATATATGAGATAGACGTATTGCATGCAAAGCAAGATAGTTCAAGCCGTTATTTGTCATAAGTCCGATGATTATGGCTTACAGCTCATGAAAACTCCAAATGCACAATCTCAGTAAATTAGAATATTGTGAAAAGGTGCAATATTCTAGGCTCACAGTGTCCCACTCTAATCAGCTAAGTAAGCCATAACACCTGCAAAGGGTTTCTGAGCCTTTAAATGGTCTCTCAGTCTGGTTCAGTAGGAATCACAATCATGGGGAGGACTGCTGACCTGACAGTTGTGCAGAAAACCATCATTGACACACTACATAAGGAGGGAAAGCCTCAAAAGGTAATTTAGAAGGAAGTTCCCAAAGTGCTGTATCAAAGCACATTAATAGAAAGTTATGTGGAAGGGAAAAGTGTGGAAGAAAAAGGTGCACAAGCAGCAGGGATGACCGCAGCCTGGAGAGGATTGTCAGGAAAAGGCCATTCAAAAGTGTTGGGGACTTTCACAAGGGGAGTGGACTGAGGCTGGAGTCAGTGCATCAAGAGCCACCACACACAGACGGATCCTGGACATGGGCTTCAGATGTCGTATTCCTCTTGTCAAGCCGCTCCTGAACAACAAACAACATCAGAAACGTCTTACCTGGGCTAAAGAAACACAGACCTAGTCTGTTGCTCAGTGGTCAAAAGTACTCTTTTCTGTTCTTATTTGAAAACCAAGGACCCAGAGTCTGGAGGAAGAATGGAGAGGCACACACTGCAAGATGCTTGAAGTCCAGTGTGAACTTTCCACAGTCTGTGTTGATTTGGGGAGCCGTGTCATCTGCTGGTGTTGGTCCACTGTGCTTCATTGCTTCAAGTCCAGGGTCAACGCAGCCATCTACCAGGAGATTTTGGAGCCCTTCATGCTTCCTTTATGGGGATGTTGACTTAATTTTCCAGCAGGACACCTGTCCACACTGCCAAAAACACCAAAGCCTGGTTCAATGACTGTGGGAATACTGTGCTTGATTGGCCAGCAAACTCGCCTGACCTGAACCCCATAGAGAATCTATGGGGCATTGCCAAGAGAAAGATGAGAGACATGAGACCGAACAATGCAGAAGAGCAGAAGGCCGCTATTGAAGCGTCCTGGTCTTCCATAACACCTCAGCAGTGCCACAGGCTGATAGCTTCCATGCCACGCCGCATTGCCAGTAATTGCTGCAAAAGGGGCTTAAACCAAGTACTGAGGCCATATGCATGCTTATACTTTTCAGAGGTCCGATATTGTTGTACACTCCTTGTTTTATTGATTGCATGTAATATTCTAATTTACTGAGATTGTGGATTGGGGTTTTCATGAGCTGTAAGCCATAATCATCGCACTTATGACAAATCACAGCTTGAACTATCTTGCTTTGCATGTAATCCATCTATCTCATATATTAGTTTCCCCTTTTACGTTGCATTACTGAAATAAATTAACTTTTTCACGATATTCTAATTTTTCGAGTATGGGGAGAGAGAGATAGATCCTATAGTGTGTATATAGACTAGATTTAATCTTTTCTATTCCCTGGTCTGAAACTGCACCTAAGGCACTAAATAGCCTTGTACTGACTCATACATGTTGTGCAGTCATGTATCACTTATCTTGAAAACACATGGTGTGAGTATACAATAAAAAACCCATTCCCCCATTTTTTTACTTTGCAATATATTCTGTCATGTGTTCCTGATACCTATCTTCTTCTTCCACACTCCCACCATGCCCCTGACAGTGCCTGCTAGCAGAGATAATAGTTATGTAGCCTCTCGTGTCTACTTCAGTTTTGCCACTCTGAATTACAGCTCATATGTGCATTTTGTTCCAGAGCTGCTAGACTGATTTCATTTAATTGCCAGTTTACTGTTTAAACCCCAGACCTGCACTAGACTTCAGCCCACTTGTCATTTCTGACTATAGCTTTATCTTTGTGTAATATAGACATCACTGTAATTTCCATATATTCTTTCAGTGCTATCTTTTTTTGTGCTGTGACGGTATCACAATCCAGTTGGTCATTGAAGGGTATACTTCTTGTTCTCTACCTGTGTGGTCGCCATATTTTGTTTCCTGATTTTTTTTCCCGACTTGTCCACCAGAGAGCACCATTCCTGGTACGTAGTACAGCCAATACTTTATTATATAGCTGCTATACCAGCAAGGGAGCTCCCTTGGTATTTAAGGAAATACCCAGGCAGTTTTTAAAAACAGAGATATTGGGACGGAGCCTAGTCTTTGAGGTGGGTGGTCACATGCTCCCTTAGCTCCAAGTCTGCAAGGGAAATTTCGATATATTTTCGATATATTTCCCTACTAGAGATGAGTCACAAAACTAAGAAAACCCAACAAGAAAAGCCCAGACCTGGGGGCCATATTGGAGATGTCTTTTGCTAGGCCAAAGGCCCCATGGGGTCTACTGCAGCCACCTTCTTGGGCTGGTTAGACTCTGCAGAGGAGTTATCCGCGGATGCGGAGAATGACATACTGCTGGCACATCCTAAAGTGGCCAGTGCTCCACAAATGATGGACTCTTCCCTGGTCACTACAACCATGATGAAAAACTTACTGATGGAATTACAGACAACGATCCTGGCGGACGTGGCGTCGCTCAGGTCAGGCCTCTCTGGTCTCCAGTGTTGGCTCCAGACGGTCACTCACCACAGCTTGCCACCTTAGAGCAAATGTCTTAGGAGATGCAGCACACATTGGGGCTCCAGGAGCAGGGTATAGCCACCCTTGAGGATGCCCGCCACAGGAATAACCTCAAGATCCGAGGCATCTCCATCAATGTCGAGGCGGCTGAGCTCCATCATTTTCTGACAAGGCCCTTCACAGCATACCCCTTACCCCTAAGCAGGCTAAAAAAGTACAGCTGGAAGGTTTCTTCAAGCTTCCAAAACTGACTAGGGGACGCTTCACAGTAACACAAGATATGTTTGTCCAATTCAAATCCGGCAGGGATAGTGTGCTGTTGTGGCCACAGCTATTCAGGAGAGATTTCCATTTCATTTTGAATCTATAGAACCCACCTTCTTTGCGTACCTCTCCTCTGGCACTTTGGCTTGGAGAAAATCCCTTCACCCCTTCACCACCATCACCATAGTCTGTTATACCTCACTAGTCTCTGTTATAGAAATATTGTTTTAAATGCATGAGGGATATTAAGGCATTCTTTTTGACTTCAGCATACTACCTATAGAAAACCCACAACTCACTTTCCATTATTCTCCTAAGTACTAATATCCACCATTATTGGTATACTCTTAGGCTCATGTTGCCTGTTTATTCTTTTGTTGCATACATGATGATGTGTATCTGTCTGTGCACTATGCAAATTCGTTGTAGTGATAGGGTTAGGTTTAGGGGTAGGGTTAGGGTTAAGGTTAGGGGTAGTGTTAGGGTAGGTTTAGGGGTAGGGGTAGGGTTTGGTTTAGGAGTAGGGTTAGGGAATTGCCAAAGTCTTGAAGTGCCGAAGTGCCGAATTGCCAAATTCCTGAATTGCCGAAGTCCCAAATTTCAGAAGTGCCGAATCGAACTGAAGTGCTGAAGTGCTGAATTGCCAAAGTGCCGAATTGCTAAAGTCCCAAATTGCCAAAGTCCCAAATATCGGAAATGCCAAACCGAACCGAATTGCACATCCCTAGTGTTTGTTTATAGATTCTTGTATGAACCTAGTTAGGAAATAGGTATTCACCATTTAGCACTCTGCATTTATGATATGTTATGCTTGTGACATACTAGACACATTATTAGTGAGTACTTCTGACATTATTTAAACAATAGGGGACAACCCTGGGCTGAATATGATTGGTTATTTGATTGATCCAGCACGTAGAATTGAATCACACCTAGGACTAGAAGGTAATGTCTTACCGGGCATTAGAATGGCCAGACTTAACGTACCAAAGAATAGTCAGAATACTTGCCGAGGTCAGGGACACAGAATGGGGCACAACGATAAGGGAAAGCCAAAAGTCAGGGATACCAGAATACAGGGAAGTCAAAATGAAGCCAAAGTCAATAACCAAAAGTAAACGCTCAGGAACACACTCTCGGACAACCACTAAGGAAAACCACGACAGGGCACTAAGTAAAAGGAAAAAATAAGTTTAAATAAGCCTCCTTCAGATCTGATTGTCCGTACCCGGCCTTTGACCACAGAACGTGCGTGTGTGTCCTTTACGTGACGTCACACGCACGTCAACATCATTAGTAGTGAGGGTGGATGTGGGGCTACATATTGGTGTGGATCCGCAGCAGCCGGCGTCCACCAAGATGTCGCAGGAGTTAGATATATTGCCGCATGACTGCTGAACGGCACTTCCGCAATTATCAGAAAGGCAACTACTGCAAATACCGCAAGGTGAGGCTGAACATGTTACATTATTCACATTTTACCATTCATACAATGTATATACATACCCTGTGTCTCTCCCATTAAACCCAGTTCTCTGATCCAATACATTCAGTCGTGGCTAATGTTTGGTTATCCTAGGAAAAACTATACCACTCTGAGTACCGTATATACTTGAATATAAGATGAGTTATTCTGCACATTTTTTGTGCTGAAAACCCCCCACTTGTCTTATACTCGAGTCAATGTCTGTATTATGGCAACTTACATTGCCATAATACAGACCAGGACGGCCAGGCTCATTACAAGCCTGGTGTTCCTGTTGGGGGCTGGCAGAGAGCTGTAACTTACCTTTCCTGCAGATCCTGTCAGCTCCCTTCTCCTGTGCTTCAGTCAGCTCCCCTGTCAGCTCCCACTGTAAGTCTCCCCCTGTCAGCTCACACTGCATTCATACACACACTGCATTCATACACACATACACACACACTGCATTCATTACATACACACACTGTAAATACATATTCAATTAATATAATTTTTGGGGGATCTAATTTTATTTAGAAATTTACCAGTAGCTGCTGCATTCCCCACCCTAGTCTTATACTCGAGTCAATACCTTTTCCCATTTTTGGGGGGTAAAATTAGGGGTCTCGACTTATATTCGGGTTGACTTATACTTGAATATGTACGGTATATGTTTTGGGAAGCTGTAGTCCTCCATTCACTCTGCAGAGCAGTAACGACCACCAAGTTAGGTAGGAAGTGTCATCTGGAGAACCTCCTTGGTAGCAGGAGAACAAGCTGCAATATAGTGGGACACGTCTAAATTCCAAGCCAGGGGTAGCCAACCTTGGTCGCATTACATGTACATCCCAGGATTATTCACGAGGACAGATGTACCCAAACTGCCTTGAGTTCATTTCTTCATGTTGCATTTTTTGCTTGACTCGCTTTGACTAAACAAAAAATAAATAAATACTTTAATTACAAAATAGCCAACTCTGTTATCTCGGACTAAATTTAACAAATCCCTTGTCAGTTTAATGAATAAAGCTCTGTATTTGTGAAATACATAATATTTGTGCCTGAGGCCTACTTCCTTTCCAAACATGTTTTTTTTATTATTATTACAGAGACCCTATTACTGGGACCCTAATACATGTTTTTTCAACTGCACCTGGATAATTTGTGGCACCCTATTACTTTGATCCTAATACTGTGACACATGAGCTTTTCCGTCAGCATTGACTATTGTTTGCTGGGGCAATGTATGTATTCCTTGCTGATCTGTGGGCGTTTTTTTTTTTTAAAGTTGTCAAATTGCTTTTAAAACAAAATAAATACACATTTTCAATAAGTATTTTTTTTTTTTTTTTATTCTTTATTTTCAAATGACAGAATTGACAGGCACATGTGTGTTGCGCAAAGGTAATGCATGGGCTTATACAAAAGCCAAATTTCAAACATTTCGACAGTACATCATTATACAGAAAAGTTTGTAGAGAAAGGGTTGTTATCTGGTGATGCAACATTAGTTTCCTCTTATGCGGTTCGGTTCTTTCAAGTTTTTATACAATTAAACAAAATGAAACAAGTTTAAATGCAACTTTAGGTAGCGTTGGAACATCAAAAGAGGCAGAAATTGAGGGTTAGAAAAATATGAAAAAATTAAATTAAAATTAAGGGTGAAGTGTGGTAGAGAAGCTCCATATTTTGGAGTCGTCAGTGGGGTTGTAGGCAGGGTGGGGGAGTGAACAGGCGTCCCTGACCTTTGTGTTGTGTGGCCTTTTGGTGTTGTGCATGTTTCCATGTTTCTTCCGTGATTATGATCCACATGGGCTATATGTATATGTGTGTCTCTTTTCGTGGTTGGTTACTTGTCTATCAATTCTACTTTTGATTCAATCCTTCATATATATTGGGTTAGTGGGGTAGGGTTCAGGTTGGGGTTTTGGGAGAGGAAGGGTGGTTTTAGTTTGGTTTGTGATTCGTGGTGCACGGCCTTTACTCTCTTGGGGTCTTAGTTTCTTAAGTGGCAGTGGTGGGTTCCATGAGCCATGGGTTCCATATTTTGTTGCAATGTGTTGTGGTGTCATGAATGAGTGCCGATAAACTATCCATTGACCTAGCTTCATTCATTTTTTTAGTTATGTCGGTGATAGACGGGACTGTGGGTGAACCCCAGTGGGTGGCTATAGCTCTTCTAGTGGCCAAGGCTAGTTTGGCTAGTACTTTGTTTTGACCTTGTGGTGTACCTTCTAGCAGTTTGGATAGTAGCCATAGCCACGGATCCCTTGGGATGGGGTTGTGTAAGACTCTTGAGGCCAAGGCCACTATGTCTGTCCAAATCTCTGTTACGTGTGGGCATTCCCACCATAGGTGGTAGTATGTCCCTTTTTGGCCGCACCCTTTCCAGCATCTGTTTGAGGTGGAGTGTCCAATTTGCTTGAGTTTTAACAGAGTGTGGTACCAGCGCATAAGGGTTTGTATGCCTGCTCTTTACGAGTTACGCATATAGTTACCGTTGCTGTGGCTTCCCAGATTGCAGTCCAGTCTGTGGGGTCGGTGGGGGGCTCCTAAGTTCCGTTCCCATGCTGAGACATACTCTAGCGGTTGTGTTTTTGTCACCCTGAGCAGTTTTGTGTATGTTGTGGAGATCTGGCTTTTTTGTATAGGGGCATGGATACATGACTGTTCAAAGGCGGTGAGGGGGTGAGTCTGGCTTGCTTGTATGTAGGAGTTTCCAGTAGATTTTTGATTTGCAGGTAGCAGAAGTCATGTGTGGTGAGTGGTCTGGTTTGTGGTAAATCCGTGAACGCGATGATTGATATGTCCTGATTAAGTAATTGTCTTCATATTGTGCGAAGTCTTTTGGGGTCATGCCTGGTGTGAAGTGTTCGTTTCTCAAGATTGGTGTCATGGGTGAGGGGTCTGATGTAAGTGCATTTTATATGGAAAGTTTGTTCCAGAGAGTTATAGAGGTATCGAGTGCCGGTGTGGTTTGTGGGGGTTGTGGTCTTGCTCGCTTTGGTACCCAGATATAAAGGGAGGGGAAATCATGGCCAAACAAGTCGTGCTCGAGGTCTACCCATCTTTTTAATCCTTTGGGGGCATGTAATGCCTTAACCTGCGCTAGTTGTGCTGCGTGGAAGTAGTGGAGAAAGGGGGGTAGGCCGAGGCCCCTGATCTTGTCGGGAGATAGAGGATGTCCCTTCTTATCCTAGCATGCCTGTTGGCTCATATGAAGCGGTCAATTAGTGTTCGTAGCAGTTTAAAGTCTTTGGCTGCCACTTGAACTGGTAGCATTTGGTATAGGTATAAAAATCTCAGTAGGAGATTCATCTTTATGCATGCCACCCTTCCTAGCCAGGAGATAGAGTGGGAGTCCCAAGTTTTAAGGTCGGCCTTCACTTTTTGTAGTAGAGGGGAATAGTTGAGTCGGTATGTCTGGGAGACGTCGGCTGGTAGATTGACACCCAGATAGTGTATGTGCGTGGGGTTGAAGTGGAATGGATAGTTGTTTTTAGTGCTAGGTCCTCTTTAGGGATTTGCACTGGCAGCGCTTCTGTCTTGACAAGGTTGAGGCGGTAGCCTGAAACCTGTGAGCATGTAATAGCAGCGGGAGTGAGTTAGTTGGGTCTGTAATGGTGAGGAGTAGGTCATCTGCATACCCCGCCACTTTATATTCTTCGCTTCTAATGTGTACACCTGCTATTGTTGGATCCATACGTAGAGCTTGGAGTAGGGGTTCCAATGAGAGGGCAAACAGGAGCGGGTAGATGGGGCAGCCAACTTGGTCCGGGTGAATAAGTTTATGTACGTGGGGGTTTATCCTGTCTGCGAGTAGCTTCGTGAGTAACTTTATGTCTACATTCAACAACGAAATCGGTCTGTAGTGGCTCGGGTCTAGGTGGGTTTTGTTTGGTTTTGGTTTGGGGAGAAGGCACGTGTTCACTCTTAGGATGTCGGGGGGTATGGGGTTTCCCTGCAGTATTGAGTTAAAAAGGTTGCAAAGGTGTGGGAGGAGCGTGGCTGGGAACATTTTGTAATAGAGTCCCGTGAAGCCATCTGGTCCCGGGTTCTTATTAGGTTTGGTGTTTTTGATGGCTTTGGCGATTTCTTCGATGGTGACTGGTTCGCTTATTTATTGGATTTTTCGTAATAGGTTTGTTTTGTCCATTTGCTTTGGCCGCGTCAAGTATTTTCAATTCATCCTTGAATCTCAGGATGTTTGCGGAAAAACCATCATGTTCAATCTGACATCTGATGACTAAGAATAGAAGAATAGTTTTAGTTCATGGGTACCAGATGCTTCTCAAAGCTCAGCATATACAGACCTTCCCAGTGTGAGACAGTGGTGGATCCAGAGCCTGATCTCGGGAGGGGCACTTGTAGATTATTTAAAGAAATAATCCAGATACAATAACCACTACAGCTCAGTGTAGTGGTTATGGTGTCAACAGTGCCGGGACCCCCTCCCAGAGTAAGTAGTCAAACCGTTTAAGAACAGTTTGACAACTTACCTGAGGTCTGCTGGGAAATGGGGCTGTAGTAGGGCATAGGAGCAGTGGTGTGTGTGAGTGGTGCAATGTGTAAGAGGTGCATTATGTGTGTGTGTGAGGGGGACAGTATGTGAGCAGTGTGTGTGTGAAGGTTGTAGTATGTG
>OW240914.1:71771952-71785829 GCA_933207985.1 Pelobates cultripes | reverse complement strand
CCCTCTGTGTTTTATTCTATCTTTAGACAATTCCACTTGTCAGATCTGAAGAGTGGAGCTACTGGATAAATTTGCATTAACTGCTAATCTGTGCCCAGTGTTCTTGTGACATATTAACTTTGCATGTGTTTTAAAGGGAGTATAAATTATAGTTAAACGGAGCATAAATTATAGTTAAACGGAGCATAAATTGTAGTTAAAGGGAGCATAAATTGTAGTTGTTCGGGGCGTGGCCGACGACCGGACGAAATGGCCGCATACTAAATCAGCTCAGAGCCGACGGGGCTGAAAACAAAGTTAACGGAGTCACACAGTAGCGATGGGGAACAACAAAAAACAGCAGCCCACTCACCCACCAACGGGGAAGACCCCCGCGGGCAAACCGGGATCGGTAACCCGCCTGTTCCGCGATTATGCCGACCGGGTCTCAGAGCATGGGGACTCCAACATGGCGCCGGCGGCGGCCTACCCATGCTCCCAGCCACAAAGCCCAGCGGCATCAGAGAGCTCCACTGACACAACAGACGTGGACATCAAAGAGTTATTGAGAAACCTACCCTCCAAAGCGGATTTGGCACAGATGCTGGGGAAAATTGAAGCTACATTTCAGCACAAAATGGAGGGCCTCAGCTCTGATATCCAAAAGGTAGGACACAGGGTACAAGACCTAGAGGATGAGAGGGGATCTTTACAGACACAGATACAGGACCTAACCACTAAAGTAAATGCCCATGACAGACACCTCTCCATGATACAACGGTCACTAGACGACCTAGACAACAGGGGACGGAGAAATAATCTCCGCATAAGGGGGCTTCAAGAGGCAGACAATGAAAATCTGCACGCCCTACTAACCACCCTCTTTAATTCCATCCTGGGCCGCCCGCCAGATACGCAAATACTCTTGGATAGAGCGCACAGGTCCCTACGGCCAAAGAGTGGGGTAGGTGAAATGCCACGAGACGTAATATGCCGCATGCATTATTTCACACTAAAGGAAGACATCCTGAGAACTCTAAGGGACACCTCCACCCCACTGCTATACTTGGGCCAAGAAATCCAAATATACCCGGACCTATCATGGCTCACCTTACAGGCGAGGAGAACCTTAAAACCTGTCACAGACCAGCTGCGACTTCGCAACATCAAATACAGATGGGGCTTCCCATTTGCCCTTACAGTCGCCACTAGAGGATCTGTGTTCACCATCACAACGCACCAAGATGTCGCCCCATTTATAAGGGCACTGAACCTGAACGAAATCCAGGTTATGGACTGGTACTCGCCGGAACCAGCAACCTCCCACAATAAACAACCACGTGATCTGGGAAGGCAATCACAAGCGAAGAAACAGAGAACCGGACAAGCCAGTCCCCAACACCTACGAGAGAGAAGACCTAGGGGTACCATGGACGACTAACTCCTACGAACACAGGATGCCCAGATGGATCTGCAACACCCACTACAACTCAGGAAGTTCACCATCCCAAGATGACATCACTAACATACAAGATCTCACGGAAGAAGAGAGAACGTAACCTCACATACCCTCTCACAGCGACCCTCGACATAATGGACTAATTGGACTTACTACTGACTCAAGGCAGGACATGTGAACACCCGCTGCAACCTTGAGCGACAACCCACAACAGTCAGGATAACCAGCTGGACTCTCAACGCCAGGTCGTATGCTCAATGATATGTTCTCAAAAAAAAAAAAAAAAATGTACATCTACCACATACATGTGTTCACAGTACGTCCACCTGGTAGAGCACTTCCAGATTAATCCTCAGATTGAGATACACAAATAGGGAAACTGCTGAGATACAGAGTAAAGAGTAAAGGAAAGATAGAGAGAAAAAAAAAAAAAAATATATATATACATATATATATGTCATCTCTTGAGACAATACTTCCAACCATCTAGGCAGTCCTCTGGGACAAAAGGTACCCCCCCCTCATAGGCTCCACCACACAGCACTCATACTCCACTACACTAGTATAAGCTTATAAGTTTTCGGCCCCACGGCTTACAAAGTATACTACGACACATATCGAAACACCACAACGAACCAGATACCACTCTTACATACGGTACCCACCCACCCCACCCTACGCTGTTCTCAATCTACCTAACGGTGTCACGATAAGCTGGCCTTCTGTAGACTCAGGGACATCTCAGAGGCCGACACCAGTCACCATTGTCGCACATAAGCGACTGCACGTACAGTTATACAACGGTACCCATCTTCCGTGCTAGGATTAGACCTGGCATATTGTATATAGTTTAACATTGTTAACGTTACAAATGTTTATGTGATTTTATTTGATTTCATTTTATTCTATTTTATTTTATTGCATTTTATCTACGTACTGAACGGCATTATACATTGCACAGTGTATACATCATCCAATGCTACAAGAGGCCCAAGACACCATGGACCATACACACCCACAGAGCAGGTCTACAACCCCTCCAGGGGTAGGAACACCCGGGGCTCCAGTCAATATTACGGTTACCTCCCACAATGCAAGGGGTCTTAACACGGCAGAAAAACGACACATGGCACTATCAGACTATCATAGACACAAGGCAGATGTGGTATTTATACAGGAGACACATTTTCGCAAGAACTCCCCCCCTTCCCTTAAATCCAGAACCTACTCCAAAGGCTACTTTAGCAATTATGTGGAAGCCAAATCGAGGGGGGTAGCGATTCTACTATCCTCCCATCTACCTTTCATATACATAGACCAACTCGCAGATGACAATGGCAGGTTCCTTTTTCTTAAAGGACTGATAGGAAGTACAACAGTCACCCTGGTGAACATTTATCTCCCCAATAGGAAGCAAACCCCCGCCCTACGCAAAATACTGAACAAGCTAGATACCTTTAAAGAGGGCCTATTGATAGTAGGAGGCGACTTCAACATCTCCTTAGATGGGACACTAGATACCACCTCCCAGGCCCAACAATACCAAGCCACCTCCAGAACCCGCATCCAGGCACTCCTAGACTCACACCAATTATATGACAGCTGGCGTATCATCAACCCAGCAAAACGCGACTACTCTTATTACTCTCACTCATCAGGCACTTATTCTAGAATTGACATGTTTCTCATCCCTCACCGGTTCCTACACCTAGTCCACACATGCAGGTACGCCGCGATTACCTGGTCTGACCATGCCCTGCTGTCAATGACCATCACCATCCCATCGCTCCACCCTACTAGATCTCAATGGAAATTAAATGATAGCCTCTTAAACAAACCAGAGATACAAACTCAAATCAGGGAAGGATTGTCTCACTATTTTGACCAAAACACACAACGCGGAACATCATGTCCGATCGTGTGGGAAGCCCACAAAAGCGTCATTAGGGGAACGATTATCCAACTGGCGTCTAATCACAAAAAGCATAGGGAAGCACAGGCAACTAAAATAACCAATGAAATCAGAACACTAGAAGACACACACAAGCAAGACTTCTCCCTCACCACATATGCGCGACTACTAGAAAAGAGGACGGAACTTAATTCCATCCTAAACACTCGCACCAAACACGCCCTGGCTAAGACAAAAAGCCTCTATTATGCCCAAGGAGGAAAATGTGGAAAACTCCTAGCCCATGCCCTAAAAAAACAACGCGAACGCACATTCATAGCGGCAGTACGCAACGAAGAAGGGAAACTCTCGCATTCAATGACTGACATATCAAAGGCCTTCCACGACTATTACTCAACCCTATACAACCTCCGACATACGGCCCCCCAGACACAAGACATAATGGCGTTCTTAGAGAAGAGAATACACCACTCCCTCCCAAACAACATAAAGGAATCCTTAGATCAGCCCATCTCCACGGACGAATGTGCAGACGTAATTAAACATCTACCACATGGGAAAAGCCCAGGACCAGACGGGTTCACAGCAAAATATTACAAAACCTTCGCGAAGACACTCATACCCCACTTCGTAAACGCTTTCAACTCGCTGCTACACTCAGACAAACTCCCACCCCAGGCCCTTAATGCAACAATCACCCTGCTCCCAAAACCGGGCAAAGACCTAACCCAATGCGGCAGCTACAGGCCCATCTCCTTAATAAATGCGGACATAAAAATCTTCACGAAAATCCTAGCCAACAGGCTGCGCCCGATACTTCCAGAATTGGTTCACGCAGACCAATCCGGCTTTATTCCGGGCAGAGAAGCTAAGCACAATACCACCAAGATCTTGAACCTCATACACCATGCCACACGAGTCGGGCACCCCAGTCTACTCCTGTCAATTGATGCTGAGAAAGCGTTTGACAGAGTAGACTGGACCCTGATGCTACAAACGCTTAAACACTTAGGATTTGGACCGCACTGGCACAAATGGATTTCGGCGATCTATTCGTGCCCAACCGCCAATGTCCGGATAAATGGACAACTCACTGACCCGGTAGTAATCTCCAACGGTACCAGACAGGGGTGCCCCCTCTCCCCGCTCCTCTTCGTTCTTGTCCTGGAGCCCTTTCTACAGGGGATCCGGGACAACACTAACATCAAGGGCATCCGGGCGGGGGCGGAGGAACACAAAATAGCGGCATTTGCCGACGATGTGCTTTTCACCCTGGCAGACCCAGTAACATCAATACCCCACCTAATGTCAGAAATGGCTACATACAGTACACTCTCCAACTTTAAAGCTAACATTAGTAAATGTGAGATCCTCCCGATACACATTGAAACACGAGAGAAAAATGCACTACGCAGGGACCACCAATTCACATGGGCGACACATAGTATCAAATACTTGGGAATCAATATCACCAGGGACCTTTCCCAACTATTCGAGAACAACTTCCCAGATCTGACAAGGGCCATAACACAAGACCTCACCACATGGAACAAGCCACACTTTGGGTGGTTCTGTAGGACGAATGTCCTCAAGATGAACATCCTACCCAGAATACTATACATGCTACAAGTGCTCCCTATAACTATTCCCAAGTCCTGGTTCACTGCAGTCCGCAAAACACTCACCACATTTATCTGGGCTCACAAACCTCCACGAATATCATACTCACTGCTCACAAAACCAAAAGACAGGGGCGGCCTGGGTCTGCCCGACGTTGAAACATACCACAACGCGATACTGCTATCCAGGATATACGACTGGTCCCTCCCTCAATCCAAGAAACAATGGGTGAACTTGGAAGACTCCTTCTTCAGAGTACCTATTTACACGATACCCTGGCACAAATCGGGGCAAGTACTAATGCTCCACAACCCACATCCCACCATCACACCGACCCTTCGCATGTGGGCGACCACGCGCACGCACAATCTGATGTCACCCTACCCATCGCCACTATACCCTCTAACACACAACCCCCTATTCCAGCCGGGTGTAGATGGCAAATCTTTCCAGGCCTTCCATACAACGCCTTATCTGGCATTGGAGAATGCCGTGACCACTGTCGGGGCAAAAGAAACAAAGCCCTTACAAGCGTTTATAGCTAACCCTACGGCTATGCAAACGTATCAATACAGGCAACTAACACACTTTATACAATCAAAATCCCTAATCCCCAACGGCAGCCGTGAACAGACTAACTTTGAAAAATGCTGCTCCCTCCAATCCATAAGAACAAAACTCATATCAACAATGTACTCCCAAGTTCTATCCACAAGGCCACAACAATTGCCAGCCTTCACTACAACTTGGGAAAAAGAATTAAACCTAGTAATACAACCCGACAAATGGAAAAAAATTTTTAAACAAATACACAAATCCTCAAAAAACACAACCACACAGGAAAGCAACTACAAAAGGATAACGAGGTGGCATTACACGCCCTCAAAACTGCACTCCCTATTCCCCGCAACTTCCAAACAATGTTGGCGCTGCCACTCAGCAGTGGGCACCACCTCGCATATTTGGTGGTCATGCCCAGTGATACAAAAATTTTGGACACGCGTGGCTGGCCTGATCCATGCCATACTTAAGATAACTGTTCCCTTGGACCCAAACACATACATATTCCTTCTCACCCCACAAGGCATACCGAAATACACAACAGCCCTGCTCATACATCTGATAACAGCTGCGAACCAGCTTATTCCAGCCTTATGGAAACAACCAAACCCCCCGACCATACGCGAGTGGATACAAAAAGTAGAAAATACCAGAAGTCTAGAAGAAACGTGTTATGCACTATCAAACCAATACCAACAACACACAGAGACCTGGTACCCATGGACCCAATACCTCCGACAGATTACTTAGAGACTGAGGACACTCTACCCCCCCCCCCTTCTTCACTTCCCCGGGAATAGGAGCCAGCTCACACACAACTGTAGGGATGTAGGAAAAAGTAGCGGATCCTCAATATCACTACTAACCCTATATACACAACGCACAGACACAATCTCATAAGCTGAGCTTGTACTGCAAATTGTATGATCGTATGATTCTATGACTATCCGACCAATGTAACACTTGTGTACTGTAACATGCACTTTCATGTACCTGTCAAACCTAAGAGATGAAAATGCTGTATAATGTACTGACTTAAAATAAAAACTTTAAAAAAAAAAAAAAATTGTAGTTGTTCTGCTGAGTATAGTCAGCCCATGCAGGTTTTTAATATCAACACTGCCTTTACAGAGAAAAGGCAGTGTTTGCATTACAGCCTAGGGATACCTTCACTGGCCACTCTTCAGATGGTGCTTTCTGGGGCAGTGCAGCACTGTGTATCTATCTATCTATTAAATCTATCTATTTATCTATCTATCTATCCATCCTATGGGAAGGCATTGTGATTGGCTGAGATCTACCCTGATAATGTCAGCCAAGGAGGGGGATCAGGGTGGTGCCAGAAGCGAGGAGCTCCACGCAGCACTGGAAAAAGTTAGGTAAATCACCTTTCTAACCCAAGGTAAGAGGGGCCGACCTCCTAAATGGTTGAAACATTATCCTATAATCTAAAAGAATCAGACCAATTCCTAAATTCACATTCACAAGTCCTCCCGGTTTTAAGGTCACCAGTTTTAGATGCAATACGTTTTTCTCTCCGGTTTAACTCTTACACGCTCTTCTAACTTTGCCAAAGGGGCTCAACATGGTCTATAGTTAGAAAAATTAAATATTGTGCTTTGAAACTGGGGGAAGAATTACAATGTAAAGGGAGTGAATGTTTAGTACTCTTTTACTAAAAGAGTAAATGAGTAAAATGGAAATTCCTTCTTCGACATCAGCTGTTGTAGGGCCATTTTTATAACTGCTGTGATTTTTGCAAATCTCTATTGTTTTAGCTGAGTTTATAGAGGACACAGTAACCAGATGAGCATAAGTTGCTAAGGTGCATTTTTTTTCAGTGAGAAATTCATCGGGGGCTATTTACTAACACGTGAATTCACTGTAGTGAATAAACTTTATTATATTATACACATATTCTGTCTCAAACTAACCAAGTCGTGCCATTTGTTTGACATTGTTAGATATTAAGAATCCACTCAAGAGATGTGCATGCTGGGAAAATTAATGATCTTAGTCCAGGAGACAGGAAGTATAAGTAAAATTGTATAATGATTAATATCCTACAAATTGCTGAATCATTGCAACACTGGATGTGGACATCATTTTTATACAGTCTATTGATTGACATCACATTTTTTAAGGTAGCAGGTCTGTGTAAAGCTTTGATCACAGATGTAGAAATGAGAGGTTTAGCTTCAGGTAATGAATAGAAACAAATGTCACTCATACAGAAAATGTTTAGAAATCAGTATAGAGTAGGATCAAGATCCAAGGTGTTTCAGTTCTAGCCAGTTCTAAAAGCTACTTGCCACATCAAGCCTGGAGGATCCTTGGCACACTAACTAGGGTTGATTTTGTATGTGCTAGAGCTTTAAGGAAACCCTATAGGGTCAGGAACACAAACGTGTATTACGGAACTTTATACTCCTCACCAAGATACAGCGAGACCTGCGTGACTGGAACTCCATACACATATCATGGCTAGGACGTATAGCCGTAGTGAAAATGAATATCCTTCCCCGATTGCTCTACCTATTTCAAACACTACCAATGACGATACCCGTAGCGTATTTCTACTCCCTTAGATCAGCGATAATCAAATATGTTTGGAGAGGCCAGCGACCCAGGATCCGACATGAAACCCTGTGCCTCCCATGACACCGGGGCGGCCTCGCACTCCCGGACGTGAAAAAATACCATCAGGCCACAGTGCTGCAACGAATACTAGAGTGGCACTCTCGTCCACCACATAAACAATGAATCCCACTAATGGAAGCCGGAGGCCATGCACCTGCACCGGTGGCGGTGTGGGAGACCAAGACCACAGCCCGGAAGGAACCGGACAGAGTGTCACCGATGACACATACCCTGCACACGTGGGTCAACCTGAGATGGGCCCACCACATATCCCCGACCCCAAGCCCAATGATTCCACTCACCAATAACTGTTCAATAGGGGGAGGCCTTACTGTTAGAGCACGGGGAATCCTGGGAGAACAGGAACAGGACTACATCCCATTGCACACTGTCCTGAACGACACTGGCCTAAAACCACTCTCTGAACTTACCGACACACGACCTCAAACCTTCCAGCAATCTTTCCGATACACTCAACTGAGACATTTCTATCAATCGTTTTGCGATAAAGCAGCCTTACACAGGGCCCTGACGCCATTTGAGAACTTATGCCTAACCAAAACTAGCATTTGCAGAGCAATTTCCTATCTCTACCAATACATCCTCACGGGAGACCACATGGAAATACTCACGTTCAAGGCGCAATGGGAATACATTATGGGCCGGGAGATTGCCCAGAACCTATGGGAAAAAATACTCATCCTACACCATAAATCTTCAGTGAGTTCCCGATAGCAAGAAGTCAACTATAAACTCCTGTCCCAATGGTACAAAACTCTATCACGCCTACACAGGATATTCCCCAACATCTCGGACACATCTCGGACACATGCTGGAAGTGCGGAGGAGGAGAGGGCACTCTGAGACACATTTGGTGGGACTGCCCAAACATACAGCCATTCTGGAACCAAATTAGCAAAAAAATCACAGAGTACTTGCTACATTCAACACCTAGCCCAATCTCACAATATAAAAAAAATCCATTGTAAGACATCTGCTGGACGCGGCCAAGGCACTTATACCCGCAGTGTGGAAAGAGACACAATCCCCAACACTGACCCAATGGTATGACAGAGTAGAGGAGATCCACTCAGCGGAGAGCATCTCTCACGGGACAGAGTGAAAAGTACGTTGAACGGTGGGGGCCGTGGCTGGGATACGTCGCCGGGAGGTGGGGGGGCAGATGCGGCCAGGCGCGCCGACCCGGTGGGTGGGGGGGGAGTGACGGAGACGCACATGCTCGATAAAGACGTGATTAACACGAAGAAGTCAGACACTTGACCGAAAGGGAACAGGGATTTAAACCTGACAACTAGACCACAGGAAATGACCAAGAAATGCTAACCGACCCAAGACCGGACATAAGGGGTGATGGGAGGAGACGGGGGATAAAGGAACCAAAGCACAACACCTCTACAACACAACAACTGATAGAAATGGCCAAGAAAACACAATCACGAAGGAGACACACATATCAACATGGATCCAAAAGGACACAAAGACACATCAAAACTAGCAATCAGCTATTGGAACTAGCAAAACTTGCACATCACAGGACCACAGACGTATTGAAAGTAGCTCAGAGAATCCACATCCCACTGGACACACACATCACAACCGCAGCTAGACGATCCAAGTAACAGACAAAGAACACTCCCCCCACCCAACATGCTGACAACTCGACCCCAGAAATCTAGACACACATGTATGACTATCATACAACAATCGCCTACACCAAGACCTAAATTGACACTACCCGACTGACAAAACATACAAAGCAAAAAGACGATGGTGCCCTATATGGCTCAGTTGACATAGACTCGACCCCACAACACCGACAAGTACACCAATACAGGCAAGAACATTATGCCCACACTTTAATGTCCAAACCACTCGAACACCAACATCTGTCCGCATTACCAGACGGATGACAACACAATGGTCACAAACGGTAAGGGCTGGTCAGTAGAGCGACCCACAAGTTCGTCTATATCAAAACAAAAAGTTTTCACATTTCCATGTTATCTGTTTGTTATCCAGGTTGCTCAGAGACCTGCGCGTCTCACCCTCATGCTATACTGTTATTTCAGAGATCTGCGCATCTCACATGACCAACTGTTATATTGTATATCAGGAACCTACGTGTTTCTAGTTATCTCCTCACATGATGTATTGTGAAACATTTGAATAATCTTCAATAAAAAGTGGCTTGCTCCCCCTTAAAAGGTAAGAAAATGTACCTTATTTCCAGCGCCTTGTAGATCTGCCGGCGCTGCCATCTCCGCCCCCCCCCCCGATCCTCCTCCTTGCTGACATCAGCAGGATTTCGGAGGCCCATGTCCCCCCTCATTGCTGTCTTCAGCAAATCCAAAGCATTGTATTGGCTAAAATCGACAAGGAGGCAGGACATGGGCGGGCCCAAACACATAGAGATGCATTGAATCAATGCATCTCTATGAGTAAAGTTCAACGTCTCCATGCAGATCGTGGAGATGCTGAATGCCAGTGGTGCACACTGTGCAGCACTGCCCCAGGAAGCACCTCTAGTAGCCATCTGAGGAGTAGCCAGTGGAGATATGTCTATGAGGCAATGTAAACACTGCATTTTCTCTGAATGAATGATTCTACTCACCAGAACAAATACATTAAGCTATAGTTATTCTGATGACTATAGAGTCCCTTTAATTTTCACTCACCAATGGCTAGTGGAGAGTGGATATTTTGAGCTTTGGATTAGTTCATACTTCCACCTAGTCCCTGATTTGAAAGGACTGTCCAAAGTTGTGCCCCTAATGTACTGTTCTGGATTTGTTTCCTGGTATTCCGCCCGTCACACACAGGCATGTACACGGGTGTGCCCAGACACAACCTAATGCGTCCATGTCGAAGCCGACAGGGGAGAGTAAAGGATATCACTGGCCAGCCTGACTAGAGAAATGCCAGAGTGGAGGATGGAGAACTTGGTCTATGCCATCTGCGGGTACAGATTAAGTTCTCTGCTAGTTCTACTGTAGCAGAGTATTGTCGAGGACTACCATGACGCAGTCTGGAATGAGAAGTCAATGCGCATCTGCCACCAGGAATCAGGGTCTCCCCTCCCTGGCCCAAGGTAACCAACAAGTAGGACGGTAACCTTTTTTATAAGAATATTTTTATTTATACTTGCTCATCAGCTCCAGTCCCCCCACTACAGCCCTTAACCCCACACACTACAGTCCTTCTCCCTCCACCTACAACAGCCGCTGTCCCCCACATACTATAGCGTCTATCCCCCATACACTATAACCCCTGTCTCCGATCCCCATACAGCCATACACTACTGCCCATATACCACTCATATCACAGTTCTTAATCTCCCACACTGCAGTCCCCATTTCACCACAAACAAAAGCCCTACTCCCCCTTACACTCCAATCACTATCCTCCAATATACTACACCCCCTACTCCCCACACACTAAAGCCAATACCTCCCCATATGCTACAGCCTGTATTTCTCCATATATACATCCCCTATAGCCCCTACATACTACAGTATCTAGTACCAATACACTGCAGGTTTCATCCTCCACACATACATACTGTAAAGTCTCTTTTTCTCCACTACATACTACAACAAAATTCCTGCCCCCAGCCCCCACTACAGCACCTACACCCTCAATCCTGCCCCCCCCCCGGACTACGGACCCTCTTCACACACTACACTACAAACAGTACTCTCTACAGATACACTATACTGCAAATAGACTCATTCACAGACACACAACACCACAAGCAGCCTCCTCACCCCACTGCAATTCCAGGACTTGCCACACTCATACATAGAAACACACTAGAGGCTTACACAATAGTACACAATGACATCAATGGAAACTCATTCGCAGATGAATAGACAGACGCTGACAGACATGCATGGACACACAATGACACATACATAAAACACTAACATATATGCATAGACAAACAGACACGTAGACACACACCAACACAGTAATACACATACATTTTATAATTGTACACTATTTTTCCCAGGTCAGAAGTTAGGTCAGCCTTTCTCAATGGGGGGGTAGACTATACTAACCAGAGTCTATTGATGGCAGAAGAGGAGGGCTGTGCTCCAGACAGCACACATTTCTCACCCGTAGCATATAGTACATTATATAGGCAATGGATGCCCAGATATGAACTTATATTCTCACACATGCTGTCTGTCCTACGGGTTATTCAGTAAAATGTGAATTGTTCAGAATTCAAAGTAAATTTAAAAATGTAGAACTAATAGTTGAACTGAAAACTTAAAGGACCATTATAGTGCCAGGAAAACAAACTCATTTTCCTGGCACTATATAGTCCTTAGGTCCCCCCCCCACCCTCAGGTCCCCCTTCAGCCACTTACCTTTATCCCGCACCGGGCTCCCTCGACGCTAGTGACCTCTCCTCCCTCTCTGACGTCAGCTCCCAAGTGGAGCAGAATGCGCATGCGTGGCCAGAGCCGCGCACGCATTCAAACCCCCCATAGGAAAGCATTACTCAATGCTTTCCTATGGACGTTCTGAGTGCTCAATGCGATTTTCGCATTGAGCGTCGCGGAAGCGCCTCTTGCGGCTGTCAGGAAGACAGCCACTAGAGGCTGGATTAACCCTCAATGTAAACATAGCAATTTCTCTAAAACTGCTATGTTTACAACTGCAGAGTTAAAACCTGGGGGACCTGGCACCCAGACCACTTAATTGAGCTGAAGTGGTCTGGGTAACTATAGTGGTCCTTTAAGTGACTTGGAGAATTTTACAGTTTGTCAATTTTAACCTAAAATATTAAATTCCTGACTATCCACGCTGTAATTAATTAAATAACTCTGTATATTTAACTTTTCCATATTTCACCGAGGTGGACCAGTTTGGATTCAAACCTGAAGAGATATCTGTGCAACATATACATGAGAAAGAAGATTTAGTCTAATGCAAAGGAAATGTTTTTTTACAGTAAGAACAATAAGGATGTGGAATTCTCTGCCTGAAGAGGTGGTCTTATCAGAGTCTGTGCAAATGTTTAAACAGCAACTGGATGAAGACTTGCAAAAACGTAATATTCAGGGATAGTATTTTTAAATTGTGGGGTAACAGCTTATTGATCCAAGGAGATATCTGACTGCCATTCTGGGGTCAAGAAGGATTTTTTCCCCCTAGTTTGTTGCAAAATTGGAAGTGCTTCAAACAGGGTTTCTGGCCTTCTCTTGGATCATCGGCAAAAGCAGATGTGAGAAAGGCTGAACTTGATGGACTCATGTCTCGTTTCAGCTGTTTAACTATGAGAACACATTGGGAGTGGCTTCATGTTTGGTGATATATTTATGTATACAATGTTTTATTTAATTTAGTTTTGGGTTGTCTGTTCGAATTTTGTTGGGTCAAATGACTAAATGCTGAAATAATAATAAAAAAAGGTCACAAATAAACAAGCACATAAGCAGACTGAAGCCGGCTGACCCTATATACTGCTAGTGGGTGCTGACCCCAAGTTGGAGTTTCAGAGAAAACGCTTTGAAACGCTGTACATACGGAGTTTAAACCCTCTGCTGGATTGAGTCCATTCTTCAAAGTATGTGACATGCAGATGGTATGTAAAAACTTTATTTTTCATTGTGCACATCCATTCCACTGTCTAAATATGGGGGTCAAGCTACAACTATAAGAACTAATAGCATAGCA
>OW240914.1:71740240-71771852 GCA_933207985.1 Pelobates cultripes | reverse complement strand
TCTTATAACAGTAAAAAAAGATTATTTTTTTTTTAAATCCAAACTATTGTGACACCAGATCTAATTAGTGGCACTTGTCAGCGTATCCACTGTTAGCGTAACACACCCGCTTTAAGGACACTGACTGCTATTCAATCTATAACAGTGAAAAAAGATTATTTTTTTTTTAAATCCAAGCTATTGTGACACCAGATCTAATTAGGGCACTTGTCAGCGTATCCACTGTTAGCGTAACACACCCGCTTTAAGGACACTGACTGCTATTCAATCTATAACAGTAAAAAAAGTTGTTTTTTTTTAAATCCAAGCTATTGTGACACCAGATGTATTTGGTGGCACTGATTGGGGAAATGGGCACAGTATGCACTGTGAGCCTGACACAGAAGCTGGCAGCAGTGGCAGACAACTGACTGCTATTCAATCTATAACAGTGAAAAAAGTTTTTTGTTTTTAAATCCAAGCTATTGTGACACCAGATGTAATTGGTGGCACTGACTGGGGAAATGGGCACTGTGAGCCTGACACAGAAGCTGGCAGCAGTGGCAGACAACTAAGTGCATTTACATTAGATAGAAAAAAAAAATCCAAAAAAAGCATACCCTTATCCCTAACCTAGCTATGCTTTTCCCTATCTTATGAACAGCAGCTACACTTTCCATCCTCTTACTAAGCATGCAGCTTGAGAATGAATCTAAAATGGATGCTGTCCAGTAGGTGGGAGGGTCTGCTAGGGAGGCTGTGCTGCTAATTGGCTGGAATGTGTCTGCTGACTGTGAGGTACAGGGTCAAAGTTTACTCAATGATGACGAATAGGGGGCGGGTCGAACCGCGCATATGTTCGCACGCCGTGGCGAACGCGAACATGCTATGTTCGCCCGGAACCGTTCGCCGGCGAACCGTTCGGTACATCACTAATTATATACTATTTTTCACGCCATTACATGGTCTTTCTAAAGATACCATTATTTCATCATATCATATAATTTACTATAAAGAAACAAAATCTGTTACGCATCTACAACCGCCAAAAAACGCCTGTGCTAAATAGTTTCTAAATTTTGTCCTGAGTTTAGAAATACCCAATGTTAACATGTTCTTAGCTTTTTTTGGGAAAGTTATAGGGCTATAAGTACAAGTAGCACTTCGCTATTTCCAACCCTTTTTTTTTCAAAATGAATGCAATTTACATTGTAACACTGATATCTGTCAGGAATTCCTGAATAACCCTTCACATGGATATATTTTTAAAAATAAATATTTTTCATGCAACCATTTTACCACCAATCTATGCCAAATTTAAAAAAAATAAAAATAATTGGTGATTTTTTTTACACACATAGCAATTTAAGAATACATGTACTGAGAACTTTAAGGGTTACTGCCAAAGAACACCCTTATATGTGTTCAACAACTTCTCTTTAGTACAGTGATACCACCCATGTGTAGGTGTGTCGGGTTCTCTGGGGGCTAAAAAACCTTATTTGGAGGGTGCGCCTTCCAGTTTTCCAACTTGGAATTTTCACAGCTGGTCATCATGCACCCATGTCCTATTTGGGACATTTTTGAAGCCGGCCAATGTAATTTACCGCCATCAAACCATTTATTTCTTTAGACAACCCAGGGTATTCAATATGGGGTATGTCCAGTCTTTTTTTAGTAGCCACTTAGTCACAAACACTGGCCAAGTTAGCATTTATATTTGTTTGTGTGTGAAAAATGCAAAAAACAATTATGAACGCTAACTTTAGCCAGTGTTTGTGACTAATTGGCTACTGAAAAATACTGAACATACCCCATTTGCAATATGTTGGGTTGTCTTCTTTTGAAAATGGTATGCCGTCATGGGGGTAATTATCATTCCTGGGCTACCATATGCTCTCAAAGGCAACATAACCAATCTGGCAAATGTCAATGTAAAAAAATGGCCTTATATTTGACCCTGTAACTTTAAAAAACACTATAAAACCTGTACATGGAGGGTACTGATATACTTGGGAGACTTCGCTGAACACAAATATTAGTGTTTCAAAACAGTAAAACATATTACAACAATGATATCATCAGTGAAAGTGCCATTTGTGTGTGAAAAATGCAAAAAACATCACTTTCACTGACAATATCACTGCTGTGATATGTTTCACCGTTTTGAAACACTAATATTTGCATTCAGCAAAGTCTTCTGAGTAAAACAGTACCCCCCATGTACAGGTTTTAGGGTGTCCTGGAAAGTTACAGGGTTAAATATAGTGCTAGAAAATTTAATTCTCTGGACTTTCTGCCTGGGTTGTCAGGCAGGTCCCCCAAACTGCAATCAATAAAATTACTTAATTATGTAAAAATATTACAAAAAGATATGCACGTAGAATTTAAATATATATACATAGTTATATATTTGAAGTCTATGTGTATATTTATAAAAATTATATATGTAATTATGTATACGGACATATGTATATTTTGTATTATTTTTATTTATTTATATATATATGTATATATATATAATTTAAAACTTTTTAAATTATTTTTAAATTTTTTACATTTATTTTCAATTAATTATTATTTATTTTTATAATATATATACACACAATATATATATAGTTATTATATATATGTGTGTAATTTTACTCTAAGGGTATTTTTATATTAATATATGTATATATTAATTCAAAAATACACTTAGTATGATGTTATATATAAGATTATATATATATATATATATATATATATATATATATATATATATATATATATACACATATACATACAGGTGATACTTGAAAAATTAGAATATCGTGCAAAAGTTCATTTATTTCAGTAATGCAACGTAAAAGGGGAAACTAATATATGAGATAGACGCATTACATGCAAAGCAAGATAGTTCAAGCTGTGGTTTGTCAGATGGGCTAGTAGCATCATCACCATGTGACCTGTCTTGCCTATTGGTGGTGCCTCTCCTGGTAGTGCTACAAGGTGCTTGCTGTACTTCTATTGTTGGTTTCCTAAAGTTGAGCCTTAGGCCATTTAGGCCATTTTTCCCTCAACAAGACTGTTTCATGGTATGTATGGAGAGGTTGGTTTGTCCTAGAGCTGGTGAAATTATACAACACTTTTCTCTAGCCAATTTCTTTCCCACACAATTTACATTTATATAGTAGTCCATCACCAATGCTGATGAAGTGATCCCACACTTAAATGTAATGTTCAATACTGCATAAATCTTCTTGGTTATTTTACTTGGTGCTACCAGCAGTCATCTATGTTCAAGCAGGAGCAATTTTTTGTCTTCTAGTTGCTAGTGTTGGAACTGGAATGGGTGGCACTACTACTGCTTGTTCTAGTAGTTGATATAGCATGATGGGTCATTGGGGACATTATTATAGGTGCTGGTGGTGTGGCACTGGTAATGCTGACAGAGAAGATGCAGGTGGAGACTGTCAAATGCACCTGGTCCACTCTACTCCATGATCTCCCTTGTCTCCCTATGAAGTTCTCCTGGTTCAGACTATAGCCCCACTACTGTGAATAAGACTGAACTAAAACTTTCAATACTTAAAGCAGGGATTGGAGATAATGGCACTACTTGTTGTGTTGGGGAGTAGTAGTGGTGGTGGGGATAAGTAGACCCATACCTCCTCCCTGTTAGTCATGATATTGGATTATAGTGGGCAGACCTTGGAGAGGTGAACCAGTGGCGCAAATGGAGTCACTGGCAATGCTGTAAAGAAGAAAGAAAAATTGATGTGTCTACCCACAGAAGGGGCACAGTTCACAGTATCTAATGAAGTGCCTGTGAGGCACAAAATGCATTAGTGTCATCATGGTGGTGTCTTCCCCTTGCCATATAGCCACAGCCTTAAATTTTAAATGAAGAAGTAAAAGTTTTTGTTCTTAAAATTTATTATACGCAGTCTGGAAATTTTTTTCTTCCTGATTACTTGACTGTCTTAATTTTGGAATGCAACATAATTCACCCTCCTGTTGCTGAGGGTTATTTATGCATCGCAAAAATACAGACTCTGGTTTTAAGATTTTTTTTTTCTGGATTTTAGCCATTTATTCTGGATGAAATCTGGACCAAATTCTGGCCTGTTTGGGGCTTGAATTACAAAAAACTATGGATTGTTGAATAGTATGAACAATGCTAGGATTTTGCAGTCTTAATGACTTTGTATGCAGCTGCATGATTTTGCACAATATAGACCATTTGGACTGTAGTGAATAACCCCGTAGAATTTTGCCACTTTTCATTCAGCGAGCTAATCACTAACCTTTGCCAAATCTGCTGGTTTATATTTGTTTTTTTGTGTTTTTCACAGACTGTGCAAGGCATACTACTGTAAAAACCATGTATTTGTATTCTGCTACTGTCCTTAAGTACAACAATAATTCCTTATGTAGAGTTTTTCCACAGTTTGCTTTATAGCAGATAGATTGCACACAATTGCAGGACATCCTCGCTAGCTTGAGGTTGGAAGGAGGTGTCTTAGTGGTAAGTGATGGTACAGGGGTATTATTAGTAAACCAGAATAAGAAGGACAGAGTCTGAAGTATCATATCCAGAAGGGCAAGTAAGAGAGCATAGTCAAGAAGTCCAAAGGTCATGGCATGCAGCAAGGATGCATGAACATTAAAACAGGTCTGAATCCAAAAAGCCAGGAAGTCGAGAAACACCAGGGAATGGACAGCGAGACGTAGCAGTAACTCAGGGAAGAATCAGGAGCAATAGAGCTCTAGGTTTTTGAGGTATGGGAATTGTAAGAATAGAGCACTGCAATGGTTGTGCTCTGGGGATTTATGGGTGCAGCATAATCTAGAAAAGGGGCTCTTCCTGTGGGTGGTGCATCACATGAGTCCATCATGGGAGACATACTGATGCTATTTGCAAAACTAGCAGTGTCCATGTTGCAGTGATGCTACAATCCACATCCATGACCAATAATGACACCTACATGATGCCTGTCGTTGTGGAGGACATGGAAGTTGAAACATATATGCTGGGATGTATGCATTGCAGTCATGTAGCATAAGGCATGAAAAGACACTTGGCAGGCCTGAGGACCAGGTATGTGACCTCATCCCATAGGCTACCACAACTCAATTTTTTCTGACGTAAGTGGTATTTTTTTTTTTTTTACATACATACTGAACTTTAATGATGCATTTTAAAGGACAATTTTGGTGCTGCTTTTGTACTATTCTACACCACCAATCATGCCCTATTATAGAATCTAACTGTAATTCTCACTATACCCTACATTCAGATTTCATGGGTAGTTATTTTAGTCTGTTCTAGTCAATCCCAAGTTGCCTCATCTAGTTCGCTGTTTTATCCTGATTTATCATTATATCCATTCCTCTTGACTTTAGTCTTTACATTTCTCATTTGGCACACTGTCTGGCTTCTAAAAGGGCCAGAGACACAGTTAGAACCCAAGGAGAATATGACTGTGAATGTATCATATATATTATGACCTAATGTGATATGTTTAATAATAAATTGAGGATCATAAAAAGGCCTTGATGGATAACATGACGTATACCAATTCCCCATCTTATACTATTTACAAAAGAGGGAACAAAAGATAGAAAAAACATTTTTAAAGTAGAAAATAGCATAAGATCTGCTGACTGAAACTATATATTAAGTATATAAAACAATTACTAACACAGATCGGAAACAGTAACTTAGAAAGGAATAAATGTAATAAAAAATAAAGGGAAACAAAAGAAAAAATACAAAAAAATTGGAAAAGTATTGACAAACAAAATAAATAAAATAAGAAATACAATGGAAAAAATGACTTGATGAAAATAGAGAGCAAGCATGAGATTGTCAAGAAAAAAGATAGACTGTAGTTAAGGGAGCCAACAGTGATCAAACCCTACAACAGACACAGATACACATCCTGAAGTGTTGGACAAAGAGCAGTGTTCTTCAGTACATCTGTTTTCCAGTGCTCTTGTCTTACCATGACAGGTTCATACATTAAGAATGAATAGTTCTATTGCATTATATTTGATACACAACCTTCACTGTGACTTGTAATAAGATCCAAATCATTTAAGGATACATATGACAAATCTTATCCAACAGTGTTTTACAGCTGTGGTTAATAAAACTCTGGCAATGTGTCAGGTATTTGCCACAGTGGTCTGCAATTATAAATTTCCCTTTAGGGTTTTACTTACATTCAGTCTTTTGTGAAAAATGTTCAAAGTTATATTTTATAAAATGTTTTAGCATGCCCTTACCACAGCACTTTATAAGGGAAACAGTTTCCAAGGCACATCGAGAATCTGTCAAATGTAAAAAGTATTGACATAATTCAAATAAAATAAAATACAGAAAAGAGACCATGAAACTACCATAATGCCCTAAAGTAATGTTAATGTTTTATATCTCCTCGTGTTTGTCTTGTTTATATATAAAAAGAAAAACTATTAATTACCCAACTTTTAAGAGAAATTATTGTACCAAATTACAGTATGCCATCATTTATTTTCATTTTTAGAAATATAGATTTTTTATAAGAAAATGAAAGCCATTAGTGTTTACAATATATCCATTACTGATTCTTCAAACGGCTGTTTCTTATTAAATGTAAATCTATTTCTTTACATCTACTGAATGTTCTTCGTAGCAGGCACACTTAACCTCTCAAATAGCAACTGCTCATAAAAGAAGCATTTCAAAATGAATCAGATGAAATTTACTCTCCTGACTAGAAAACTTACTGCATTGCCAACAATAATAGCAGTAAGCGGATTCACCTTACTTTATAAAGACAAAATAGCATTGAATTGTGCTGTTCCTTTGCCACGAAATACATATACCTTTTATATACTTAAAGCTGTGACGTTCTGTCAATGTTTTTTTTCCCTGGAAATCAACACCTTCTATATTGCCTAATTACACTCCAGTCTAAAAATGCGTAACGGTATTCCTTCATGTTGTTAATGCATTAATGCAACGAGTTTGCTTCAGATAGAAAGTAGATGATATCTGTCAATCAATCCTAGCATTAACATTGTTGTCAAACAAAGAGCCGAGTATACTCTGTAAATGGAACTTACCATGCAAGTACTTTGGCAAGTAATGGGGACCATACGTTTTTTCCTGTGACAACTTTGAGAGTAAGTATAGGTTTATCGTTGCAGGTGTATATTTGCATGTTTATCTAAGTAACTATGTGTAAGAAAACAATTATAGGGGACCTTCTGGTACCATAAACATTGCAAGAGAATATACTTACACTACCCCTTTAAAGGGACAGTCTGGTTCTGTTGCACGTCCATTTTTTAAGAATGGTAATGTCTTTTTAATAATCTATTTTGTCTCTTAATTTTTTTATTTTACGTGTTTTGGGGTTTTTCTTTTATATTTATTAATACTTTAGCATTTTTTTTTGTTTTCTCTTTATTCACACTAGTGGCTCCTTGGCTACTTGTCATAATACACATTTCTGGAAGCTTGTTGAGATACAGTTATCTTGGAGAAGTTATTCTCAAACATTATCATTGTTTATGCCATATCTGAGTGAGTTCAGGGTGTGTTTTGCTTGTTTCCCTGCTATGTCGTCTCTATGCTGACTAGTTGGTGCTAAGAAGAACTGATTCAATGACTCCAGCCAATATCTAAAGTACTTAGGAGCTTCTGATCAGGATAGGAAGGTGTAAAGAAAGGAGAATTCTGATCCATCACTTCAGTGACACAGCAGAGAAACAAGGAGGGCAGAAGCCTGGGTTCTAACATTACCAGGTGTGGATATATATATTTACCTTCTAAGTAATTTCCACAAAGTCTGTATTGCATTGCTGGAATACGATCAGTTTGCCACTCGGAGTAAAACCTATGGTAGGAAGCCCTCATAGATAACCCAAATAAACAACTGTAGCTGGTCCTGCTTAGATTGGAATAGATACTACAACTAGTCTATGTAAACTATTGACAAGAGCTGTTTCCACAGAAGAAAAACTCAGAAATTTCATTGATCCTAAATAGAACTCTGTACTGTACGTTTACTCATGCACAAGAATATAGCAAGTGACGTGAGCTGACAGTGGATGAATCACCATGAGCTGGAGAAGGAAGATAGCAATGCCTGGAGCTCTTGGTAAAAATATTTGCTTTCACTTTCACCCCTTGGCTACCACACAGAAAAAAATGCAAACGCACCCAAAGGTGATAGAGATACTTTGAGGGTGCCTTTCACATTGAAATATGTCTGAAAGACATACACATAAACCAGAAGACATTCATATACAGACAGATGTTTGAAATGCTTACTTTGTGTCTCCCTTGCAGTCCTCTTCCTCCTTTCAGCAGGCTCCTTGTCTTCCAGCAGCTCAGCTCACTCACAGATCAAATTGAGCCATATACGAACTGACATTGTTGCCTAGTAACACCTCTAGAGGCAGTCAGTAGAGGTGCTTCATGGGTCAGTGCAGCACAATGTGCAGCACTGACATTCAGCGTCTCCATGCTCTGCATGGAAGCACTGAACATTCCCCATAGAGATGCACTGATTCAATGCATCTCTATGAAGAGGCGCTGACTGGCGTTTTGCCATGCATGCACAATAGCCTTCCAATGCTTTCCTACAGGAAAGCATTGGACTGGCTGAGATCATCAAGTTTGATGATCTCAGCCATGAGGGGGAACTACGTGGGAGCAGTCATGACAAGACCGGCTCAGCCTGAGAGTAAAAGTGAGTAAAATTGGAGGGGGGCTGGGTAACTAAACAGTTAGTTAAACATTATAGTGTCAGTAATACGTGTTTATGTTCCTGACACTATAGGTGACACTGTATATCTTCTCTATTTTAAAATCTTCTTTTTAACATCATATTTCTAAATATTACGTATTTTCCTTTAACTTAATAACAGTATACTTTAGATCATATAATACTGTGCTGTCCATTGTATTTAATACTCTACTTTGTTATTGTAATGGAAGGGAAGGAAAGGATAAGCACTAAGATATCTGGCTAGGGAAAGTGATATATATGGAGGTGGCAGCTAACCCCAAAAAGTAGGGATCCCTCTTGTCCTACTAATGAAAATAAAACACAAAAAAGGAAAAAGCTGGGGGTAGCGCCAAAATACGGATAAATACAGTAAAATATGCAGTATAAAATATTAAATAGACAGAAAATGCTTAGAAGCTGTAATATAGCACACAAATAGATACACTGAGGTCCCAAGAGGAACAAAAAAGTCCAATATTATAAAGTACAAATTTAAAGTGTGAAAATACACTTGCCGAGAGTGCTTGGCGACAAAGTATTTGTGCAATTCCTCAATCGAAGTACCAGGGTAAGTTCAGCAGTAGAATCCATATGAAACAACAGAAAAGGAATAATAGGGTAGTATGTTCTAACAGGGGACAACTAAAAGGAATAAGATATAGTCCTACTCATGTTTTTTGGAGCTTTAACTAGCGCCATTATCAATGACATATAGTAGTACAATCCCCACTTGCAAGGATACGTGAGAAGTGTCTTTGTAGTATGTGGACCATAAAATATAAAAAGAAACAACAATAGTGCTCAATGAGTAAAATACCAGGCGTTTGAAAAATAAATGAAGAACGTACTCACAATTACAAGAGCAGTCGAACTGCTCTATGGATAGGGCGTGGGTGGTATAATCCCCACCAAGGATGTCTTGAGAGTAGTACTCACTGGAGATAAAAAATCAGGTGCCAGGCAGTATGGGGTAAAAGTAATAAAAATAGCAGCAATAATAAAATCTAGAAAATAGAGTAAGATGGCACACTCTGTAAAAGTGTAATATAAGCCAAAATACCTTTATTCTTACAAATATAAAATAGTGTAAAACAGAATAAGAAGTAACCACAATGTGTTTCGCCTCATGGACTTTTCCAAGTGGAGATACAAATAGGGACCTGACATATAAGGGTTTATATAGGAAAATGAAGGTTTGACAATTTAAAAATAGCGCCAAAATGACATCTATCATAATTGTAATTGATTTTATTTACTTTAAAAGCTAACTCTATTTTTTAGGTATGGATTGATAACTGTATAGGTTTGATTTGTATGTAAAAACAAAGCTTATTTGTGTTTAAAATGGAAATAAAAATAATAGTGATAATCATGTGGTCGGCTGCTATCTTTGATGATGGCCGCGATGCATTATGGAGAATTGGGTTTTATGGCCATGCCGGTTAAGAAGGCTGGACTATTTAGGGAAAGTCGGCTCTCATGGCCTTTGGATATTAGGTATGTATCATGGCAACTGGAAACGACCAAACAACTAAAGGGAGTCATGTTTAAATTTAAAAATAGGTTTAAATTTGTTAACCTTTCTTCATAGCCGATATGTTCCATTCCTTTTATTAGTTTTGTAGTGCAGAGGCGGGCTACAAAACTAATAAAAGGAATGGAACATATCGGCTATGAAGAAAGGTTAACAAATTTAAACCTATTTAGTTTAGAAAAACGTCGCCTGAGAGGGGATATGATAACATTATACAAATGTATTCGGGCCAATACAAACCATTAATTGGAAATCTATTCACAAACCGGACTTTACATAGGACACGAGGCCATGCGTTTAGACTGGAAGAAAGAAGATTTCATCTAAGGCAAAGGAAAGGTTTTTTACTGTAAGAACAATCAGGATGTGGAATTCTCTGCCTGAAGAAGTGGTTTTATCAGAGTCCATACAGATGTTCAAACGGCTACTAGATGCATACTTGCAAGAACAGAATATTCAAGGATATAATCTTTCAATGTAGGGTAATAACTGCTTGATCCAAGGATAAATCTGATTGCCATTCTGGGGTCAAGAAGGAATTTTTTTCCTAGCTTGTTGCAAAATTGTGCTTCAAACTGGGTTTTTTTGCCTTCTTTTGGATCAACAGCAAAAAACAAATGTGAGGTAGGCTGAAGTTGATGGACGCAAGTCTCTTTTCAGCTATGTAACTATGTAACTATGTGGGTAGTATAACGGGTGGGGGGGGCAGTGTCCTGACAACAAACAATAATAGATGTGCAGCTGCATAAGAGGGCTAAAAATATATAAAGGGAGTCTTGGCCATATGGGGGAGATAATGGTAAATAAAATAAGGAGGTGGCGAGAAAAGGGTCACTTAGGGAGAAATACTTATGGTTACATGAAAATATGGAAATATTGAAGTTGTAGCATAAAGTAAAAGGAAAACAACAATAGAGTCCAATATTGCAGATTAACTAGGGCGATCAGTTAAAGTGCAGAAAATGATCACAAAAAGAATCGAGGTTCACACAGAATCTTGCCTTCAGACGAGAAGTGAACGACTCTGCAGAGACTGCACTGAAAGGTTGAAACAGGTTCTGTGAGGTCGTTTTTTTTCATTTTTGGATACCTATACATTTTAAATGTTTAGGGTTCTTATCATGGATTAAAAAGTGTATGGACACTGAGTGGTTAGGGTATCCTTTGATAATATTGCGACAGTGTTCCGCTAGTCTTGTTTTTAAGCACCTGGTAGTAATCCCAACATATGGGAGGTCACACAGGCACTCAAGTAGGTACATTACATTCTTAGTATTGCAGCAAACAAGGTCTTTAATGGGGTATGTTTTATTGGTGACATTTGATGTGAAATGTGTAGTTTTAGATTTGATACTGTGGTCTGTAGTTTTGCAGACTATACATCTACTGCATTTGAAAAAGCCTTTAGATTGGGATAAAAAGGATAAGGATTGGTTAGTGGTAGATTTAGTGTAATTTTTAGTTAAAATAGATCTAAAACTAGGAGCACCTCTAAAAACTGTGTTTGGTTTTTCTGGGATAAATTCTTTAAGAGTGTCATCTTGTTTTAAAATGTGCCCATGGTTTTTAACAATTTTTTTAACTTGGTAACTTATCTTATTGAAATTTTAAAATAATTGGTATAAAAAAGGAGTATTTTTGTTTTGTATTCTAAGAGATCTGATCTGTTTCTTTCTTTGACTGCTTTAAGGGATCTATCAAGATTATCTGGGGAATAGTTTTTATCAATTCATTTTTCATTGATAGTACGGGCTTGTTCATTAAAATCTTTGTTATGAGAGCAGTTTCTATGTAAACATATAAATTTACTTTTGGGTATACCTGCTGACCATGGCTTGTGGTGACAGTTGGATTGATCAATAATAGTGTTTGTTCACACCTTTAAAAAAAATGTTTTAGTGTTGACTATACCGTTATGAATAAAAATTTGTAGATCTAAAAAAATAATCCAACTGCTACTGAATTCTGAGGTTAAAATTATACTTTTGTTGTTTTTATTAAGATGATTTTAAAAGGATTTAAGGGAATCTTCTGAACCTTCCTAAATAAAAAAAAGGTCATCTATATAGTGGAAATAGGTAACCAGGTTTGCCTTCCAGATATGGTCACCCCAAATGGCTTCAGTCTCCCAATCAGCCATGAAAAGGTTTGCATAGCTGGGGGAAAACCTGCCCTGTTTTTGAATATAAAAAGAATCTAGTAACCAAAAATAATTGTTATTTAAAATAATTTGTATGCCTTGTATGATAAAATCTATTTGTTTGCCTGGGATAGTATTTTCTGCTTTCAATATATTGAAGATCGATTCACATCCTTTATTATGAAGGATGATGGTGTGATTGGAGAATGTAGTCTTGTTGCCATATAAAATTATTTAAAAAGCGGAAGAGGGTCATGGAGTCTTTAAGATGATTTCATTTTTTTAACTGAAGGTTGTAGGATGATATCTATATATTCTGAGAGGTTGGATAAGGCAGAATTTATACCGGAAACTATGGGTCTACCTGGAGTGTTTTGTTCATTTTTATGTATTTTTGGTAGAAAAGAGATGATGGGAATTTTTGGATAAGGTACATTAATATAATAAAATGTCCTTTTTTGTTAAAATGTGAGATTCAAAGCATTTAAAAAAAATATATCTAAGGTGTTTTTGATTGTGGCAGTGGGATCATGGGGTAATTTTTCATAGACATTGGGGTCACTAAGTTGTTTAAAAGCTTCATCTATATACATAGTTTTGGAGAGTATAACTAGACCTTCTCCTTTGTCTGCTGGTTTTATAACAATGCTATCATCTTTTTGAAGTTCTTTGAGGGGTGATTGTTCATTGCGGGTAAGGTTTCTGTTTTTGTATTATAATGTTCTCAAGGTCTTTGTGGACTAATTGTTCAAAGACCTCGAGTGGGCCAGATTTGAAACTGGCTTAGTAAAAATTAGAGGTGTTTTTCAGATGGGTGGTTACTATTCTTTGTTCTTCTGTGGGCTTTGTGGGTAGATGATCTTGGCTAGATGAAACATCTGCAGCTATGGATTTTTCTAAAAAGAACCTCATGAGTATCGCTTTTCTGGCAAATCTATTTACATCTAAAAAGACTTGGAAGGGTTGGAAAGGGTTAGTCGGGGCAAATGTAAGACCTTTGCTTAAAACTGAGATTTGTGTGGAGGATAAAACGTTTTGGGACAGATTAAAAATTCCTAGTGATTTTTCATCTGGAGGGCTCATTGTCTTTCTAATCTTTCTCTTTTGTAATCTTCTTCCTGCTCACCCTCCTCTATACTTATACTTCTCTTTCTGGTTCTTGATGGGTATGATTTTGGGGGGTTGGCAGGCCGTTGGTGATTGGACCTGTTTCTAAAAAATGGTCTTCATTATTAGGTGCGTGTTTTGCCCAGGTATTGGTTTTTGCGTGATTGTAGTGATATAATCTTTTAGAGGATTGATGGGGAATATTTTGATGTTGTCTATCTTAGAGACTGGAGTTATAATTGGAATAGTAGGTGTTTGATCTTGATTGGTTCTGATAGTTAGATCTGCCCATAAAACTACAATCTCCATAATGCATTGCGGCTGTCATCAAAGATTGTTAATATTATAACAAATCACCTGCCCTCCGACCGAGTACCTTCCATTGATGGACGCTTCCTAGCTTGCGCCGAGGACCACAAGCACCGCACCGGACACCACAACCACCACAGACTCCACAACCACCGTAGCTTAACTGGAGTCTCACCATCTTCCTTCCACCCTGGATCAGCTTCTGTCCTCCAGGACCGTGTGGAAAAGACCTCTGCTCCAGGAGAGCGTATCAGGAACAGCTCTTAAAAGAGCTAAGTGATCAGAGCTCAAGGGAGTATACAAAGTATAGCAATACCCAGTGTGATTATAGCAGTTACCCTCCAATCACGAGACAAGAATACGTGTTGAAGGTCAAACAGGAACAGAATGCACTGAGGCTTTATTGCTTCTTTTATACACATTTCCACACAAGGTTACCACCCACATGGACCTTGTTGGGTACTGAAAACACAAACGTAACAACCAATCACATACACACACACAGTTAAACACTCCCATTCATTATGGTAAAATCCTCCCCTCTGCTTAGGAGATAATTGGGCTAATTACTGTATCAGCTCAATTATCTCCAAGCGAAAAATAAACTTTTTACACATTTTCTATAACTTTAAAATAACACATCACATTCGCATAAATTTTTAGAAACAGCATAATTAGGGAACAAACATATCCAAAAATCATGCGAATCCGTTCAGCCGTTCGGGAGATAGCTGGAAGTCCCATTTTGAGCGACCGCACGCACATTTTCATGCTCAAAACAGTTCCAGAGATTTGAGCTGTGCGGCCGGTCTATTCATCACAGTTTAAATGACGTTCGAATGCACGAACGAGTGCCGTTCCTGCAAATAGCAATTTTACTATGGCGTTCGAATTGTCGAATGCTGTTCGACGCCATTCGAAATGTGAAAGTTCCAAAAGAAGGTTGTTTGTGCCGTCGAGTATCCGATTTTAGTTCCATGAACTCGACGACAAAACCCCGCTGACCGCGATCGGTTGAATTAAAATGGCCACCTCCACGTATTCATTTGTCGAATGGCGGCCACTTCAACTACTTCGGCACTTTGGCTGCATCCGAAGTGCCATAGCAAAAGTGTAGGTCCCTTCCCAGAGTATTTAAAGGGGCAGAAACAGTGCAATAAAATCCAATATGCCCAAATAACGTTTGTAAAGGACAAACTTTCCAAGGGGCCATAGTCACAAGGCAAGAGGCTGGCAATTAGTCCTCTCCAGGCACAAGTGGCGAAGGGCACTTCGTCACAACTATTATTTTTATTTCCGTTTTAAACACTAATAAGCCTCATTTTCAAATAAAAATCAAACCTATACATTTATCTATCCATACCTAATAAATAGAGTTAGCTTTTAAAGAAAAGAAAATCAATTACAATTATAATAGTGTCAATTTGGCACCATTTTTAAATTGTCAAACCTTAATTTTCCTTATAAATCCTTGTATGTCAGGTCACTTGAAAAAGCTCCTGCGGTGAAATACGTTGTGGTTACTTCTTATGCTGTTTTATACTGTTTTATATTTGTAAGAATAAAGGTATTTTGGCTTATATTACACTTTTACAGAGTGTGCCATCTTACTCTATTTTCTAGATTTTATTATTGCTGCTATTTTTATTACTTTTACCCCATACTGCCTGGCACCTGATTTTTATCTCCAGTGAGTACTACTCTCAAGACATCCTTGGTGAGGATTATACCTCTCACGCCCTATCCATAGAGCAGTTCGCCTGCTCTGGTAAATGTGAGTACGTTCTTCATTTATTTTTCAAACTCCTGGTATTTTACTCATTGAGCACTATTGTTGTTTCTTTTTATATTTTATGGTCCACATACTACAAAGACACTACCCTTGCAAGTGGGGATTGTACCACTGTAGGCCATTCATACTGGAGCTAGTTACAGCTCCAAAAAATGTAAGTCAGACTATATCTTATTCCTTTTAGTTGTCCCCTATTAGAACATACTACCCTATTATTCCTTTTCTGTTGTTTCATACGGATTCTACTGCTGAACTTACCCTGGTACTTCGATTGAGGAATTGCGCAAATACTTTGTCGCCAAGCACTCTCGGCAAGTGTATTTTTACACTTTAATTTTGTACTTTATAATATTGGACTTTTTTGTTCCTCTTGGGACCTCAGTGTATCTATTTATTTTATACTGCATATTTTACTGTATTTATCCATATAGTAGTGCCACCCCTAGCTCTCTCCTTTTTCTACTTTGTTATTACTGATCCTAAGCGAAGGAACCTCACACATTATTTAAACAGTAAGTATAACTGAAAAACTTAATGTTGCTGAAAATCCTTAGCCAATCCAATCACTCCTATTGTTCTCAGTTGGAGCTCTAAATGTATCCCATTAATCCATGATATGGGATGTTCAGCATTCTCAGCATTTTTTTTTTTATGAAAAGACAACTGCACAAACTAATAGTTGTATATCTAACTTGGCTTATCAATGCAGAGAGCTTTGCAAATCATTGCACTTAACCCCGCAAGGACAAAACTTCTGGAATAAAAGGGAATCATGACATGTCAGACATGTCATGTGTCCTTAAGGGGTTAAAAGCAACATAAGTCTGTGAAACAGGATTGGGGACTACCTTGCACCATAATCTATGCAATCCACACGTGCTAATGATAGTCCGTGTGTCCATGTATACATTGTATTTATAATAATTTTTAAAAGTAAGCTGGGTTTCAGGTTGTTCATTAGAAATATAATTTTCTTTTAATAACACAAATCTATGTAATATCGTGGCTGCCCACATACTTTCAGGCCAAACTCATTTCTAAAACCTAACCCTATGTGAATAGGAAGATAATCTATAGCAAATCATGTAGACTGTCCAGTAATGCACTCCAGCCATCCCTGTGTAACATCAATAAAAGGAGCATCTCCAGGTATGTTACATCTACCCTTCTGATCTTGTTAGTAACTTTCTAGAGCAGCTAGGCTGGTAAAGCTCAACAAAGCACACTAGGGATAGAGCTGTTACATTAACATTAAGTGCTAGAGGGTAATGTTATGAAGTAAGATGATACATCAAAGTTCAATGTATATTTCCTTTGCATTTATGAATTTGTTAATAAATCCTCAGGGGCTGCAGAATTGCATAAGCTTTGAGTTATTTTTAATTCCCCATATATAAATTTTTATTGCTGCATATCAATAACAAAGTATTGTTCTGAAATTCTGGCCTCTCAGTGCCCCCCATGGATATGAACTGGAAAAGCCAGCATTCAGAAAGTTTACTTTATAAACTGAAGTGGAACATTCTCTTGTATTTGATCTTTGGTTAGCTGGCCTGTCCTGCATTTTATTAGCAGACATTGATACTGATAGGTGTAAACCTAGACCTAGAATCCTAGAATATGGGGTTCATTTTAATCATTCACTTGTACTAATGTACTCCTAACTATGGCTTCGATAGTTGATTCACTTTATCTGCAGTTTATCGACTCCTGTTAAGTCTTTTATTGGTTCAGATTGCTTCACTTATCACTATTAAAGATTTATTGGGAACCAATAAATATGACTTTGACTATTGAAACTGATATTTATAATATACATTGAAATGATCAAATTATTTAATTCCATTTATGGGGCACATGTTTCCTGATAAATGGCATCATCCAGCAACTAAAAGCTTCCCTGCCCCCCTTAGTCCTACAATGCAAAGCTGCAGTTTTTGAGAAACTGCAATGTGCTAAGACAAATTCTAGTGACTGTCTACCATACAGCCGTTAGAAGGGCTTCATGGAGTTTCACTGAGTTTGACCCTGTTATAACCTTACACTCTGCACGAAGACAATTAGCATCAGAGAAACCCTATAGAAAAGCATGAAGGTAATGCACATGGTCCCCCATTGGATGACATTGGAGGAGGTGGACCACAACAGTGCTAGAATCTGGTAAGTGAATAAAGTTTTTTTTTAACTCTTTATGTGCCAGCGGAGCGAGTAAGGGGGAGACCAGAGGGCACTACAGTGTTAGGAATACAACTATAGATTATCTTTAAAATGCAAGTAATACATCAGAACATGACAGTTTATGGGCAATTTACCACACAAACAGATCCACCCTTGATTTCCAGAGTCTGGAGCAGCCTGCATACTGCCATCAGCCCTTAGCAGGCTGTGAAATCCCAATCTACAATTTTGACTGCATTGGTTAGGGACACCTCTAGCTGTGACATAACAGGAAGAAAATCAAGACCATATACAATCCAACTTCTGAAATGGTGGGCGGAAAAGAGCTATGATCCCGATACTCCCTCTCATCGACTGGTAAGCTCCATTCCCGTATCCGTTCTTAAAAAATTGTATACCTTCATTCCAAATCTCTTTTCCTGGGCAGCTGTCATGCTTTCCCTTTCTTCTCATTCTAGTCAAATCCTTGACTGCTGACAAAATACAAAAACCCTCCCACCACGTCGCCCAATAACCACAGACCTAACTGTAGCAGATAAGGACACGAGATACAGCTTTTATTTAAAACTTAACATGCCTGCCTGCAATACATTACAACCTCCGATAATTTGATCCATCCTTAATTTCCAGAGTCCAGATCAATCTGCTTGCCGCCATCAGCCCTTAGCAGGCGGTGACTCTCCAAGCCGACTCGGCACGTACCTAAAACTTTGGCTGTGTTGGCCTGGAAAACCACCACCATGATTTTGACCCTGTTAATAATCCATTATTCAACATTGCGCCCCTCGCAGTCATCGTGACCTACACCTCAGCCTTTAAGCCTATGTTAAATATGTCTAATCCTGTCAAGTTCAAGTGAATCCTGTCAGCCCTCATATGATTTATGTTGTCACATTCCAACTCTACATGCCTAACCACAATGCCCCTCATGCGGTGCACAAATCAATACGCCTGCTTATTTCCAGACCGTGAGCATGCAGAAACACTTGTCAACAAGACTTAAAAACTATCCAAATTAATGTGAGATCCTTAAATAGCGCATGGCAATAGGCCAAATCATGCTTTAGCATACATGAATAATCATCATAACTGCTCCTAAAACATATCTGCTCATCTGCCCATTCTGGATAACCCGGTTCCCAAGAAAGACCCCTAAGGCCTCTTCATCTCAATCTCACTTACCTCAAAAGTTCTGCCTGATTATAACATGTGAGGCCAAATATTATTGAAACTACCCCGATTTCAACCTACCCAGTCACTTAATCACATAATGAATGACAGTGCCAAGTACCTGAAAAACATCCAAGTACCTGAAAAACAGTTGAACCAGGTCCCACCTAGGCAAATCAGTATATCCACTGATGTCTCAGACAACTTCAGGCCCAACAACAGTTGAGGAAACACAGACCGCAAAATTGAAGATACCAGTCCACCCAATCTGCTCATGTAACATATTCAGATATAACAATGTCACCTTGATGCATACAGATTCTGCTGAAATGCCCCTCTTGCTGTCCACTAGTGATAGCCATTTGTACCACACTGAAAGATATGCCCGCCAAGAAGCCAATGACCACAAGTCCGAAACTAAGCCCATTAAGCCTCCAAATAAGGTCCCATAAGGATGAATGGCAAGTCTGACCTTACTGATTTGCCTCTGACACTAACTCTCGAAAACCTTACCATTGTAACTGATAGAGAATCGGCACCACATTTAACAAGCACAGCACATGACAAGCCTTCATCCAAACATTAAACTGCAAGCTCAACAAAACTAAATGCCTAAGTAAGGCCAAAAATGGGAGAGTGGAGCCAAAGGAGGCCAGTGAATCACATGACAACACTCATGTAAAGGTAAGATTGCTCATTAGTTTCATGTCTCACCAGCTAGCGGGCCATGACTACGCATACTGCCGTCCCCTAAAATATGCCTCAAACCCAATGGCGCCTGATGTGTACATAAAGAGTTCCAAAGAGTTGGACTTCAATTCCCTCAACCAACACGAGAGACCTTTATGGCCTCTCTGCGGTCTATCTGCAGGCACCAAGGAGAGAAAATCTATTTACTCACATTTTAAAATCATGTCCGAAGTCTCTGCCAGGACAGGCGCTGAGGGGAGACAACTCACAAGTGACACATGCCCCTAAACTGTTTAAAGGGGAACTATAGGTGGTGCTCAGGAATAAACAGTGCGGTGCAGCTGATTCACCCAAGTATATTGCCACTAAATATACTTCAAAATATAGAGTAGAAAACAACAAACAAGGTGATAAGCGCACACAGTAAAAAAGGTATATTACCTTTTTGTACAAAAAGTCTTCTTAACATTTTAGTTACATGTATTAGTCCTATACAGAAATAAAATAGAACACAACATAGTGTAATCTGTAAATATGGTTGGTGAGTAGGTGTTAAAATACAGAACACTCACAATTTTCTGAGTCCATCAAAGTTGGCTCTGGACTTATAGAGCATATATGTCTCCTGGATGTCCTCTAGTGGTTAGGATCCCAAAAGATGCAGAATATGCTGGAAAAGGAACTCCCAGAAGAGGTAGGTATATTAAAACAAATGTATTACTTGTATATATAAAAACATAAACATAGTAAAGTGCACAACGCGTTTCAAATCCAAAGCTGGGTCTTCCTCAGGTACTGATAAGGTCCTTATCAAAATGAGCATTTATATATGTACATACATTACAATCAATTGATTCCACATGTTAGAAAAGGCAAGCCCATTCCCAAATATGGTCCGAACCGGATGCATATTGTGACACCTCTGAGGTGGCAACGCTTCCGGTTCGGACACCTATTTCCGTTCTTGCGGCCATATTAGTAGATCTCCCAGGTCTGTGTCAATAGAGATACAATAAAACTAAAACAGGAAATGCAAAACAAGAAAAAGAAGAAACCTTTGTTCTCATCTATCCACTGGAAGCACTATTTAGTCTGTGCTGAAGTGGTATTCGTTGCATCTCCTTCGTATCGTCACTTCCGGTGAAGTTTCCATTCCGTAACGTCACTTCCTGTGATGTCCTCATGTGAATAGATTAATTACATCCATAGGGAATCCATATTGATGGAGTCTCTTGCGCCAGTACTTGCAGGCACCATCTTACATAAGTCCAAAGAGTCAATATGATAAATAGCAGAAGAAGAGGGAAGAATCAAGAGTCAAGATAAAATCTTGTAAAAATTGTATATATAAAAATATGCATGTTAAATAGAAAGAATAGGGGAGGAGGAGTTTGCGCTAAATAGCAAAAATAAAATAAGAGCTGCAACCTTCTAAAGGGAATCCCTCAAGAATCCTAGTAAAATTGTGAAGAAAAAAGAAGAGGTGAAGGGCTGCGCTAGATACAAAAAATTATAAAATAATAGTAGGATAAAAATATATACAGACAATAAAAATATGTGAAACAAAGTCTGTGCACTAATAGTGATAAAACTTAAAAAGTCCAATACCATACATAAAAGACGTCTCACTGATATATGGATGAGCTGTATTTGTACAGTCCTTAGAGGTTAATCCTTCCGAATTTCCAGGGAATCCGTATATGAAAAATATAAAAACATAAACACACTTCCAATGGTATAGTATGTACTGAGAGAATTAGCGAAAATTAAATAAAATGGAGGATGATAAACTCACATTTGTTGGAGCTTAGGACCAGCTCTTAGTTGTAAGGCACTAAGCGGTATAATCCCCGCTAATGGATATTCTGTGAGGTTAGGTCACTCCGTCCGGCTTTGATTCCGTAGGATTTTGCACGATATATAAAAACAAATATAGTGCTCTCAGTAGGAAGGGAAACCGTAAAATAAAATAAAATACGTTATACTCACAATGATAGAGCAGGAAGTACTGCTCTATTTATAATGCGCCGGTGGAATAATCCCCACCTGTGGATTGCTTTAAGCAGGAACAGTTAGAAGCCAGGAGAAGAATAAAAATAAAAGATAGTGTTTGTACAATAAAACAAAAATGGTCCTATAAATAAGGGTACCAATTAAAAGTTTTTATTGTTAAAATACACAGTAAAAAAACCATTTAACGCGTTTCGCCTCATGGGCTTTATCAAAAATGGCTTAAAAGGCAATATATTTAATAAAATAGGATTCATTTCAAAATCAATATTAAGTCTTTTAGGGACTAAAGTGCGTAATTTAAAAATCCATTTTGTCTCTTGAGTGCTCATTTTTTTTTAGCAATATCTCCTCCCCTCCAATGAGCATTGACTTTCTTTATAGAACAAAATTCCAGATGTGTACGATCTGACATGTGCTTGTCTAAAAAGTGTTTGGATACGTTATGATTTAAAAAGCCTTTTTTTAATGTTTCTCACGTTTGCTAATTCTTACTTTAATGGGTCTAGATGTTTTTTCCTATATACTTTAATTCACATGGATACCATAGAAGATAAATCATAATTTAATTTTATATTTTTTTTGCTGATTGTGTTATTGAAGTTAAAGGTATTTTTATTGGTCATTTTTGTACTGTGGCATGCATTACACATGCCACAATAAAAAAAACCTTTATGTTCTTTTTAAAAATCAGATAACATCAGAGTTTTTGAACAGGCTTGCCTGGAAGACATTTATAATATAACGGGCTTGCCTGGAAGACATCAATAATATAAAATATCTCCCATTTGCCTTTACCCATCTTCGTCTTATTTTTATCTTGTTTTTATTTATTGAATGCTTTCTTATTTAGCTATTCTATGTTGCTGAGTATTGTCTTTTAATATGCATATTTTTATATAAACATTTTTAAAAGATTTTATCTATCTTGGGGGCGTGGCCGACCGTCGGAAGTGATGGACGCACACTGAGCGAGCTCCTCGATCACGGGCTCGAAAACGCGGCTAAAACAACCCTTACCGGGTGCATCCCCTGCCCACCAACGCTCACATCATGTCCCAGCACCGGGCGAAAAAGGCTACGGAGGCAAAAGAAAAAAACGCCTTCTTCACAGCCCGCACGCCGCAACATAAGACCGCCGACCCCCAGATCCAAGATGGCGCCGGCCAAGAATGTGACATGGAAAGAGAAGATACAGTAAGCAGACAAGAAGACTGCCCCCTTACCCAAAATCTCCTGCAAGCAATGTTAGATGCAGCAGTCACCAAAATGCAAACTGCTGTCACCAATGCCTTAAATGACATAAGAAAAGGCTTAAATGAGATAGAAGCCAGGACCTCCCACCTGGAGGACACCGTGGAAAACCTCACTGGAGCCTGTAATGCTGCTGACACCCGCCTCAGCATACTAGAAGAACAAATGCACAGACAAGAGACCAAAATGGCGGATGCCGAAGACAGATCACGCCGCAACAATATACGGCTGAGAGGGGTACCAGAGGATATTGCACCGCAAAATCTCACGGCCTACGCTGTGGAGATTTTCCACGCATTACTACCTGATATCCCCGCAGAAATGTTTCTACTAGACCGCATTCACAGACTCCCCAAGCCTCAACACCTACCGCTTTCCACTCCGAGAGATGTCCTTATGAGACTCCACTACTACCACATCAAAGAACAGATCCTGAGGGCACACCGCACCAAAAAGGACTTACCTACCCAATTCAAAGATATACTCCTGTTCATGGACCTATCAGCAGAGACACTACGCCGCAGACGATCCTTCAAGGCAGTGGCAGACACGCTGAGGCAAAACCGAGTTCCATACAGATGGGGCTACCCAGCCAAGCTGCTCATAACAAAGGGAGGGAAAATCATCCCGGCTGCTACACCGGCGGAGGGACTGAATCTCCTGAAGCAGTGGGGTTTATCCCACAACACACAGCCAAACCCCAGAAACCCCGGTAAACAGCTACCCGAAGACAGCAGACCCCAGAAGACGAGACGTACTTCTCCGAGAGAGGACTGATCGCACCCAATAAGAAACAGCAAGTTTGAAATATGTTTGCATTGTTACCTAAATGCTATACCCTAGATTATAACGTTTTGTTAATGTCATGTTTAATACTAATTGACACCCTTAGGATATGCCCTCGAATAACTCCCCTTGTTGAAGGGAGCGGCACCGAACACGCCGCCACACAAGGCCTTGCCTAACGACACCGCCTTGCTTACATAGGGCGCACATCCCTCTCTTTTCCTTTACTAGTTTGACGGCAGTCCCTTGCGGACACAGCCTCCTCTAAAAAACCTCCTAAGCCCTGCTATACCCACAGCGGTGCTGTACGCTCCAACCATTACACACCAACCTTTTAGGCAGGGGGGGTGCCCCGGAATCAAATAGGGCCCGTAGCGATCTACGCTCAAACCGAACCGCCCACACTACCCCCACCTAGGAAGTGCCATAGCGAAGGCACATACCCTTTAAGATACCTTGTACGATACTTTCTTTGTTTACTGTTTAATCGTTTATATTTTTATTTTCTGTTATTTGATTATTCTGTGCTGGAAAAGTTGATTGATTTCCTAATTGCACCTAGCTCCTACCAGACCGTGAACACTCGTTGCTGAACCACACGGTCGCCCACGCCGGCCGAGCTGATCATCCCCTCGACTCCCCAAGACTGAGACTGTTCCCCTTCTCGCCTCCACACCACTTAACTGCCCCACACGACTACCTCATATTATCCACATACACAAGATACACCACCCACGAAAAATGAAGCTACTTACCCACAACGTAAGAGGTCTCAACTCACCCAACAAACGACACACCCTCCTTAAAGAACTAAACAACGCGCACGCAGACATCGTCTGCTTACAGGAGACCCACTTTAAACAGGACTCCAACCCTGTCCTGGGTCTCAAATCCTACCCACACCAGTTTCATTCCACCTCCCCAACCAAAAGCAAAGGTGTAACTATACTGATAAGCCACTCTATAGCCTTTGACCTAATATCAATCGACTCTGATCCGAAAGGTCGTTACATCATCCTAATTTGCACCCTAAATAACTCAACGTTCACGATAGTGAACTCCTACTCACCAAATGAGAACCAAGGGACCTACCTAGCCCACCTGCTTGACAAAGTTGAGAAAACCCAAACGGGCGCCACAGTCATCTGCGGTGACTTCAATCACATACTAGACCCTAATACAGACTCCACAGCCCGACACTCATCGTCACGCAAGAAATCATTACACAAAAGCTGCAACTCCATAAACAAACTCCTGTCTGCACATGGACTATACGACGTATGGAGGATTCTCCACCCCACTAACAAGGAATACACCCACTACTCCCAAGTACATAATACCTACTCCCGGATAGACGGGTTCCTCCTGCGCTCCGCGCACCTTCAACTAATACGAGCGTGTGACATAGAAACATCTACGATCTCGGACCACAATCCGGTGTCACTGGTCCTGGCAGACTCGTACCAATTCAAACACCGCAGCCCCTGGAGAATGAACCAACATCTGCTTAACGAACCCTCTTTCCTAAATCAAGTAAGAGACGAAATAACTTCATACTTCACAACCAATAGCCCTGCAGACACGACCCCGGCCACCCGGTGGCTAGCCCACAAAGCTGTCGTTAGAGGCATCCTGATTAGTAGAGCAGCCCATCTTAAAAAAATGAACTACTCCTCCATGCTATCACTCCTTAAGAAGCTCCAAGACCTCCATAGATCGAACCAAGCAAGCCCCACAAAAGCACTCCAGCAGCAAATACAATCCACGCGAAATTAACGCCATACACCTCCGCAAGGCAACGGCTGCACTGAAAACCCTAAAAGCCACAACCTACTCAATGGGCAACAAAGCTACAAAAACACTAGCGCACAGACTTAGGGACCAACAGACACAAACTAGAATACAATACATAAAAACGCACACTGGTCACAGAGTACTGCAACCCTCACACATATGCAACGAATTCGCCCACTACTATGGTTCTCTATACAACTTAAAAGACGACCAAAATGCGCCCAGACCCTCACCGACATCCATTAGGTCTTACCTCAACAACCTCGCACTCCCCACTATAAACGCACATCAAGCGACACAGCTTAGTGCCCCAATCACCTTAGAAGAAGTCCTTCTCCACATCGAGGCACTGCCCAGAGGTAAAGCGCTAGGCCCAGATGGGTACACAAACACATACTACAAGACATTCAAAAACGAACTGGCCCCTTCCCTTACCCATTTCTTCAATGAAGCAACTAACCAGAGCTCCTTCCCCACTGAGTTCCTGTCTGCCCACGTAATTACGATACCCAAACCAGGCAAGACCCCAACAGTGTGCCAAAATTTCAGACCTATCTCTCTGCTTAACGCAGACGCGAAACTCTACGCGAAAATCCATGCTGACCGACTTAAAGCAATACTACCCTCCCTCATACACACAGACCAGGTAGGTTTCGTGGCGGGCAGACATGGCCCAGATAATACCAGAAAGGTCCTGAACCTACACCATCTCCTAAAACATACCAACACCGAGAGCATTATGCTATCACTTGGCGCCGAAAAGGCGTTCGATCGCCTCAACTGGCATTTTTTACACGAAGCCATGGCCCTCTACGGCTTTCCTCAGACCTTCCTGTCAGTTATACAGGCTTTATACAGCAACCCCAAAGCGACAGTCCTGACCTCGGGGTTCTGCTCGCAACCCTTCCCGATAACCAACGGCACCCGCCAAGGTTGCCCACTGTCTCCCCTCCTATACGTCCTGGCCCTAGAACCCCTGGCCATAGCCATCCGCGAGAACAATAACATACATGGAGTCCCACTTGGCCAACAGGAATATAAGCTCAATCTATTCGCAGATGACATATTACTCACACTTACCCAACCACTCATTTCCCTTCCCTCCCTACACAAAGAACCACACGCATACAGCCAACAATCCTACTACAAACTCAACATCACCAAAACACAAGCAATGTGCCTCAACATGCCCAGAACCACTGAAAATGTCCTTAAAGCGACACACGAGTATGATTGGAGAACAGACTTTCTAACGTTCTTAGGCATCAAGATTACCGACAAATACACCGATCTCTTTACAGCGAACTACGCAAAACTACAAAAGGAAATTGAACAACTACTTCGTAGATGGGCGAATCTATTCCTATCATGGGTCGGAAAGATAGCTGCTATCAAAATGACAGTACTCCCTAAGCTCTTATATCTCTTTCGGTCCTTGCCAATTAAGATCCCACAAAACTACCTGACAAAAATGCAAGCAATCCTTCTCCGTTTCTGCTGGAGTGGAAAACACCCCAGAGTACCTAAAGCCCTGCTCTTTAGACACGTTCGACAAGGGGGAATGGGTTTCCCCAACTTAAAACTATACCACCAAGCAGCCCTACTCACCAACGTCATTAACGCTCATACCACGACACAACCCCCGCAATGGGTAGCGATGGAAAGTCTACTCTGCACAAACCACGATCTCTCATCCACCTTATGGTCCCCCAAACATACAAGACCGAAGAGCCCGGACCTGCTGCCTACCACCAGGCTCTTAATATCCACATGGGATACCTGCAGGGAAAACCTATGCTCAGCGCATCCATGGGCACTAACAGCCCCAACCAAAACATTACACCACTGCAATGGCATGTTCCCTCATCACAAATGGGAAGAAAAAGGCATCACACACATGTATCACCTCTACACGCCCGAAGGCCTGAAACACTTCCCAGACCTCCAAGCCGAATTTACACTCCCATCCAACTTCACATTCTCATACCTTCAATTAAAGGCCTTACTGCGAAACAACACGATCCACAGCAGAAAACCGACCTTACAGACCACGGCGACGAAGTTCGAAATGCACTGCATGGCAGCATCTCCCCCTAAAAAAGCGCTCTCCACCTGCTACAACGAACTAACAAACCTCAAAACCGAAAGCACTTGGAAATTCATGAAAGATTGGCAGGAGGACCTCCAGGAAACAATTTCCCATCAAGAATGGAAGAAAATCTTCACAGCACATGAAGGAATGTCCTCCTGCGCAGCCCACTTTGAAACTTCACGTAAACTGCTATATCGATGGTATATGGTACCCGCACGACTACACTCCATGTACCCAGGTTCGTCGGACATATGCTGGCGATGCAACTCTCACAGAGGCACGATGCTACATGTATGGTGGTCCTGCCGCACGGTAAACAACTTGTGGAAGAAGACTGAACAAATGATTCAAGACATTACGGAATATCCCCTACCTCACGAGCCCAAAACGATCCTCCTGCGATCACTACCTGAAGCTATCCCCAAACCAGCAAAAAAAATGATATTCCTTATACTGAGCACCGTCTCCACCCTAATAGCCAGAAACTGGAAGACCTCAAATCTCCCCTCAACCCAGGAAATCACCGCCTTGATGTCAACAACAGTAGACTACGAACTCCGAATGTGGCACCTACTGAAAATCGGAAAGCTGAGCCCAGCCATCGCCGAGATGTGGCAAACCTACCTTTCAACGAGGATCCCACCAACACAACCCCCTTAGCCTAATGCGAAGAGAGGCAAAAAAGAGATAGACCACATGATCCTCTCCCTGCTGGGAGCAGCAACCCTGCCCACTGCCCACCTGATACACCTCTAACACCCACGTCTATACACGACCTGAGACACACCCCCTCTCCCCCTGACGCTCCCGACGGATATCGACCACATTGGGGCTACACTACCTCTAGCACCAAGTTCTCAACCCTCACTCCCACCCTCCACCCCCCAATCTCACCCTCACTCTCACCCTCCAACCGTGACTAAAAGCCCTATGAAAGCACAAGCCATTACGCACCTGGCCCCAGCACGACACCTTACACTCAATATAAGAGAAAGGTAGCTTAGACGAGCACCTCCCAGGGACTAGGCCACTGAAGTAGAGTACATTCTGAACCCCACTGCAACCACTAAAGCCACTCCCCCACTTATTCAGAAAGGGGACCCTTTATCGAAAGCAGTTAATGTACACTCATCGTGTCAATCCACAACGGAAACATATACCAGACCTGACAGGTCTCCCCTAAAGGAACCCCACCAAGAGACGATGCACACATCGGCAACGAAATAGCCCTCTACCAGCAAATGAGAGTAAGCACTCAATTAACAACAAGAGACGATTCCCCGGAATCCGGTAGACAACCTACACGAAACAGAAGTGCTATAAGCCCCAATTAGACGAACCCCTTAGAGTTCCCCTCCATGACTTATCCTTATTCCCCTACACAATTGGGTCACAATTATGAAAAATAGAGTTAAAACCAATAACCACTTACACAAAGGTCCCGCAGCCAGACGTCCCAAAAGGAAGGGCTGCCCAAGGCACGAAAGTATATGTAATGGGAACTTAAAAATACAAGATGTAATGTTTCTATTTGCTATATAACTGTTGTGCTCGAATTACGAAAATACACGGTACTGAACTACCGGTCTTTTTTTTTAATTTTTTTTTTTTTTCCCATAACCACCCCTTCTCTTCTGTACCCCTACAAAACAAAACAAAACTGATGAAAATGAATAAAAATTGTCAAATTCAAAAAAAAGATTTTATCTTACTCTCTGTTTTTTCTTCCCTGTTCTTCTGCTATTTATCATATTGACTCTATGGACTAAATGCCCTTATGTAAGAAGACGCCCGCAAGTATGGCGCAAGAAACTCCATCAATATGGATTCCCTATGGACGTAATATATGTATTCACGTGAAGACATCACAGAAAGTGACGTTACAGAATGGAAACGTCACAGGAAGTGACTGTCATGGTGCCGCGGGTTGCTGTCGGCATGACCGCACTGAAAACCAGCGGTCACGCTGACAGAAATAACAAACACTCATCTTACCTGCGGCAGATCAAGACCCGACCTCCTTCCATCTTGGTTCCCGGCGTGTGTGGCGTTATCAGAGACGCCGGCTGCTGCGGTTCCATTTCTAATAAAGAAATACCCCTTGCCCATATTAAAGATGGCGCTTACGTGGGTGGGTGCGGTGTCGCGTCATGGATGTGCACGCACGTTTTGGGGTCAGAGGTCACATATAGCTAATTACAGCTCTAGGAGGGTTATTTAAACCCAAATTACCTTTTGATCAGTGCCCTGTCATGGTTTCCCTTAGTTTGTTATCCGAGAGTGTGTTCCTGATTGTTTATTTCTGGTTATTGACTTTGGCTTCGTTTTGACTTCCCTGAATTCTGGTATCCTTGACTTTTGGCTCTCCCTCATTGTTCTGTCTCCTTCTGTGTCCCTGACCTCAGCAAGTATTCTGACTATTCTCTGGTACGTTAAGTCCGGCCATTCTAAGGCCCAGTAAGACATTACCTTTAGCCCTAGGTGTGATATAATTCTGAGTGCTGGATCAACTAGTAACCCTGACAGGAGGGAGTTGCAAAGGATACCACTCCGGTACGGACTAAATAGTGCTTGCAGTGGATAGAAGGGAAATAAAGTTTCTTCTTTTTCTTGTTTTGCCTTTCCTGTTTTAGTTTTATTGTATCTCTATTGACACAGACTCAGGAGATCTACTAATATAGCCATCACAATGGAAAAAGGTGTCCAAATCGGAAGCGTTGCCATCTTGGAAGTAGCACAATACATATCCAGTTCGGACCATATTTGGGAATGGGCGTGCCTTTTCTAACATGTGGAATCAATTGATTGTAATGTATGTAGATATATAAATGCTCATTTTGATTGATTGTAAAGCGCTGCGGAATTTGATGGCGCTATATAAATATCATAATAATAATAATAATAAGGACCTTATCAGCACCTGAGAAAGGATTTGAAGTGCGTTGTGCACTTTATTATGTTTGTGTTTTTATATATACAAGTAATACATTTGTTTTAATATACCTACCTCTTCTTGGAGTTCCAGATTCCAGCATATTCTGCATCTTTTGGGACCCTAACCACTAGAGGACATCCAGTTTGTGTCTACAAGGAAACATATATGCTCTATAAGTCCAGAGCCAACTTTAATTCACACCTTTAAATCAGCCTGAAATGAGTTGTTAATTCCATGTCCATGAAAATTCATAACCTGGCCACTCTCACCAGCTCCATCCTCACTGCTATACCCCCATCTGGCAACCTGTCTAAAACTGTTCAAAGCAAGTGCATAACCTTGTCTGGTGTGAGTCCAACTGCTAAATGACCCCAAGCCTTGAACACACTGCTACTGCTATGCCATCTTGGCCCTGTGCTTCAGCCATTTTGTCAGCCCAACACCATCACCTGGAAGCCCTGGGAGAGTCGATCAACACTCCAGCAAAAGAGCCAACCACATCTAACTTCCTGCCTACTCTCTTGGCGCCACTCCTCTCCACTGGACTCCTCCGTCCAACTGCCATCTGCACACTTCTTCATCCCACTCCATGATTCATCTCCTGGTCCACATTTGACACCAGCAAGCACCTTACTCAACTTCCCCGATCCATGCGATTCAAGGTAAGCTTGCAGCTGGGCCACCATCGCCTCCCTCGACACTGCTGACATGACACAGGGCTTGTACAATGGCCTAACACTGTCACTGGGGCACTTTGTGAGCACTCCCACCTATTGAATAGTATATTGCTCCTCTCTATTCTATTTGTTGGAAGATCATTCTCAGTCAACCAGAAAGAGCTAAAATCCCTACACTCCCTCTCTTTGACTGGCAAGTCTCCTCTCCTTAAACTCCTTTTTATTCTTTCTACACTTCTGCCAGGTCAAAATTCATGTTAGGAGTCAGAGGGGGGGAGGGAGATATAGAGAGAGTTCTAAGCATACTGTACATTGCAGTTTTCTTTAGAACCTGCAATAAAAGCCTGCATTGCCCTGAATGGTGCAGATGTTTTCTATCACTGTACTTAGTTTCTGT
>OW240914.1:71660240-71737740 GCA_933207985.1 Pelobates cultripes | reverse complement strand
GCCAAAGGAAGACATATTTTATTTTGGAACATCCTGACAGGGGAAGAAGAGAGAGAGTCTAATCAGTGTGATTTATTCAGAGCAGTTTCCAGTGTCAGGTTTCTCTCTCCTGCTGCTGCACAATGATGCCCTGTTTCTGTTATTAGTGGACCAGTCTGAAACTGAGAAGGGGGTGGGTGATAAGGAAACTCTCCTAGCTGATAGGCGTGCCCAATAAGGAAATCTGACTATGTTTACATTTAGTTTATAAACATTTGTTACATACTTTTCAACATTTTGCATTTTTTTTACATTTATTTTGGTTTGTACATTTGTTTAAAAATGTTTGCTTGCTGATTAAAAAAGGTAATTGTCAAGTGATGTGTGTTTCCGTTTAAGGAACTGTGGGTTGTTGATCTTAAATCTAAACTGAATTAACATAATGAAATGATGAAAGCAGAGTAACTTAATCTTGTGGCCATCTCTTCCCACCCCCAACCCCACCCCCAAAAAATAAATACATAAATAAATAGATTAATTACTATGTGGGCCACCTAAAAGCAAAGTAAAATTCACTGTAATATTTTGAATGCATTTTAATATGTCATACTTGTTACATGTTATTAGTTAATTTGAATAATAACAATACACATTTTTTTCTGGCTTATTTCGTATAGGCTTGCAACACATTCCACCAGCAATGTATTGCCTGATTTTGTAAATACGAACATAGTTTCACTAAGTTAAATTTCATAATACAGTACTCCTAGTTGACTAATTTAATGCTTCACTTATTTTGTATTCTTTTACGCCAAGCACTATTTACGGATGCACTTAATCTTGCATTAGCAGTAATTCACTTCTCATTTTCTGAATCACTTTTCTTGCAGAAGAGAAGGCACAGTGAAGGTTATTAAAATCATATAAAATCTTAATATAAATAACTAAGACTAATTGTTCACATGCTATCAAAGGGCATTTATCATCAAGGACAATGTCAGTGTAAAGCTAAGAATTATCTTATTATATGAAAACCTACAAAAACTAAAACTAAAAAAAAAACAACAAAAAAGGTTATTTTTGTTAATGATTTAATAAACTACTACAGGTGTAGTAGAAATGGAAGACATATGCCTCCATAACAGTTAGATAAGTGTATAAATTGCCATAAAATACAACATGGAACTATGTGGTAATTGTTTCTCACATATGGTTGTAATAAAAAAATAAAAAAAATCGATCACCAGCATAAGTCTCTATTTTCTTGTAAAAAACAGTAACTATAAATTAATCATCCTCAAATGGGTCTGCTTTCTCCAACGTTCCTGGATGTTCTGAATTATGTACTAAATGTAAGTACACAGTGATAACTCTTGTACAAGGTTTTTATGTGTTTTTAAATAGGGACTGATAACAATGACAGCAACCTTTATTTTGTGATAGCACATGCCATGCATCTTTAACCCCTTAAGGACTGAGCCAATTGTACAAGTTGTGATCAAAACAAAATGTAAACAAAACCTTGAATTTGCGCTATTTGTCTGTTCAGACGTAATTAACCTCTTTCATATTATGTGCACCGACACCTATTATCTATCATTTTGTTCATGAGAAACATGGCTTTAATGTTACATCAAATATTTGTATAGTAAACATAATTTAATATGAATAAAATATATAAGAAAAAAGAAATTAAGAAATGTTGTTATTTATTTAGTTCTGCATGGCATTTTAACTGTGAATGTCACAATACCGTTAGCTGTTACTGCAATAAAGTACACATATTTGTATTCAGCGATGTCTCACGGGTAAAACAGTACCCCCAATGTACAGGTTTTATGGTGTTTTGGAAAGTTACAGAGTCAAATATAGCACATTACATTTTTCAGTTTATACACACTGAAATTTGACAGACTGAACTAGGGACTAGTAGCCACTTAGTCCCAAGTACTGGCCAAAGTTAGGATTCATATTTGAGTGTGAAAAATGCAAAAAAATTAATTGAACACTAATTTTGGCCAGTGTTAGTGACTAAGTGACTACAAGAAAAGACTGTACATACACCATTTGTAATACCTTGGGTTGTCTAATTTTGCAAATGGTATGCCATCATGGGGGTAATTTGCATTCCTAGGCTACCATAGGTTCTCAAAGGCAACATAACCAGTCTGGCAAATTGCAATGTGGAAAAAAAGGAAATTCAAGTCTTATATTTGACTCAGTACTCAGTACTGTTGTACTCGGGAGACATCGCTGAACACAAATATTAGTGTTTCAAAATAGTAAAATGTATCACAACAATTATAACATCTGTGAAAGTACCGTTTGCATGTGAAGAATGCAAAAAATTGCATTTTTACTGACGATATCATCGTTGTGGTATGTTTTACTGTTTTTAAACACTAATATTTGTGTTCATCAAAGTCTCCTGAGTAAAACAGTACACACCATGTACAGGTTTTATGATGTACTGGAAAGTTACAGGGTTAAAAATATGGCTTGCTAGCCAAATTCTCCGGACTTTCTGCCTGGATTGTCGGCAGGTCCCCTAGATTGTAATTAATAAAATGACTTGATTATGTAAAAATATTATATAAATATATTTGTAGAATTTAAATATATATGTATATAGGTAGGTAGATAGATACATACATATATGTATTTATAACGTCATTCTAAATGTATTTTGAATTTAATATATAAGTATATTAATATCAAAACACAATTAGAATAAATAAAAATTGGTATATATATATATATATATATATATATATATATATATATATTTGTATTTATTTTTATTTTTTTCATTTTTTCAATTTATTGATTTTTTTATATTTTTTCAATTTATTTATAGATTTTGTTATATATATATATAAGCAAAAAAGCAACAAATGTGGCTGCACTCACGCACTTGTAATAAAATCTTCTCTCCTTTATTATTTCATATTAAAATGATCTACGTTTCAGTCCCTCATGGGAACTTTCCTCAGGATCAAGACAAGGAGTTCAAGGATACCCTCTATTTTTTATATATATATATATATATATATAAAATATAGGAACTTTTGCACTCCTACCTCCAGCCAATGATACCGGGTGCTCAGCCACACTGTGATACAGGAAACAAACGATTGCCAGCACTCCTGTATTTCCAATATCAAAGTACTTTGTTGTAAGAAATCCTTGCACTCAGGCTATATGCATAACTACCTGCCGGGTGCTCAGCCTGGGGCTTTAATATTCGGAAAGTAGTAAAAATGGCAGCACTCACGGTCTTCAAATAAAACTTCTTTATTTAGCAAGATTAAAACATAGGATCAACGTTTCAGTCCCTCTCTGGGACTTTCATCAGGATCAATACCATATATTTATTGATCCTGATGAAAGTCTCAGAGAGGGACTGAAATGTTGACCCTATGTTTTAATCTTGCTGAATAAAGAAGAAGTTTTATTTGAAGACCGTGAGTGCTGTCATTTTCACTACTATATATATATATAAGAAAACCGAGATGCTTGCACTCCTGGATTAGAGAGTAATTGCCCAGTGCTGGTCAGGCACAAGATACAAAAAAATGATTGGATGATGATATATATATATAAACAAAATAAAGAGATGCACTCTCAGGGCTTGTAAAGTGAAAAAAGAGGATTTATTACAATAGGTATTTACATTAAAAAAAACGACTTTCGACCCGTTCGGGTCTTTCTCAAGGTCAATGTACTTAAATACAAAAGTCATTTGTTAAATGTGTGCATGCATTTTTCTTTTTTCCTCTTTCACTTGTAATATATTGGGATTTTATCACAGCCATAATGATGACACAATTTTTTTCACTTATTTCACATGTTAAACACATTTTCATCCCTAATTCTAACCATGCACATAAATAGGATATACTGATCATAAAATTCTTTTTGTTTATTGGTAACTTAGCAACATATACACGTCACCACGTTTTCGCCACGGCATGTCACGTGATAGCGGGTTTTCACTTCCGGGTACACACGAAGGGAATCAGGGGTTTCTTCACGATTGATGATTACACTACTTTATTTCCTATATATATGACTTTTGTATGTAGGTACATTGACCTTGTAAATACCTATTGGAATAAATCCTATTTTTCACTTTACAAGCCCAGAGAGTGCATCTCTTTATTTTGTTTATATATCCTTTCAACGTGGGATTGCACCCAGGCAGAAAATGTATTGTTATCTGGAAAGAGTGCCAAGATACCCACTTTTTTGTATATATATATAAAAAAATATAAAATGAACGTCATTCTCAGCATATTTTAATATTAATATAATTATATATATATATATACATATATATTAATATTAAAATACACTTTTATTAATAATGTATGTATGTGTATGTGCATAAAAAAGGACTTAGATTATATATATATATATATATATATATATATATATAATCTAAGTACTTTTTATTTAATTTAAATACTGTTTTATAACTTTTATTAACTTTAACAAACTTTTTTACAGGCATGAGGGGATCTGCCTGAGCTCCCAGGCAGAACCCAGGATCGCGACGACCGTCAGGGGAACGGCGAGGACAAGTTCCCCCGACAGTGGTCACTTAGGGAAAGGCGGGGTAAGTACAAAGGACAGTGGGGACATTCTATGCTGCCCGCTGGCGTTTAGGACGGCCTAAAAAAGGACGGTATAGAATGCCCGATGTCCCTAAGTGGTTAAACTGACTGGTGAGTGTAACTAATTGAGTATTTTTTTTAATCATTTAAAATTAAAATTGCTTGATAGAAAATCTTTACCAAGGTGGTGATAAACAGCTATGTGTACTCTGCCATTTTAAATATGAAGCCAATATATATTGTGGTCTTGTTGCAATATTGGTCAATACATTTGTCACGATACTTGTCCCTTGCAGAGCCGTGTAATCACAGAAATTACATTGCTTCTGTGTTCTGATGCACGCCCACTCATCCCTATTTTATTTTGCTTTATTATGACATCATATATGGCATGCAATGTTTCCATTGGTCTCCTTTCATATCAGTCTATGTGGCAGTTTACACTTGTAACACTTATAACATCATGGCCCTGTGGAACCAATCACAACCCAGTATAGGGTATAAATACTTCCTTGTTGTTCTTGTTTCCTTGCCCTGTTGTGATTCTTGTTATCTGAGCGTTTACTGTTTTCTCACCTCAGCTTGTTTGACCATTCTTGCTCTCTGTCATCCTGACTTTGACCTGGCTAACAATTCTGTGTACCTCTGTTATCCTAGACTTTGACCTGTCTCTCGTTTATTCTCTGCTGCTTGCAGCCATTTCATTAATCTGTCTTATGCACTAGCCAGACCACTCTAAATACCGGTATGTGTTCCTTTAGTGTTTCCTGTAAGTTTGCATTTAATGTACCTCCATTCCTGACATATAACCAATGCTGCAAAATCTTAAATATTTTTGTAAAATGGAAATCTTTGTAAATTACTTGTGCTCTATCCATGCTCTTATGCTTGGCCACTTCCACTAGTCTATCAGGCTTTTAGTTTGGCAGCCATTTGAAATTGTCAAAAATGTTTAAAAGTATTAAAAGTGACTAACCACGAAAGTGTGTTTGTGTCTCTCTATTAGTGTCGGAGTGTGTGATTGTAAGAATATGTGTGTCAGTGCATATGTGTCAGTGAGTGTGTACATCAGTAACAATATATGTGTGTCTGTAGGGCTGGTGCAAGACTATTTTGAACCCGAGGCAAGACCAGTTACTTGCAGCCCGCACCCAAACCCCCCCCAAAAAATTGCCAACTTTTTGTGTCTCTTTCTTCTCCCAGCCCCTCTGCGTGTCTCTTCCCCAGCCCCTTTGTGTGTCTCTTTCTATTCCCATCCCCTCTGTGTGCCCCTTCTGAATAGTAGCAAACAAAATGCATCAGCTCCAGATGTTGTGGACTACATCTCTTTTGATGCTTTGGCAGAATTTTGGCTAAAAGAGCATTACAGGAGATGCTGAAGGTTGCCTACTCCTGCTCTATGGGGTGTATAGACCACAGCTGTGTCATGACATCCAAGTTGTGCTTAAATTAGGACAGAAGAAAAGAGGTGGCCATTTTATAATGTTAACCATTTTAAATGAGGGCACTGTAGCTGACAGTCGTTGCTAATAAACTGCAGCATAAGATGAAAGTCAAGCCCCAACCCCTACTATAACCCAATTTTATCCTGATGGCTTGTAAATAATTTACAAATAAGCATTGTTTAAACTGTAACACATTGCTACCTTATCACATATTTTTTTCTTCTTTAATTTCATCCATATATGAAATATCAGTCATTTTAAAAATCTGTATTCAAAGTTCAAAAGAAGAAAAAAAAAGGATGGAAATTGGATATTCTACGATCAAAGAAGTACTGAATAAATAGTATATTTAATCCATTTTAGTAAATTGGAGCCCAAGGGCTGCGTTCTAACCGTGCACAGTGCTTTGTTCTCTTCCATGAGGCATGTACTTTACATTGGCCTGAATATGATGAATTTTGTGTGTGCAGTGGAATAAAAAGAAAATGTGCTCACTGAATTGATATACAGAACTTAATAACATATTAATCCTTTGGAGCCTTGCTTTTTCTCATTAAAGATACAGATTGCCCAATTCTATCTTGAATACCAATTTAACTTCTTTTAGTACTATAACAGTAATGATGCAATGTAGAGTGCGTATTTATCCAGGAAAATATACAGAAAAGAAGCTTAGAACATTTCAGACACTTATAATATAATATGTATTTCATTGATATAAACCCTTATTGGCAGTCATTTGCTATTATTTCTAAATTAAACTATACCCTCGGTATATCTATTAAACAAAACTTACATACCATGCCAACCTCATTGCAATCCACAGTAAATTACACCCAATATGCACCCAAGTAAATTTACTAGAGCCCATCTCCCAAACAAGGTTGGAAAATATATACCAGAAATGTAATAGCTGGCATAACTCTGGAACACAATTCCATGGAAAAAAATACGTTGCATGATCCAAAAACCTTTGAAAATAGATTTGTCCAAATTTTGGCTGATCCGCAGCTAGTCCGAATTCCTTAAATCTGAATCTGCATATGAATAAATCACAAAACAACTGAAATGGGCAATGGAAGAATTAGCTTGAATGTTTTGTGATTCATAGTTCCACCTCTTGCACCCCTAAAAAATATGCCCAATCTGTTACTAAATTAAATAAAGAAATAGTAAAGAAAAAAACATGGTACATCAGCTGGAATGAAAGCTTAAAGGGACACTATAGTCACCAAAACAACTTAATGAAGCAGTTTTGGAGTATAGATCATACTCCTGCATTCTCACTGCTCAATTCGCTGCCATTTAGGCGTTAAAGTAATCCTATAGTGCCAGGAAAACAAAGCCGTTTCACTAGCACCATAGGGATAATAGCTCCCCCCCCCCCTGTACTCCCCTCTCCGGTGGGGCTGAAGGGGTTAAAACCCTGTCATCCACTTACCTGAATCCAGCGCAGATGTCCCTGGGCACTGGGTCAGGCTCCGCCAACGCCGACATGTATTTAATGCTTTCCTATGGGGAAAATCTGACACTGGAGGTCCATGAGGATGTACAGCATCAGATAATGGACCAGAAGTTTTGGATTCCCGGAAGCGCCTCCAGTGGCTGACAGCCACTGAAGGCAGACTTAGAGCTGCAATGTAATCATTACAGTTTTCTGGAACTGCAATGTTTTACATTGAAGCACTAAGTGCAAATGGGTCACAGCACCCAGACTACTTCAATTAGCTGAAGTGGTCTGGGTGCCTACAGTGTCCCTTTAACTCACTTTGTTTATCAGCCCTAGTCACACCTCCCTACATGTGACTTACACAGCCTTCCTAAACACTTCCTGTAAAGAGTCATCTAATGTTTATACTTCCTTTTTTGCAATTCTGTTTCAGTATTTCTTATCTCCTGCTGTTGTAATACAGACCATGGAGGAGCCTCCTATGTCATTAAAGTTCAATATACAGAGCAGGAGATACAATCTTTTAAAGTAAGTTACATCTGATTAGAAAAAAATAAATAAATTTTAATGTCTGTCACAGCCAGGGGAGTTGTGGCTAAGGCTGTATAAACAGAAACAAAAGTGATTTAACTCGTAAAATGGCAGATTATTGAACAGTGAGACTTCAGAGGCATGATCTATACACAAAACCTGTTTCATTAAACTGAAGTTGTTTTGGTGGCTATAGTGTCTCTATGAAAAGACCTAACTTAATGCTAAAAGTAACCAAATAATACTGTAACCATATAATACCATTCAGCTTGGTCAGAATTCGGTCAGCCGAATTTTGACCAGTATTATCTTTATTAAAAGGGTGCAAAGTGTACTTCAAATGTACAATGCATGACTGAAGTTCTGAAAAGTTGAAAAGTTGCATGGATGTACTACGGTCATCTGAACCAACATTTTTTCCAGCCAAATTGATTCGCACAAGTCTAGGAGAAACCCCTATGCTGGTTTATATTTGCAATGTGTACTTATTACATTTAATCAATTTTCAGAACCAAAAAGTTACTATGTTTTAAAGCATTTCCCACCTATCCAACATAATACAAGTACATATAATACATATAAAATCCAATAAAACTTAAGGTATCAACTTTTAAACATCAAAGCAATCATAAAACACATTTAAAAAATGTCTAGATATGTTAAAAATAAATGTACACTTATAACAAAGAATATGAGAACTCTGAGAACTAACAAAAGATTAGAGAGACTCAGTAGCTTGCCCTTCGGTAAATCCCTGCTCAGGTCTCAAAAAAGTTTTTGCTCACTTGTGCCATTACAGAGAGAACCAGTTCAGAGAGATTGGTTAATTACCGCTCAGGTCTCAAAATAGTTTGAAAATTAATGTGCAGCTGTATGGGAACCTCTATCTAGGTCTATAGATCAAGTGAACACAAAAAACAAAAGTAATATATATATATACATACACACACACACACACCTCTCTCTCTCTCTCTCTCTCTGTACCATATAAAGGTCCACCATGTTTCCTGATGTCATAAAAAGGGAAGATACCCAACATGGTATACTACTGCTGCAAAAGCTACTGCTGCTTCCAATTGCTGCTCCTCATGCAAGGGACATTAACACTTCAGAAAATGAAGATTATGAAGGCTAGGATATCATGGGGCTATCATTGTTGTAAAGCGCTACAGAATCTATTGGCGCTATATAATAATAATAATACAACCAGCTATTTGAAATGTGAAAAGAGGAGGTAGAATGTAGTCATACTGCATCTGGCACTATGTTATACTGATATCTCCTACAATTCCTGCTGAACTGCAGATGTTCATATGTTTGCTGCATTCATTGGAATTGCACAAGGTTAAATGTATGCCTTTTGCCAAGGGAGATATTCGAGGGGTTTGTACTCAACAATATGGTGATAATACTGTAATGGATCCTCTATACTCCGACTCAGTACATCTGTTGTAAGTCTCTCAAATCCTAAGTGAAACAGTGATCAGAGCACTCAGTGACAGCGGTTCATCACATATCTCCCCCATGTCCACCTCAGACAGTCACAGCATGACTCATATGAGTCAGATCGCTGCTGTCTGGAGTGGACACATAGTGATTGCCATGCCCGCAACAACACTTGTCCCCGGCCAGCCCCTAGAGTCCTGGAGTATTGCCGGCTTTGCACCCTGCACCCTTCTAGGTGACTTAGACATAAGGTGCCTTGAGCCAGGGAGGCCCTTCTGCCCAGGCTCTGGTACACAGTGGCCTCTGAGCCCGTAAAACTCCCCACCCAAACAAGCGTTTCCTCCCGCCATTCCATCATCTGTGTCTCTGCAGTTTTCCCGGCTGACTGAGGATGAGGGGAGCTGTCTGCTGAGCCTGTCGCGGCTCTGCTTCCTGTGAATCGCTGGGGTTGTGGCTGGTCTCTGGGAAGGAGAGCCGGCTGTGCTCTCCTCCTGGATCTCACTCAGCTGCTGGGGGAGAGACCGGTTGTCTCCGTTCCCTTAACCTCACATTGCCGCTGGAACTCACACTGCCACTGGGGAATGAGACCGGTTGTCTCCATTCTCTGAACCTCACACTACCGCTAGGGGACAAGACCCGTTGTCTCCATACCCGAGACCTCACACTGACACTGGGTAGTGAGACCATCCGTCTCTACTCTCAGTGATGCTTGCTACTGCTGGAGAGAAGGGCCGAAAATCTCCTCTCCCTGTAACTCTGGGTGTCGCTGGGGAGAGAGACAGGTAGTCTCCTCTGCCTGCATGATACACTGCTGCTGGGAAGTGAAACTGGTTGTCTCCACATCCAGTGATGCCTGCTGCTGGGAGAGGGACTGAAAATCTCTTCTCCCTGTAACTTCATCTGCCGCTGGGAGAGAGACCGGTTGTCTACTCTCCCTGCCTGGTACCCTGCCACTGGGGAGCGAGACCAACCATCTCTATCCCCTGAACCGCTGCCTGGTGCTGGGTAGTGGGACTGACCATCTCCACTCCCAGTGATTCCGTCTGCCGCTGGGGAGAGAGACCGGTTGTCTCCTCTCCCTGCCTGGTGCACTGCCGCTGGAGAGCTAGACCGACCATCTCTACTCCCTGTACAGCTGCCTGGTGCCGGGTAGTGGGACTGACCATCTCCACTCCCAGTGATTCCGTCAGCCGTTGGGGAGAGGGAACGAAAGTCTTCTCTCCCGGTAACTCCTGCTGCCGCTGGGGAGAGAGACCATCCGTCTCTATTCCCTGTAACTCTGCCTGGTGCTGGGCAGTGGGACAGACCATCTCCACTCCCATGAATGCTTGCTGCTGCTGGGGAGAGTGACCGAAAATCTCCACTCCCAGGGTTAGTCAGCTTATTCCTTGCTCTGCATCATGGGCCCGCTGCTGGACCGAGTCTGTTAGGTTTTGGTAGTATTGCTCCAGTTCTCATTCAATAGCGAACAGGAGGGTGATATCTGGTCCCAGGTCTGTAGTATTAGAGAGCTCCAGTGTGTTCATACGGTATTCCCAGATGTCTCAATACCGAGTCTCCTCCATGCTTCAGAAGTCACTGTCCTCCTCCAATGCCTCTCATAGTAAGCCCGGGCCTTTGTAGTCATCTCCCTTTGGTCTTTCGTCCTCCACCATCCAAAGGCACCTTTGAACCGAGTACTACCGTAGCGCCAGGTATGCCTCATCCAGCCACATTTCCTCCTTGATCAGCCGCTGGAATTCTATAATCCACTCTTCCCGGGTAGACACACCAGTAAAGGCATCCTCAGCACGGTTTGCTTCTGCTGGCGCTGTTCTGAACTGGGAAGGCTATCTCCCCCTTGAACTTAAGATTGCTCCAGGGCCTCGTGCCAGAGATCTCACGTTACATTTTCTTCAGGCCAGCTTCTCAGCTGAAATAGGGCCATGCCCCTGGGCCAGTGCGCCTTGTAGTCTCCTTTGGAACTCTTCCTCATATCGGGATGCTGCCCGGAGGCTAGCTTTCTCGAGTTCATCTTCAGAAAAGGACGCTGCTGGACTCTTCACTGTCTTTCCTGGCTTGGGATACCCATTTGGGAGACAAATCCCACTGCTTGCCACCAAAGTAATGGATCCCCTGACTCAGTACATGCATTGTAAGTCTCCCAAATCTCAAGTGAAACAGTGATCAGAGCCCTTGGTTACCCAAACATCAGCCAAGACTTGATGAAGGGTACAACAGGAATAACTTCAGTTTATTTTGTCACACAAGGTTTTACAGGCACAGACCCCTATATGGGGTCTCCAACACAAAAATTGGACTAGATGATCATATATATTAATCTTGAATATAGTAGAATGTTTCTGCAAGTCAATATATATTTTTCATTTTTTTTTATTTTGTCCAGGCAATCAGTGAAAAAGAGAACATCTGGTGTGTGTTACTTACTAGTCTAGAAATATAAGTTACTGTATTATAATAATTTTCCATTACTTGTTCCATGTAAAAGAATGGCATGCATAAAAAAGACTGATCCTAATGTAATTTTTTTAAATATAAACTGGACATTCAGATTCCTCCTAATGTTTTAGCAATAAATTATGTATTTATCCTTTTTTATGTAAAAGAGTAACTTCTACATCAGATATTTAGTGTACAGTGCAATATATTCAATAATAATATCAGCATGTTGATAAATTTATTCTTGATTTTCTTTAAAACAATATATTAATATTTCAGTCGTCAACTCTGTAGCGGATTGCACCAGGCGACCCTACAAAAATACTGTATAAAGCTGCATCCGTGTATCTGCTGTATTTTCTGTGTATTGAAAAAGAATTGTATTCCTCTGATTGTTCGGTAGTTTCATTCCCTTAGTTTATTCGAATGAAACTACCGAACAACCAGACCTCCCTGTGTGAAGTGTGTCCTCAATTACCCGTTGCAACATTGTTGCGAACGGGTAATTGAACAGTAAGTAGCCGTCCTTTGTTCTCGGGGGTGGCCGCCATTCGACAAACGAACACGTGGCGGCGGCCATTTTAAAACTCCCGAACAGCGGTGTTTTGCCGTCGAGTGTCTGGAACTAAAATCGGACACTCGAGTAGGCGAACACCGCTGAGACCTCCACAACCCTGGTCCGTTCGGTTCCAAACTACCGAACGGCCCCTCGTTCGGTAGATAGAAAATACCGAACGAGGGGATTCAGGCGAACCCTCCCTAGCCTCTATAGCTAGAGGCTTTCGTGTATTTTATTCCCTTATGCCAGGACCGACCGCAGGGCCCATTCACATGGAACCGAATTCGGCTATCTCAGTTCGTGCGGTCGGTCATTTTATTCCCTCCATACTTTTCCCGAACCCCTGGTCTGATCTGGGTGATTTTTGGATATGTTGTTCACCCAGATCAGGGCTACCAGGGGATGTATGATTTAAAGGGGTACCCCTACGTTTAGGGGTACATCCAGAAATGGGGGGAATTGGTGTGCTGGATAAGGGGATTATGATGCTAGCTGAGGGGAGGGGATGTGTGGGAGGTTACCAGGACAGGATTGGCTACTGTAATAATTACTGTAAATCCCTCCCTTGCATGGGAGCATGCTTTATAAGGAGACTGTGATTAAAGGCTTGTCAGTTATGCTCCTGAAACTGTGTGTCGTCCAGTTATTGGGATTGCTGTTGGGATATTGCTGTATTTTACCTGCTGGAAACCCTGCCTTTGGATTTACTATTTACTTGTTCCTGAGTCTCACTTGGATTATAAGCGGAGATAACCTGGGTACTATTGCATCTCCGCTACATTGGTTGGCAGCGCTGGGATCCAGACTCACAGAGGAACAAGCCTAAATGGAGTACGGATGGAGATTGATTTTGCCACACTAAAACGCTCCACGCTAAAAGACCTTCTGGAGGCAAGGGGTATACAAGCCAGCAATAAGACAAAAGCGGCACTTATCACTGAACTGATGGCGGAGTACCGAATGGAAGGCGATTCGGTTCCCGAACAAGGGAATTCGGGAGAAACACCGGAACAAAGGGAGTTCCAGAGACAGGTACAATTTCGGCTGTCTTTCTATGGGGAACACCCTCCAACAGAGATTATTTCCAAAACGATAACGGAGGTCCAGGAGTTTATACTGAGGAGTCAAACAGCGGCCCCAGAACGCAGCTCTGCAGTAAATATGCCACATGAAGGTAAGCCGAAAATACCGTACCAGGCTTTTAAAACATATGTGGAGGCAGAGGAAGATATAGACTCTTTCCTGCAAGATTTCGAGAGACTGTGTGCACTGCATAGAATCAGCGCAGAGGACTGGGTACCCATTTTGGCAGGAAGGTTAACTGGGAGGGCAGCTGAGGCATACCGGACTGTATCGAATGATGAAATTCGGAATTATCACAAAGTGAAAGAAATTATACTGGCCAGGTATGCTATAACACCAGAAGCATACCGGCGGAGATTCAGGGATCTAAAGAAGGTGGAGAAAGACTCACATGCTGAGTGGGCATGCAGACTACAACGAGCAGTCTTGGGGTGGGTGCAAGCGAGCAAGGCACGGTCTATGGAGGATGTATTGCAAATGGTACTGCTGGAGCAATTTTATGAAGGAGTAACCAGCGAGGTACAGGAGTGGGTAAGAGACAGAAACCCTACCTCCCTTACCGAAGCAGCCAGGAAGGCAGACGAGTACCTGGATGCACGCAGGCAGCAAAAACCTGCAGCTCCAAAAGTACCTTTTAAAACCTTTGGGGGAAATAACTACACGCCAGCTCTACCAAGGTCACTGCCACCACCACCACCACCCGCTGCACAGCCACGTTTCCGCCAGCCCACGTCGGGCCCTTGCCACCACTGCCAGAAGTGGGGACATTATAAAAGGGAATGCCCCCAGCTGCGGGACCGTTCCACCTGGATCCGACCCGGTCCACCACCACCACCGAGAGCCGCCGCAGCCCATCACTACCAGGACATCGTGGCCACACCGTATGGTTCAGCAGTTCCCATCACAACCGTAGAGCAGTGGGAGGTACTGCACGAGGCAGATCCCGTCCAGGCTAACGCAGACAACCGCCAGCATCACAGGCAGACCGTGTATCTGGAGGGAAAAGCGGTTCAGGGGCTACGTGACTCAGGAGCCACCATCACCCTGGTAAAAAGTCACCTGGTCTCAGACCAAGCTAAACTTAGCAAGACTGTGGCCGTCAGGGTAGCCGGGGGAGCAGTATACCGGCTACCCACAGCAAGGGTACATTTGCATTGGGGAGCGGGGGCAGGGCATGTGGAGGTGGGGTTGATGCCGCAGTTACCGGCGGAGGTTTTATTGGGGAACGATCTGGGGAGGCTCACATCTGCTTTTGAGCCCCAGACACCCATCACAGGAGAAGCTCACCCTGTGGTCACTCGACAACAGGCCCGCACCCAGGACTACAACACACTCCCGGAGGTCCAGGTAAGAGATCCTTCCCCTTCCCCTGACTGTGTTCCCTGGGCCCCTCCTAGCGAATTTGCAGCTGAGGTAGTGACTGATCCCACTTTGCAGGTGTATAGGGACAAGGTGACAGCAGACACGCCTGGGGGGGAGGGCGAAAGGTTTATTTGGGACAACCAGCTGTTATATCGGGAGACGGATAAGCAGGTATCCGGGTCAGACCCGATTGTGATGAGGCAGTTAGTGGTACCTCAGCGGTACCGGGCGGAGTTACTACGGATAGCCCATGACATTCCGCTATCTGGACATTTAGGGGTCAGCAGGACCCGATACAGGTTAACCCAAAGTTTCTTTTGGCCGGGAATTAGCCAGGAGGTGCGCAGGTATTGCAACACGTGCGATACCTGTCAAAGGGTGGGGAAAAGGGGGGACCGGCGCAAGGCCAAGTTACATCCCCTCCCCATAATCGAGGAACCCTTTAGCAGGGTAGCAGTTGACCTAATAGGACCCCTCAACAAAGCAAGCCCGTCAGGTAAAAGATTTATCCTGACCGTAGTAGATTATGCCACTAGATATCCAGAGGCGGTGGCCCTGACGAATATACAGGCTGAGACAGTAGCTGAAGCCCTGATGAAGATATTCTCCCGGGTGGGACTCCCCAGGGAGATTGTCTCCGATCAGGGCACCCAGTTCACCGCCGAAGTCACGCAGCGCCTCTGGAAGTTTTGTGACATTAAGCCGGTCATTAGTTCCCCTTACCACCCCCAGACGAATGGGCTCTGCGAACGTTTCAACGGTACATTGAAACAAATGCTCCGAACCTTCGCAGAGACCCACAAGGACTGGGAGAAGTTCCTGCCACACCTCCTCTTTGCTTACCGGGAGGTGCCGCAGGAATCCACTGGGTTCTCCCCATTTGAACTATTGTTTGGCCGCAGGGTACGAGGGCCTTTAGATTTGATCAGAGAGCATTGGGAGGGAGAACGGAGCACTGACGGTACCCCCATCATACCCTATGTGTTGGCATTCCGAGACCGCCTTGAGGCCTTAACTCAGACGGTACGCGAGAATTTGCAGGCGGCTCAGACACGCCAACGCACATGGTATGATCGGGGCGCCAGGGACCGTAGCTTTCAGGTCGGGCAGAAGGTGTTAATCTTAAAACCTGTCCGACACGATAAGCTGCAGGCCGCCTGGCAGGGCCCTTATAAGGTGGTGGAACAACGGTGTGACACCACTTATATAATCGGCTCGTGCGTTGGTACTGGGGGGCGACGCATGCTCCATGTGAACATGATGAAGCCCTACCAGGAGCGCTCGGAGGAAGTGACCGCTATATGTGCGCCTAACTCCGAGGAGTTTGACAGTTTACCTCTCCCGGATCTGCTGGGAGAGGGTCAGTTATCCGGGGACTTAGGGGAGGTCACCCTGGGGGATCGGTTGAGCCCACAGGAGCGGAGCGAGGTACAACAGCTGTTGAGGGAGAAGCAGGATATCTTCTCTAATGTACCTGGTTACACTCCTCTGGCCACTCACCGAGTAGACACCCCAGGGCAACTTCCCATGCGTCAGACCCCGTACCGCATCCCAGAAGCGGTACGGGCGAACATGCGCAAGGAGATAGATGAGATGCTCCAGCTGGGGGTGATTGAGCCCTCTGACAGCCCCTGGGCATCTCCGGTAGTCCTAGTACCAAAGCGGGACGGCACGACCCGGTTTTGTGTAGACTACCGGAGATTAAATGAGAAGACGGTATCGGACGCCTATCCTATGCCCAGGATAGACGAACTCCTGGATCGGATGGCGAGGGGGCACTATCTCACCACAATTGACTTGTGTAAAGGGTATTGGCAAATACCCTTGGCACAAGACGCCATCCCTAAGTCGGCCTTTGTCACCCCATTCGGCTTGTACCAATTTAAGGTCATGCCGTTTGGGATGAAAAACGCCCCGGCTACTTTTCAGCGGATGGTGGACCGCCTCCTAGATGGGTTCCAGGATTATACCTGCGCATACCTCGACGATATTGCCATTTTCAGCAATACCTGGCAGGAACACCTGACCCATATAGGAGCGGTCCTAGATAGGATTAGGGCCGCTGGTTTAACGCTGAAACCAGCCAAATGCAGCATAGGAATGGCTGAAGTACAGTACCTAGGTCATCGGGTAGGATGCGGCAAGCAAAAGCCGGAACCAGCCAAAGTAGAGGCTGTAGCTCAATGGCCCACCCCTAGGACTAAGACCCAGGTGTTAGCGTTCTTAGGAACGGCCGGATACTACCGGAAATTTGTCCCGAATTACAGTGCCCTGGCCAAACCTCTCACCGACTTGACCCGTAAAAACCTACCCCGCCAAGTAACCTGGACCCCGGAGTGTGAACAGGCATTTCAGTTGTTAAAAGATGCATTGACAAATGCCCCTGTCTTGGCAGCTCCCAATCCAACTAAACGTTTTCTTGTCCACACAGACGCTTCTATGTTTGGATTGGGAGCAGTATTAAGCCAAGTCGGGGCCGATGGCGGAGAACATCCCGTGGCTTACATCAGCCGGAAACTGTTACCTCGAGAAGTAAGCTACGCCGCCATCGAGAAAGAATGCCTGGCTGTGGTGTGGGCCCTGAAGAAATTACAGCCCTATTTGTACGGACAAGCTTTTTCCCTGCTCACGGATCACAACCCGTTAGTATGGCTAAACCGGGTGGCTGGGGACAATGCCCGGCTGCTGCGCTGGAGTCTGGCGCTACAGCCCTTTGACTTTAATATCCAATACCGCCCGGGTAGACAGAATGGAAATGATGATGGGTTGTCTCGACAAACTGACCTAGAGAAATGATCCGTGAGCCTCCCCGGACATCCCCAAGCCGATCCGTGTTGGATCAGACTGTGTATGCCGGCTTGTGGGCAAGGGGGAGCAGTGTAGCGGATGGCACCAGGCGACCCTACAAAAATACTGTATAAAGCTGCATCCGTGTATCTGCTATATTTTCTGTGTATTTAAAAAGAATTGTATTCCTCTGATTGTTCGGTAGTTTCATTCCCTTAGTTTATTCGAATGAAACTACCGAACAACCAGACCTCCCTGTGTGAAGTGTGTCCTCAATTACCCGTTGCAACATTGTTGCGAACGGGTAATTGAACAGTAAGTAGCCGTCCTTTGTTCTCGGGGGTGGCCGCCATTCGACAAACGAACACGTGGCGGCGGCCATTTTAAAACTCCCGAACAGCGGTGTTTTGCCGTCGAGTGTCTGGAACTAAAATCGGACACTCGAGTAGGCGAACACCGCTGAGACCTCCACAGCCCTGGTCCGTTCGGTTCCAAACTACCGAACGGCCCCTCGTTCGGTAAATAGAGAATACCCGAACGAGGGGATTCAGGCGAACCCTCCCTAGCCTCTATAGCTAGAGGCTTTCGTGTATTTTATTCCCTTATGCCAGGACCGACCGCAAGGCCCATTCACATGGAACCGAATTCGGCTATCTCTGTTCGTGCGGTCGGTCATTTTATTCCCTCCATACTTTTCCCGAACCCCTGGTCCGATCTGGGTGATTTTTGGATATGTTGTTCACCCAGATCAGGGCTACCAGGGGATGTATGATTTAAAGGGGTACCCCTACGTTTAGGGGTACATCCAGAAATGGGGGGAATTGGTGTGCTGGATAAGGGGATTATGATGCTGGCTGAGGGGAGGGGATGTGTGGGAGGTTACCAGGACAGGATTGGCTACTGTAATAATTACTGTAAATCCCTCCCTTGCATGGGAGCATGCTTTATAAGGAGACTGTGATTAAAGGCTTATCAGTTATGCTCCTGAAACTGTGTGTCGTCCAGTTATTGGGATTGCTGTTGGGATATTGCTGTATTTTACCTGCTGGAAACCCTGCCTTTGGATTTACTATTTACTTGTTCCTGAGTCTCACTTGGATTATAAGCGGAGATAACCTGGGTAATATTGCATCTCCGCTACAGGTTTATTGCATGTTTTGGGGTCCCTGTGTGTTTTATGAAACTGTATTATTTCTGGCCAGCAGATAATTGAGCTTTGTGTATTGTAGAAACTCAATTATCTAGCCTGGCCCAGAGGAGGAGTTTTGTGTTGCATAAATTGTGAGTTCTGTGTGCCAGTAAATCAGTTTTGTTCCAGCATTAAGCCTTGGCTCATGTTTGGGGGATTGGAGAAATACACTCTGGGGATTGCTATAATCACTATACTCCCCAGGGTATGATCACTAAGTTCTGCTAAGAGCTTGTTCCTGCTCTCTGGGGAAAGAGAGGTTCACCCACTGGAAGCTGGATCCTGGCCTTGGGTCCAGGGTGGGTGGAGACAGCAGAGACCCCAGCGCAGTTGCATCGCTGGAAGTGGGGTCTGCAGTGCTGATGGTGTCGGTTGGAGTGCTTGGAGTCCTCGGCAAGCGCTAGGAGCATCGATTGGCGGAGGTACTCAGTCGGAGTGCCAGTGTTCCATCACAGTCTGTAAACCTTTTAAGAGCCACTCATTGACAGGAGTGAGTGACAGGACTTGCAGGAACAGGGTATTCTACAGGGTCACTAAAAAGACCATAAATTGCAAAGCAGTCAGTTACCCTCGATATCACACAGAGATATGTGAAGACATCCCTCCTACAGAACAGGACCCAGACGCCCCTCATGATTGCTTTGAACAGATGAAAATGGAAACAACCCATCTCCCAACAGTGCACGAGGCTGCTCTACCTGACCCTGACTACACTCTGTTTGTGGATGGTGCTAGATTCGCAGATGTGCAGGGACAATATCATACCGGATATGTAGTCAACACAGAGGATCAAATACTCCAAGCATCTTCACTCCCATCATCTAAGTCAGCACAAGAAGCCGAACTAATAGCCCTTACGGTGGCATGCAAGATGTCTGAAGGGAAGCGTGTTAATATTTATACAGACTCAAGGTATGCCCTGGGCGTGGCACATGACTTTGGCTTAATCTGGAAAACCAGTGGTTCCTTACAGCAACAGGTACTCCTGTGAAACATGGCGCAAATATCAAAGAAATTATGGATGCCTTACTACTTCCTGAAAAGGTGGGCACACTGAAGGTAAAGGCCCACAGGAGACTGAATTCAGAAGAAGCACATGGCAACCATCGGGAAGTGGACAGAAGAGTGTCTGTCGAAAAGACTCCTATTTACACTATGCAAACCCTGCCCACCGATCTCAAGCTCCTAAGAGAACAAGTGGCCGCCACCACCCCTCAAGAAAAACAAAGCTGGAAAGACAAAGGAGCAACCCTCCAGAATGAAGTATTCACAATCAACCTCAAATTTTGTCTACCCAAGAATATGTATCCAGCTGTCGTTCAGTGGGCCCATGGACCAGCTCACTTATCTAAGCACCTCATGAACTCTTTGATTGATAAATATTTTGAAGCACCCAGAATCACCACCTTGACACGAAAGTACTGCAGATCCTGCACCATCTGCGCCAGATGTAATCCAGGGAAAATAATTAAAGCTGCACCAAATCATTTGGCCAAACCACAGTACCCTTTCCAGAGGATCCAAATTAATCATATCCAAATGACAAAGAGTGGAAGGTATGAATACGCACTGGTCATAGTGGATATGTTTTCAGGATGGCCAGAAGCTTTTCTGGTCGCTAATCTCACTGCAAAGACCATGGCGAAGCATCTACTTACCGAAATCATCTGCAGATACGGAGTTCCAGAGGTAATTGAAAGTGACCAGGGTACATCCTTCACTGCGTTGCTAACCAAGGAGGTCTGGGCAGCACTAGGGGTGACCCTTGCATTCCACACACCCTATCACCCACAGAGTAGGGGTAAGGTAGAACGCATGAATGGCACTCTGAAAGCCAGAATGGTTAAATTGTCCCAAGAAACTAACCTACCCTGGCCAGAGAGTCTTTCCATACCATTGTTTAATGTATGGTACACCCCAAGAGGAAGGTTTAGCTTATCCCCCTACGAAATCTTATTTGGAACAGCACCCAGGTTAGGCTGTTATTTTCCTCAGCAATTTCAAATTCAGGCAGATGCAATGGTAGATTATATAACTGCACTCTCTCATGCCTTGACCAAAATCCATGCACAGGTGTTTTCTTCTATTCCAGATTCACAGTCAAATACAGGCACACATAAGCTACTTCCTGGTGACTGGGTCATGGTCAAGAAGTTCCTAAGAAAATACACTCTTGAGCCAAGGTTTGATGATCCATTCCAAGTCCTATTGACTACATCTACCTCTGTAAAGCTGGCCAGGAAGAATACCTGGATACACGCCTCGCACTGCAAGAAAGTTCCAGATCCAGAGGAAGCAGATTCTGCCAAATCATAAGCTTCCTGTGCCTTTTTCTGCTGCTAGGTCTATCGAAGGCCCAACAAGTTGCTATTACCAAAGACAATCATGTTTACACATTTTGGTATAATTCTTCAAACACACACGTAGCTACTTTCACATTTGATTACTGTGATATTGTCTCTTGTACTTTTCCACAATCACAACACTCAGCAATATACAAAGACATACCAAACAAAAAGGACCCATATATTTGTGTGAAAGGTGGCCATTGGGGACATCACTGTAGTACCTGGAAAGCAGCGGGTTGGAATACGGGCCGACCATGGGGCTACAGACCACAAAGTGCCTTAGATAGGACTGACAGATATGGGAAACCCTTGTTATACAGAATGACCTTATGCAAGCCAACAGGGTTTACCCCAATGAAGCTCACCTTAAACATAGAACATCCCAGCCCAGGAGACGCTGGGGAGTACGTAATGGGAATGTATTGGAAAGGGGGTGGCTCATATAACAAGTTGGGGATCTTCTGTTTACAAGACATGCTTACGTCACCTGACTGGGTAGACTCCACACACATGACCATTAACCCTCTAAAACCACACATTAAAACCCTTAAAGACATGGTAGCCATTGCCAATCCCACATTTGAAGACACTGTAGCTGTGGAGACCGGGTTTTCAGATACTAATCTATGGCTTGAATGGATGAGGTATAATGCTAATTCACACAACAAAACTAACTGTTATGTTTGTGGTGGGGCCAGACCGCATCTGGGTACAGTGCCTTTAAATCTACCTCCAGATGTTGAGATGTGTTTCTTAAGCCTCTATGCGCAGTCAGCAGTGAATTCATCAGTGTGTGAATCATGGAAAAAGGTTTACCCAATAACCCAAGGGAATATCAGGCCACCTGATGGAATCACCGTGTACCCAGGTAACTACACTTGCTACACAATACATGGAGCCACAGGTAAATTTGTAGGTAAATTCCCTTCTGGCTACTGTACCACCTATTGAGAAACTCCCACTGCCCTATTAGTAAATAAAGTTAAGTCCGTGGGAGACATTTATTGGCTATGAGGTGACATGCAGCTCAGATCAAAAATGACTGGCCTGTGGTGGGGAGAATGTACTCTGACCAAAGCTATCATGTCCATACATATAATTTCTGATAACCACCAAGGCCCACACGATTCACCACACACGTATCTTAGAGTAAAAAGAGACACCCTCATTTGAGGTAGTTTCGACCCACACATATATATTGATGCCATTGGAGTACCAAGGGGGGTACCAAATGAGTTCAAGGCCAGAGATGAGGTGGCGGCAGGATTCGATTCCTTGATCCCACTCATCACCGCTAACAAGAATGTTAACTGGATCAATTATATCTACTATAACCAGCAACGATTCGTCAATTATACTAGAGATGCCCTTCAGGGCTTGGCAGAACAGTTACAGACTACCTCCCAAATTACATTTCAGAATCGAATGGCCTTAGACATGATCCTAGCAGAAAAGGGGGGCGTGTGTAAAATACTCCTATGACATGCTATGACATGCTGTACCTTCATCCCAGACAATACAGGCCCCAACGGTAAGGTAACCATGGCCATAGAGAAATTAGAAAGTCTTTCTGACGAATTAAAGAGGAACTCGGGAGTCCCCAATTCATGGGACAGATGGTTTGGATGGATGAGTGGATGGCAGAGAACTCTCCTTCAAGTAGGTATGGCAGTTCTTACTGTGGTAATTATCTTTCTCTTCCTGATTTGCTGTGTGATGCCCTGTGTGCAGAATTATTTACAGAAGACTGTGGGTCAGACTATTGACCACACCACACCTACATTCCTACATCAGGAAATCAACGATATTGACTGTGACACCCCACACACACCTCTTCAGTCCCACTACCTCAAACAGACAACAACTTCCCTATAGGGATAGTATAGGGACAGCGTCTGTCTCTACGGGCAGGAGTCTGACGCGGGAGATGTAGTGGGTTAGTTGCTACGAGATACCCGCGCAGTGAAGCATTCAAGGCTTGTACAGACAGATGAGCTGCAGCCAATTAGGGACATCATTAGGGTTAGTTAGTAGTTGTCTCTCTCTTTCGTAAATAGTCATTTTAAAGGGGGACTGTTGTGGACAAAATATTAACCCAACTCATATTAATAAAATGCCTATTTACTCAGCATAACCACAATCAGCATTATTCAACTTTCTATGTGATTTACCTAAAATGGCCGCTAGGGAGTTTCCCTTTGCCATCGACTAACACCCTCATTAACAAGATGGCGCTGGAATCTGGGGGAGACCTCCAAGATACCAGTGACATCACACCTGGTAGGAAGAGCACTAAATGAACCACTTAACACCAATTATTGATGTATTATTCCATGTTATCTCTGACAATGCATATGATGTAATTTTATAAGGGACATGTCGTCCCCCCAGAATAAACATTCCTCAAGTTTTTCATTAACCCAAAACCTGTGTCTGGTGTGAATTACTTAAGGAGCGTGCACGCATTACTTCTTTAATTTGGCCGGGGCAGATATGCAAGATAATCAATTTATTGATTGATTCCACATCACAATCAAGCAATTAACATTGTATATCAATCTTCAAGTTTTAAATCTAAAATCTTTCAACCAAATGTAATAAAACACCTAATATGTATTTCTCTAAACATTTGGTGTTTGAAAATTTACATTCAACACACGCAATTCTTTCATATGAATTGTTGGTGGATACATGAGTTAACTTTCAATGTAGGGGGACATGAATAGTACGTTGGGAAATCAAAGAAAGTCCAATAATAAAACAGCAGCCCAAATAAAAAAGAGAGCAAACAAAAGTAAACCAACAAAAAATAAAAATAAAGAAACACTTCAAGCACTAAAACCTCTACAGCATACTGTAGTCATTATGGAGATGTGCACTCCTGCCCCCCCCAAAAGTAGTTAAACCAAATGCAAATTGCTAAATTTGAAAAGATTTATCTTTAAAACTGTAATTCGTTCCTTAATATTCATTCAAAATTTGTCCTAAATTTGCAAAAACTAATTCAAACCCTATTTGGGATTTTAAAGGAACGCAGTAGGTACCATAACCACTGCAACATATTGAAATGTTCATAGTGCCTGTCTGGAATCTATGGGTGCCAGGTTCTGCTTTACTCCTCCGCTTCATGCCACACAAGGGGTAGCGGGCAGTGATTGGCTAAGAATGTTAGCTTTCAGCCAATTAATGCCCCAATCCCTGGTATGAATTAGTATGGTGAAAGCATTGCTCCACCTCTGCTATTTCGTCATTGGTTGCCAGGGACCAAGCTTTTCTATTAAATACTCCAGACACCATAACAACTTAATTTCGCTGAAGTGGTTATGCTGCCTACAGTGTTCTTTTAACAAGTAGAAGTGATGATGTGACTTTCTTATTTAAGTTGCTTTTCTTAGTTTTGCTAGTTGTGTAGAAATTAATATAAACAAAAAACTCAGCTCAGACCAGTCGCTCCGCATACTGTGAGATCCTCAGCACCGATGATCTTACTCCAGTCCATGCTCTGCCAATTGGATGCATCTACTAGAAAAGCATTGATTCCAATTCTTGTCTATGAGAAACATTCACAGTGTTCAGAGTCATCATCCTGTCATCCAGTCACCAGACTATCATTTTTTAAAGCCTTACTGAAGAAATGCCTCCAGTGGCTGTCTGTCGGATGGGCACTAGACACAGTAAATGTAGAAATGACACTCACTTCATTATTCTGATGGTGGAAGTATAGACTCCTGCCCAGAACCTAGCATAAAATTCAAGATAAAGTTGCTCCGCAGTCTGGGTTCAGTAAAGTATTTTTTGAGGGTTGATGCTAAATGATTAAAAACTACTTGTCAGAACCAGGGGATGGCACACACAGCCTAGTACTACTTTGCATAATTGCTGAGATTACTTATCTCAGTAGAAGTGTCCTTTTTAATTATTTAAACCATTGTTCAACAAACTTGTCCTCGGGTCTAATAAAAAGGTCAAAGTACAAAATTGAATGATGTTCCTGCTTTATAACAGGTGATTTATTTGGTACATCAGTTATTCCTGGTGAGGTGTCCTTTCATCAGTAGGGATGTCCTCATATCCTGGGCAGATGCTGGTTTCTTGACATCTGTTGAGTAGAGATGTCGCGAACTGCTCGCCGAACTGTTCGCGAACTGTCCGCCGGCGAACAATAGCGTGTTCGCGTTGGGCGAACATATACGATTTCCGGTCCGCCCCCTATTCGTCATCATTGAGTAAACTTTGACCTGGAACCTCACAGTCAGCAGACACTTCCTGGGAGGGAGGGTCTGCTGCTGATTGACTGGAATGTGTCTGCTGACTGTGAGGTTCCGGGTCAAAGTTTACTCAATGATGACGAATAGGGGGCGGACCGGAAATCGTATATGTTCGCCCAACGCGAACACGCTATTGTTCGCCGGCGGACAGTTCGCGAACAGTTCGGCGAGCAGTTCGTGACATCTCTACTGTTGAGCCCTAGTGGTAGGTTTAAAGGGACACTATAGTCACCAGAACAACTACAGCTTATTGCATTTGTTCTGGTAAGTAGAATCATTCACTTCTGTCTTTTTTGCTGTAAACACTGTCTTTTCAGAGATAATGCAGTGTTTGCATTACAACCTAATGATAACTTCACTGGCCACTCATCAGATGGCTGTTAGATATCCTTCCTGGGTCATGGCTGCCTAAAATGCATTAAAACATTCAGTATCTCCTCCCTCTGCATGCAGACACTGAACTTTCCTCATAGAGATTCATTGATTCAGTTCTTCTCTATGAGGAGATGCTGATTGACCAGGGCTGTGTTTGACTTGTGCTTGCTCTGCCCCAGGTCTACCTTCTTCACAGTCTCAGCCAATCCTATGGGGAAGCATTGTGATTGGTTCAGAACAACACTTCTTATGATGTCAGCAGACAGCTTGCTGGTCTGAGGCAGACAGGGGCAGAGCCAGCAGTTCAGGCTTGAATACAAGTAAGTTGTTACTACATTTAGTTAGGCAAGAGAGGGCCAGGGGGTCTAAATGGTGGTTCTAACACTATAGGGTCAGAACTATATGTTTGTGTTCCTGACCCAATAGTGCTCCTTTAACCCCTTAAGGACTGGACTGTTTTTGCGATAATGTACTTTTGCGACCAGGCCTCTTTTTACACTTTTGTGTTTTTTTCAGGGCAAAAAAGGCTTTCTTTACATACCCATTTTTATATAATCTCATGTAATTTAATTAAAAAATAAATAAAAAAATATGATGAAAAATTGAAAAAAATACATGTTTTTTTACTTTTACTTGAAAAATCTTTTACTCATCTACAAAAGCGAATGAAGAAAACTGCTAAATAGATTCAAAATTTTGTCCTGCGTTTTAAAATACCCAGTGTTTACAGGCTTTTTAGGTTTTTTTTTGCACGTTATAGGGCTATAGGTACAAGTAGGATATTGCGGTTTCAAAACATAAATTTTTTCAAATCTATCAATAGTAACATTGTAACACTATTATCTGTCATAAATCTCTGAATAACACCCCGCATGTACATATTTTTTTTAAAGTAGACAACCCAGGGTATTCAATATGGGGTATGTCCAGTCTTTTTTAGTAGCCACCTAGTTGCAAACACTGGCCAAAGTTAGCGTTCATATTTGTTTGTATGTGAAAAAAGTAAAAAACTAAATTGAACGCTAATTTTGGCCAGTGTTTGTAAATAAGTGGCTACTAAAAAAGACTGGACATACCCCATTTGCAATACCTTGGGTTGCCTTATTTTGCAAATGGTATGCCATCATGGGGGTAATTCTCATTCCTGGGCTACCATACGCTCTCAAAGGCAACGTAACCAACCTGGCCATTTTCACTGTAAAAATATTTGACCCTGTAACTTTCAAAAACGCTATAAAATCTGTACATAAGGGGTACTGTTATACTCGGGAGACTTTGCTGAACACAAATATTAGTGTTTCAAAACAGGAAAATGTATCACAACAACTATATCATCAGTAAAAGTGGTGTTTGTGTGTGAAAAATGTGAAAAAAGTCACTTTCACTGACAATATCATCGCTTTGATATGTTCTACTGTTTTGAATCACTAATATTTGTGTTCTGCGAAGTCTCCTGAGTAAAACGGTACCCCCATTTACAGGTTTTAGGGTGTCATAGAAAGTTACAGGGTAAAATACATTGCTAGCAAATTAAATTCTCTGGACTTTCGACTTGGGTTGGCAGGCGGGTCCCTCAAATTGCAATTAATAAAATTACTTAATTATGTAAAAATTTTACATAAATATGCACATAGAATTTAAATATATATGCATATTTATATATTTGAAGTCTACGTTTATATTTATATAATTATTTATGTAATTTTTTTATATGGACATATGTATATTTCGTATTGTTTTTATTTATTTATATATACATAGATATATATACAATTTAATTCTAAGTGTATTTTGATATAAATATATATATTTTAATATCAAAATACAGTTATAATAAAATTTCATATAGCTATATAATTTTTTTCTAAATTTTTATTAATTTTTTAAAAATGTTTTATTTAATTTAATTTACTTATTATTTGTATTTTATAATAATATATATATACAATATATATAGTTATTATATATTATATATATACACGTGTGTAATTTAATTATAAGTGTATTTTTATATTAATATAAGTACATATTAATATAAAAATACACTTAGTATGACATTATATATATGATATATAGACATATATTATATAGATATAATATGTCTATATATCATATATATATATATACACATATATAATTATATTTTTTTATTAACATGTACCTTTATTATTTTTTATGATTTTACACTAGCAGGGAGACTGCCTGTCAGCACAGACAGTCCCCCTGCAGGCAGACACATGGACACCTATTGTTACCATGTGATTGCTCTGTTGAGCGATCACATGGCCCCAGGGGTCCTAATTCACCGCGGGGAGACTGTCTGGGCTGCAGGCAGTCTCCCCACACCGGAAGCAGCGCCGATCGCCGCCGGGGGAACGACGACGATCGGATAAGTACATTACACCGTTAGGACGGTTCAGGACCGTCACCGGTCGGCAACGCAAAAATGCCAATGATGGTCCTGAATCGTCCTCGGTCGTTAAGGGGTTAAAGAAAACCAACTTACATAAAGCATCCATAGGAAATTGATAACACCACTTTGAGATGGAGAAACAATAAAATAGACTACTTTATAGAAATCACTCTTTCCTTTAATTATATCATCCAGTAAGTTTCCAATATGATAGGTTCCGGAACATTGACAATACAGTACAATACATTCAGAATGCATGCATGGATTAGCTAGAATACAGCAATGGAGCCACATTCCCTTCCAGAAATTAGAATTTCGATATCAGCACTATGTCAAGATATTTCTCAGTATTTAGTTGATACTGATCACCTTTTATCTCAAACGTGCTACATGTACGCTTCCTCGTCTCCAGATTAGCGTGGTTAGTGCCACCTCTCTTTAAATGTCTTGCATACTGAAAGTTGCAGACACAAGCATTTTCCAAACCAAATCAGAAATTTAAACATGAGCAGTGGTTGCTCTTTTTTGCTTTTTGCATAACTTGGCATTTAATTTACAGAGATCATGTATTGTCTATAACAATATTATGATCTTTTTTTTTAGATTAAATCTATTCCCTTCACTGAAGAAGATGCAAGAAACTGTGACGGTAGTCACCATCACCAGGAGCATAAAACAGACACTTTATGTAGGTCCCTGGATTACTCATATGTTTAAGTCACTCTATGCCCGTTATAGGTGCAGGTTGTGTATAGTGTAATTATGTGTAATGTAATGTAATTACATGATTTTGCTATTTCATGACGAAAAGTCATGATTTTATGAAAGACACGGAGGCGAGTACTGCCCCTCCCTTTTGCTTATTTTTATAACCTTTTTTCCCCCCCTGTTATATCTCGTTTTAGGGTGGTAAGTATAGAATTGCACTCCATTACGTATGACTTATATGTACATCTGAATCATGACACTACACATACATGGGGGTCCTTGACTTAAGAAGGAATGGGGGGACACTAAGTGGTAGCTTGATTTCCAATGTATCATATCTTGGCATGTACAATTGGTGTTAGTAACGATTTAACCTTTGGGCTCCTGTTATTATGTTTTCACAGGTTGACTCACTTCTGGTTGCATCGCATGAAGTGCATCTCTCTACACAGGACTTCTCCAAGTTAGCTGGAGTTCGGTGGTTAACGTTTCGTCATTCGTTCCTGGTTTTGTCCCTGTTATCGGGTGTCTTCTGATCAAGTATCCGGATGGACTTTGGGCCGTTGCCCTTCTAGTTCTGGACTGTTTCTGGTTTCTTGTTTGCTGTTGGCGGGTAGCATCTCCAAAGAAAGAGGAATTGGGTGGGGAGGTGCTGCCTATTATACTGGGACTGGATATGGGAGTGTCCTATCTCCATGGTTACTGGTTTTTCTTATTGTTTGTATCCTTTGCTGCTATTGGTGGACAGTAAAGAAAGGGATATGCAATATGAGCCTCCGTGTCTTGACATAAAATTGTTAATTGTTAAATGCTTTGTGTGCTCTCCTGTACAGCGCTACCTGTTGGTTGTGAAGATCTTGAAACAGCTACAGACACTTCTCACTTACCGACCAGGTACCGTTCCTACGACCCGATTGTAGAACGAATTGGTTGGTAAGTGAGTAGTTAAAGGATTCCCTGCTCTGGTGCGTTCATCTATGCTCTGGGAAATTTCCCCAAACATAGATTAGAGGAATTCCCTGCTCTTGTGCTTTCTTATATGTTTGTGGAAGTTTCCCCGAACATAGACATGCGAACCAGAGCAGGGAATCCCCATGATGACTCGCACTTATGCCTGGTCATAAGTCCGAGCCATCGTAAAACAGGTAGGTCGCTAAATGAGGACCACCTGTATATACACTACCTGAATAGCAAGGCTTGTTAATTTGCATATTCAGGTCGATTTTCTGGTTTTCATGGTTTCTGCATGCAGGGGAAATATTTCTTGTTTGTTATTGCCTTCCCACCACTTTATAAATATGTTATTATGTTATTATGATATAACATAAATAAAAAAAATAATAATAATATTAATAATTATGAGTTCCATATGATTTGGTTAAATGTATTACATTGAGTGTCACCACAAATTAAATGTAATGCAGATAGGGGCTAGTCTTGAGTGAAAATAAAGTATTGTGTACTAGTTCCATTGAGAACTGTGTCTCCTGTGTGATTTGTTTAGGGATCCCAGTAACAGAGTCTATGGGTCTGTTGGTTGGCTACTTTGGTCTTTGATTCCCGGGACAAGTAATACAAATAGCTAGGCCTGAGAGGCACAAGTGCCTTTGTAAAGGCAGTAGCTAAAGAGGCAGGAGGGGATGATTGCTGCCTGGAAGGAGAGTGTTGTAGCCTGTTGTAGCGAGATGATAAAAATGTCCTCAGTGACCCGAGTCTAGTTTCCCTGATAGCAGCTAGGAAGCTAGAGTACAGAACCTCCATCACAAAAGCCAGTAAAGGCACCATATGCTTCATGTATAAGTTCTGGTAGAAAGAGGTTCCATGTCACATTGTCCCAGTAAATAGTGCCTTATAACTGTAATGACTTCCAATTAACCACTAACGGACTTGGCTTCAGAAATAAAAGTCCAGCATGACAGAAAAGTTCCATCATGTTTCCTTAAGGGGTTAATGCAGCTCTAAGACTGACCCTCACTCACTGACATAACAGAAAAAGGCTACATTTTGCCCTGCCTGTCCAAGTACTTGTATTGTTTGCAACTGCTGGGCTTTAGAACGAAAAGAAAAGAAAGCTCTAATCCTACACCAAGGCCACAGAAAGGGATCCGGAGCCTCTACTGGTCGCCAATCCATGAGGTGATAAATACTCAATATGCACAGATTTAACATTAGCAAGCCTGGATCATATATTCTTTGTATGTCACACTGAAACACGGCCCATGCTGACTCCAAGCACTCTGACCAAACTAAATCACTGAAGTGGTCAGGGTGTTTGGAGTAACCCTTTAAGGCAGGATTGGCATCAGAAGTAATGTCGTTCACAAATATCTGTACGGTCATGGTTACGTGATCTGGTGTGCCACATGCATACAACTGATTATAGGCATTGTTTAAATATTTGTTTAAAAGCTAATTTTTTTTACATATTTCTTTCCAGTCAGCCCCAGTTGAACCTATTCAGCAACCATATGACTCAGATTTTGCACATATATATTTCACCTAGATACAAGCACTATGAAGAAATTAATGTTGGATGTGTAATTAGTATATCTATAAAGCGTCTGTGTATGCTGAGAAGAACCCTAAAACAGCAAACTTACTTCCTCCCATGTTTTCACTGAGATCAATTTACATTTAATATCCTGAACTCATAGATTTTGTTACCACAAACCTTGGGGTATTGTTTTATGTCCAATAAACAGTGGGGAGCATATAAAATGACGAAGGTTATTCTCAGTGCAATAATGTTGGTATTTTATGATTAGCACTTGTGAACAAATTAAAAATGTAATGCATTTTTTTAAATCAGGACTAGAAAGAACACTCTGACTTATAAATTCATTTAGAATCTTTTTCTTTGCTTTGCTACGTACGTTGTTTTTTTTTTTTTTATTTGAGCTAAATTGGACTGTTCAGCACTACTAGGTTTTCAGATCTTATATTTTGCTTAATACAATATAAAGAACCTTGCACTAGAGAATATCTGTGAGACAGATAACAGCAGCTCAACAACCCAAACCCGAGTCTCGCTATTCCGGCAGAAGGGATGTGTTCAAAGAAGAAGTGGGTTAAGCGCCTTGAAGTGTCCTCAAATGGTGATATGGCATCATAAGAAAAAGTAGAAGTAAATAGTTATGGACACCAAAAAGTAAAAACAGAGAGATACACTTACACTTTATAGAGCTATAAGTTAGCTCTACGTTATGCGCTAGCGCAATACTCGCTTGTTGATGTAAAGTAAATCTCTTGGTCCAAACTCAATGTTCCGTAGGATTTGAAATAGATCAAATCAGAAAGGAAAACCTATACAGTGTAGTATGCAAAAAGAGTGAAAACTGGGTCAATATATAAATGGACATGCACTCACATATTATGCAGCCTCCAGATGGCTCCTATTAATCAGTGTGGAGTGGTATGATCCCTATTCTAGGATATATGGATGGCTGAGATCTTCTCCGTAATAGTATGAAACAACGAAAAAACAAAATAGCACACACTGTACAGTAAGTGCTTGTAAATTAAAATTTTATTGTGAAACACTGCACAGCCACATACTGGCTCCAAGCACCATAATCACTTCATATTACAAAAAAAGTGGTCATAGTGCATGAAGAAACCTTGTTAAACAAGGTAGATGTTTGAGATGTTCTGCTGATGTTGTAGCTGTTTGGAATATTGAATTATTTTTGGAAAGGTGTTTTCAGTGACTTTTTTTTCTAGTATTGAATTCACCAAGTGTCTGATGGTTCCGATAATGTGACTATAACTCTGTGGAAGGACTCTGATCACCAGAACATGAATGTTTAACATAAAGCAGAATGTCTTTTTTCTACCAGTCAGATAATGGTTACATTGTTGTCGAAAATGATGAGAAAAGGGGTATTGTGATCTCATCAGCATCGTTGAATATCATAACAGATCATCGTCATCCATTAATTATAATTTAAAGCATCAGCAATAGTTAAAAACTTACCAAGAGATGCTGTGTTAGAAAATATTTTTTTTTTAAAGTGCATAAGGAATTACACACAGATTAAGTAATAATAGGGGATCAGTAAACATTTATATACGGTGATCCAATTGACCTTTGCTTAAAGGACAGTAAGTACATTCCATTTTCATGAAACATGCATTATTTTATTATTATTATAAGCATATATAAGTTTAAAAGTATGACTTGCAACCACAACTTAACACATATGCACTTTCATAACATATAATTCTAGATATGCTTTGCAAACGGGAAACGAGGCATAATTCCAGTAACTGACATTTTACAGCATATATCTATTACATGCATAAATAAGAGAGAGAGAATTTTCCACACATCAACTGTATACAAACATATAATCATAAGTATACAGATATTAATGTACAACAGTGTTTTATATGTTGCACAGGTATCAGGTATATGCTCATTCCAGCACTTTACAATTATATTTGTTTGATTTAACAACAAATTAGACAAATAATTTTACATATATTCATAAAACAACAAAAAAAGAGGTACTGGGCGTCAGTTTCCATTTATGTTATTGTATTATTTTATTTTTTGGTTTTGTATTTTTGTTTTTGTTTTATGTACCTTTAGTGGGTTGTGGGGCAAGCCCTAATTAGAGGCAGCATTTACTCGTGTTTTGTAAGACTCTGTCGTCATTGTACATTTTGTTCTCTGGTATCTATTACAAATATTGACTGGTGCAATGTTAACGAGGGCTTTGTGCAAACAGCTTGGGGTATCACAGCACAACAGGAGAGACAGCACGAGGGATAGCAACCAATTGACTAGTTGGAAAGTAGTAGAATTGGATGGTGAGAGTGAAGGGGAGTATGGAGATACGAATCAATGGAAGAAGGCAGGATGCTCCACAGGAACTGGTAAATGCGGGTTAGCAGTACAGGTACAAGCAATGGATAGGAGAAAGTCAGGGTCTGAGTGTAGTGACCAGGAAGGAGTGCACTTATAAATTTGTAAGAAATTAGTAAGAAATGTAGCGGGAGATAGAGTTGTTGTTTTTTTTTATCCATGTTTATGTTTATTATTTTCCAGGTTTAAAATAAAAGAACAAGAACATACACGCAGGTCTCAATATCAATGAACATTGGCATCAGAGTGCCTGGCTCCATACATGTAAAGCAATCTTAATACAACTATAAGTGAGGATATCTCACATAGATAACAGTGATTGCATGAAATAGCACAAACTACCTCTCCATAACAGCGGTATTGGTGTACATTTTACTGTCCGCATGCTCTCTCTAACACGCGTGTATGTTCTGCAGTTATTAAGCATCAAATAAGATTGAGAGAGGACAGCGTGGGGTTCTGCATCCCTCCGAAAGAACAAATAAGCACATTCCCCACCCGTATCCTCCTGATGCCTTCCAACAAATCTCAAACTCTCTGAGAGACAAGCAGGAGATAATACCAGAGATAAAAAAAGGAAGAAGAAAAGGAAAGAAAGGATAAGTTCAGAGGAGATGGCATCCAACCCTGATCCACCCCAACGCTCCCTGCTTACCCAGCTGCCTGGTGGCTGCCAACATCTTCTTCCACCATAAATTCAAACCAGGGCGGCCAGCTTTCTGTGGGATCTTGGGTATACGCACTTGGTTGTGCTGTTGGATATATGGAGGATCACCTGGGGGGAGTGGGTTGTCTCCTGATGCACGAGGATGGTTCGGCCTTGTCGCGCTTCCAATTTTCTACGTTTTTTAGGTCGGGTCTTCGGCGGTTGGGTCTGGATCCGTGGCAGTTTGGAACTCACTCTTTCCGAATAGGGGCTGCGACAGAGGTTTACTGTCTAGGCCTGGGGTTGAGTTGATTAAGAGGATAGGTAGGTGGAAATCGGTCAAGTTCAGGTCCTACCTGCGGCCGGATAGGCTGGTCTAAGCTGGGCATATGTTGGGGGTGCGAGTTGGAGGGTGTTCTTTCCCCTGTCATTTTCTCTGTTTTTTTATTCTAGGTTGAGTGGCCTGGTGTGTGGGCCACACGTACATCTATTGGGCGCAGAAGAGAGCCGCAGTTAGGAGACAATGATTACAGCTGGGCTTTCCTCTGGAACTGGTTTCGTTGGTTTGGTTGTGTTTCCGTGGTTATAGTTGGCTGAGCATCAGTGGGGAAATTTTTTCGGAAAGTAGCGGCAGGGACTGCACCGGATATTGTGGTTCTCCACGCTGGGGGGAATGAATTGGGGTTGGTTCCCCAGAGAGAGTTGGTACGGTGTATGAAAAGGGATATGGACAGGCTACAGGAATTGGTTTCTGAGGTGGTAGTGGTGTGGTCAGAGATGGTACCCAGCTTTAACTGGAGACATGCTCAGGACCCAGCAGCAGTGGCACGGTGCATGGGTAAAATGAACAGGATGATGACAGTGTTTATTCGGCGGGCTGGAGGTTTAGTGAGGTCAAGCATCGGGATTTGGAAGGTATGTTTCCGGGTTATTATAGGAGGGATGGTGTACATCTTTCGGATGTGGGGTGTGACTTGCTGAATTTGGGTTTTCAGGAAGGCATTCAAAAGGCCCTGTTTTCCTGTGGTGGGAGTCGCTCAGGTGCTTTAGGGTTCAAGCCCTGAGCTGTGGTGGTTATTTTCAGGTTAAATTTGAGGGGTGTATGGAGTAGGAAGTGGGCATGGCTACATTAGGATAGATTAAGCAGGTAAGGTTCATTCGGTTGGTAGGTTCGAGCCCGTCGGTCTCGGTACACCCCTACAGTTAATCAGTTTGTTATGGGGCCGATGGAATGGCCATGTAATATGTTATCTGTACTATTATATATATTGTTATATATGGTTTGTGGGGTCATTGCCAGGGGGAATTTATGTATGGGGGATGGTGAGTTATATATGGGTATTTGTTGGCAGTGACCTTAATTTGTTATATTTTTCTTATAAGTTAATAAAGCTGCGGACATATATTTTCCAATAGGTAAGTCAGTGTCTGTGTATTCTTGGGTTTGTGGGAAAGTGTTTATACCATGCCTGTAAACGACTGTGCACTTGTCATGTTTATGTGTTCACTATACTCTGTGTTGTCCATACATGTTTTGAGCATTTACATAATAATTTACATATACTGCAGATTCCACATAATGATTACTGTCTGTCGATTATAGATTGAATTTTTATTGGTAAAATCTACACATACACAGAGATATTGATCTGGGTCATATAGACCTTTATATTCAATGAGGCAGTAGATGTGTTGTAAATGTCAGAAAGTCAATTGCTTTGCCAGGGTGCACAAAACCATTAGGCATCCATGGATTTTTATAACAAATATAAACAGTTCATGGGTCCCTAGGGGTTGTAATGTCTGTCAATTAATAGAGTCACAATAACCCTTTCTAGGCTTTCTCATCTTCCCTGGCTGGGGTGGGAGGGAGTAGACAGGTAATTTAATGCACCCTTATTAGCATTAACAAATCATTAATTAAATTCTCTTCATCCAGCCACCAACATTGTGTAGTAAGTCAGTGTTTGCCAAAAAGACACAGGGTGTAATCTTTTTTTTTATTTTATGTTCTTGCTATTGAGCTTGTTACCATTGGCACACAGCCTGGCATCTGATGCAAATTCTAAATTTGTATGGCTCAGTGGAGGTAAGTGTGCATTATACTTATCTTCACTGCAAACCTAATCCCAGTAAATGTGCCAACTGCATGTACTGAGTCAGTAAGAGAGGCATTGTCACCAACAGAAAGCTGGCAACATCTCCATAAATGCACTGCTGCCTTGGGGAACTTTGTCATTTATGTAACGGATCACCTGGCACCCCAACTTGGTACCTCCATTATTGGATGCTCCTAGCGCTTCCCGAGGGCTCCAAGCACTCCAGCCGACACCATAGACTCCTTCCGAGAGCAAGACAGGAACAAGCTCTTACAAGAGCTTATAAGTGATTATCCAAGGGAGCATGCAGAGCATAGCAATCCCTTGCAGTGATATAGCAATACCCCCAATAAGAGACAGGACTCTAGATTGAGGGTGAAGAAGAACTGACTGTAATAGCACATACAGCGTATTTTATTCACATTCCACAAACATAGTACTGCCCACAGGGTTTTGAAATACAACCAATCAATCCGTACAATACACACAGACACTCCCACACAAAATCCTCCCCTCTGCCTGTGATATGATTACTGAACACAATGGTTAATATAATTATCACAGGCAGAGAAATACAGTCTTATAAAACATATCACAGGGACCCCAAAACATGCAATAACCCCATAAACAGTATATCGTCGGAACCGGGGAATCTGGGTGAACCACATATCCAAAATTCACCCAGATCCGTTCAGTAGTTTGGAAGATACGGTTTAATGCAGATTCCGCAGAACATATACAGGCTATATGAAAAATAATTACTGTATAATGTGTCCCCTGTTGTATAGTTTAAAACTACTGCACGATGTCTTTGTGCACCAAATACCGGCGAGATGGCACCGTGTAGAAAAGTCCAAACAGTGTCTGTGAGTTAAAATGGCCGCCATCCATTGTTCTCACCATGTGCTCCATCCATTGTTCTCACCGTGTGCCTCTGATACATGAAATGGTGGCCACCCAGTAACTCCACAGTATGTCCCCAGATGGTTCTTAAAGGGCCAGCAGCAGCACAACACAAATCCATTATGCCCAAATCATGTCTTTAAAGGGCAATACATCCCAGGGTCCATAGTCACATGGCAGGAGGCTGGCAATCAGTCTTCTCCAATGCCCAGTGGCGAGGTCTGTTTTGCCACATTTTACTTTTGGACTCTGCAACCAATCATTTACAAAACTCCAACCAATCCTTATAATTCACACATCAACCCAACAGGATTCATAGTCTAAAAATACCCAGGCTAAATTCAATGTTCATTCACTAAACAATAAATCTGGGCGAATTCAAAGATACAATTTGCAATATTTAAGATGAAATATTCTAATTGTTGCTCCTATGTCGGATTATTTTTCAATTTAGTAAAGTCATTTTTAAAATTTATTATAGCTGCTTAGTAATACACTTCGTGCTTGACTCATTTATCGGCTAAATGCGGGCTGGGGCATAAGAATTATAATTATCTGGCACTAACGAGAGCTATGATTAAGAACAAGCTTCACAAGTGTCATTTGTCAGAGCTTCCCCAAATTGGCAAATTTTCTCAGTTTTTTAAAAAACTTTGGTGGTAATAGCATCCTTGCAGCGGTTATCTCACCTCACAAGATGCAGATTATTCAGAAACAAATGGTGCCTTAAAGAGCATTGTGTTTAAAACATCAACTTAGATAACCCCAGCTGAGTAATCAGAGTAGTGTCTATGACAGCCGGGTTGCTATGAAGGACAGTGGATCCTGTCTCACTTTCATTCTATGTTTGATAGACCTGAGCATGGTGAGATAAGTGATCACACTTGGGAGAAGAGATATTAGAGAGGTTTAACAAAATGTCTTGAAATAATCTGCTCCCTTTTCTGGGATTTTGTTGTGGCACGGATGAGCAGTTCTGATAGAGGTTTACATTATTTATCACTTTTGTGATCTTTCTGTCATTTTATTTTCTGTTACTTTTAGTAATGTTTACTCCTTTTTTTTGCACTGGAAAAGTATTGCTTTCTTGCATCGCTTTTATTTTGGAGCAAAAAGGGAACGGAATATATTCAGTAAGCTCCCTCAGTATACTTAAAGGAACGCAAAACGCACCCAGAGCACTTCATCTCAATATAGTCTGTGTGCAATGTTTCTTCAGGTAAAACGTTGTAGTTTTGAAGAAAAAATGTTTCCATTGCAGTATTACACACCTCTAGAGGATGACAGCCACTAGTGACAATTCCATGTGATGACCAAGTCAGACTGGCTTCTCAATCACAACTTCTCCTACAGAGCATTTTATTAGCACAGCAGGGTGATTTGACGTGCATGCGTACTAGCTTCCAATGGGAAGTAAGAAGTAAAGGAGAAGAGTGGAGTGAGTGCTGAGAGAACTGTTCCCAGATAGTGTAGAGCAAACGCATCATTAGACATGTTCGCACCGAGCTCAAGGTGCTGAAACAGCACTGACTGCCTAGCCCGACCTTAGTTGGGTGGCTTGTGTGATTGACAGGCATCCTGGCATCCATTCACGTCAGGCTTCCAATTGTTTGCTGAATCTTGCCCCCTTTGACAAGTGCCTGTGACGTGATTCGCGTCACTAGCCTACCTCCTTTTACCCTGCCCACTGACATCCTGCTTCACAGAATGCTGACATTGGGGGTATGGATTTGACTGCGAGATGAAAGGAAGAGATTAGAATAGGATATGTATATTCTTATAAATGCATCCTGTTAGTTTCCCTCTGGCAACACCTCCACTAGATACATGACGCTTGGGAGGTGTGAATGTTTTAGTGTTTTCTGTCCATAACATTCTGTAATTAGGCCCATCATAATTGTCAGCACCAGGCCCGATAGGCTCTCAATCCAGCCCTGTCCCTCAAAACTGCCTCATTTTCCAAATCCTTTATTCTAAAGTTAAAAAAATTGGAAATTAAAATTTTCTGTGTGTTAGCACTTTTTATGGATAAATGTGCATCAATTAAACTGTTAATAGTTCCCAATGAATTCCTCTCCTGCAACTGTTGTAAAAAAACCACACTAAGTCTTCAGTGAATCCTGTTCTACCAATCCACTTCTCTAGTACTTCCCTTACCTTTTCCCCCCCTTACCTTTTGTGTCATTTTGCCCCACTCCCTCTCGCGTGTAAGCACATTGAGCAGGGCCCTCAACCCCTCTGTCCCTGTGTGTCCAACTTGTCTGGTTACAATTACGTTTGTTAGTCCACCCATTGTACAGCGCTGTGGAATTTGTTGGCGCTATATAAATAATAACATAATAATAATCAACATGGGAATAGGAGGAGGTAGAGCTAATTTGCTAATTGCGCTCACATGTTACCATGTTAACTATCTTATGGGATTGTGAACTATTGCTGCAAAGCCAAATGCAAAAGAAAGGCAACAACCAAGTTGAATATATTTGTACATTTTTCATGAGATTATTTAAATCTGCTGCATTATTGACCAGATAGTTTAATTTGACATTATTAAAGGTTGCAATATGTTAAAGTAATGGAAATATCTGAGAGGTATGTTACAATGTATAACAATATCAATAAAGCCACATTTTGGAACGTGTTGCTCATTTTATATATGTATCATATTTTCTAAGTAAGTGTTTAGCAGTATTTTTTGGCTTCAGAGAAGTAGACATCGCTTTCTCTGCTACGCAAAGATAAAAAACGTACAGGATATCAATTCTTTCTATGAACTACTGCTTTGGCTTTTTCTCAGAAATCAGCAGCTATCTACGCTTACCACAAGAAATTTTAACCCACTTCGCTTTATAATGTGCTGCTTCTAGCTATGAATTCACACAAGAACAATGGTTTCTGATGTTTTTCCACTCATTGCTGACAAATTCTACATTGGATCTTTACCGTACCATGAATGCAATATAAACTCCTTATTGGGTCTAGATCAGCCCCCCTGCAATGTACGCTTCCTCTTACATATCTGCCCTTATTACAGATATTACCCATACTTGGTCCTCGGTTCCTACAGTGACCTATAGCTTTCTCATATAAGATCCCTTATCACTCACGTGCTTATTTACTAAAGTGAATGTCAAATTTAAGGTCAGAGTAGCTGGGTTGATTTAGAGATTTTTTTTTCCAGTTCAGCTATAAACATATATATGAAATTAACTTTGAATTCACCTTGAAATCTCACATTAGTGAAAAACCCTGTTTGATCCAACTGAGCTGCTCCATATTACAATAACGTGCTATAATGTGAACTCTCTCCACTCCCCTAAGCACATTGTTCCAAAGAATCTTAAAACTCATTCCACTTACTTCACCACGTGTAGTCCTGTGATCTCTGCTTGTCATAATATTCTTATTCCCTTTTCCATTGGTTTTCATACTACTACATTACTGGACCAATTCCTTAAAGGACCACTCCATGCATATAAAGCACTTGAGCTTGCTGGAGTGCTTTATGTGTAAGGATGTGTTCTCTTTTATTTTCATTTTTCAAAAAGTGCAGATTTTTATAGAATCTGTCACTTTTATAAATGTATCTTGTTACACCCCTCTCGCTGTCAATCCTGTTACTTCCTGGTTTGGTTAGCTCAGTGGAGCTAAAGTCAAGAGGCTGCAATTGCCCAGAGCACCTTCCTTGCAAAGACTTCTCATTGAGCTGCATTGGAAAGTCTGTGATTGGACAGTAACAGAAAGTCTTGTATGGGTTAGAAGGGGAGGGCTTTCAAAAGCTACAGACAAGAGATCTGCAGCTTTTGCAAGCTGTTTTTATATATATATTCCCAATGTATAAATGTATAATTAAATGCATGCATGTTTTATTGGGGTGTATCTACTAAACAGTGTTTTTTATTTGGACAGTGGAGTCTCCATTAGCCTAATCTTATCTAATGTTAAATGTTCCCTTATATTCTAGTCCACCTCGTCTTATTCCATAATCATTAGTTTGAATAACTATATTCTTTATTGGAGCATCAAGCCCAGTGAATTTATACTGTGAGGGGGCTTATTGCCTGAATGGTGTTACACTTTACATTTTTATTCACAGCATCATAGTGAACTATATGCGATAACTGTCAATGTACTTATTCTGTTTTCAGAGAAAAGGCAATGTTTACATTAGTGCCTAGGGATGCCTCTAGTGGCAGTCACTCAGACTGCTAGTGGAGGTGCTTCCTGGGTCAGTGATGCACACATTCAGCGTCTCCACCCTCTACATGGAGGAGCTGAACTTCATAGAGATGCATTGAGACAAGATAAGTAAATGCTGATTGGCCAGCACAACATTTTGCCACGTAAGTATATTAGCCTCACAATATTTTCCTATGGGAAAGCTTTGGATTGGCTGAAATTGTCAATTCGGATACTCTCAGCCAAGGAGGTGGAGAGGGGCCGGGTCTGTGCAACACTGGAATAAAGGTGAGTTAAACTGTTTAAGGACGAAGGTGGCGGTCAGCCTCCTTTAACACTCTATTATCAGGAATACACGTTTGAATTCCTGACCCCATAGTGTTCCTTTAAAGGATGCCAAGGATGGAGAGATGCAGAGAGAGAAAGCAAATTCCAATGCTGAGAACATGTTGAGGGGTCAATGTTCATTTAGACTAGGAGACAATGGGTGTAGGTTTTGAAAGAGGGATAGATAAGTTCATATATAGCCACAAGATCATTTCTGTTTTTCCATGTGTAGCACTTTGACCTAGAAATGCTCCAATTTTCTCTTGATACATTATCCACAACCTGGTGATACAGGTACATTAACATGCCGTAACAATCATCATATTTTCTCAACCCAATACACTACCCAACACATTAACACCAATATTTACCCTAATCCTAACTCCAACAATAACACACGGCTATATTTTCCCATAATACACTGTTCACAATATATCTATTTCATATCTTTATATGATTGGTTTGATTTTGCCTCACATTGCAATGCAAAACCAAAAGATAGTGAAATATATCATATATTAATTCACCTTCGCTCCAACACTGCATCCCCCTGCTGGATTTTTTTTTTTTTTTTTTAGAGATTGGTCATTCCCTATGTCTCACTGAGGGACTATTCACAAAATCACGTTTTTTCCACGTACAAGAGCTTGCGTGGATCAGTGTGTGTAGAGCTTCTGAACAGCAAGCAATGGGAAAGAATATACATAGGAAGGTGTGTGGGAGGTAGATAACATAATGCCCTTTGAAATTCATCTGACTCATATACGTCAAACAGCCTCATTTGCTATATGTGAACATTACACTCACATTCTGTCATACTTGTATTCTGCTGGTTTTTTTGGAATTTGCATTCCAAAAAAGCCATCAGATTCCAAATAAATTCCATAACCAGGTATGCAACCGTTTTGTCATTTCCACTTCTGTATATCACAAAATTGATATTTGTATCTCTATGCTAACTTTTTGAAAAACACGCATGAAGTATATGATATGTTATGCCCACCCACAATATTCCTTGAAAGAATGAATGAATATAAAAATGTATTAAATCTCACTAAAGTTATCATTTAATTTTTTTAGGTAACATTGAACTGCAATTTAGAAAAATAAATGTTGCTTTCCTGTGCTATTGATATATGTAATGAAAGGGTTAAAATTATTGCAATGGCATTAACAATGACTCATAACATTCACGAGTGACTTGAGAGTTTTGTCTGGGCATGAACTGAGTGAGTCAACATAAAAACCTGCAAACTCATAAGAAGGGTAAAGTTGAGTACCATCACTAAAACATTATATTTGATGGATGCCCTCTACTGAAAAAAATGCATCATCGCCATGTACAGGAAATGCTATTGGTTTATCAGCCAAAACACCACTTGGCGGTGGTTGTATTTTAATGATCCAAGTAAGTTACTAGAGAGAGACCCAGACTGTATTTTCATTTGAAATGCGTGTGTTGTTTAAAAAATGTCAGCCAACGCCATGTGTTTTATAAATGTAATTCTTTTCAGATTTGTTATGCGTGAATTTCTAGTAATACAAAGTAAGTGTCAAAGTACAGACTAATATCATTGAACAGAAAACATAACTAAATTGAAGTTTTGGTCTATAGTATGAAATTCACTTTCAATTCCTGACAATTTACCTCTTTTAGAGTGATTTAGTGATTAACCCTGTCAGATTAATGGATAACCATCTATTTTTACTCACAGAAGGAATCTGGCAGCAATATAAAATTGAACCATGTTTTCCTGAAACACATTTTACGCTCCCAGTTCACATTGCCTGCCTTTAAAAAATGAGTTAACTAACCTTTTCTCCAACGCTGTGCTGATCACACCACAACTGGCCCCGCCCTGCTCCACCTCCTTGTCTGAGATCATCAATTTGACTATTTCAGTCAATCTAATGCGTTCCCATAGAAACGTTTTGAGAGGCTATTGCGCATTCACAGTAAAACTCAGCGCTGTGCCAATCAGCATGTGTGCAGCAGTGATCCTGGAAGCACCTCTAGTGGACATCTGAGTGACTGGCACTATAGGTTTTACTAGGTAGCAATGTAAACACTGCCTTTTTCTGAAAAGGCAGTGTTTACATTAAAAAGTGTGCAAGAACAGGCTATAGACACCAGAACTACTACATTGAGCTGTTCTGGTGACTATAGTGTCCCTTTAAACATACCTGCTCTCTTCGCTAACACATATTGGGGTGTTCTTTGTCAGTAACACATAACAGGAACTAAGAATTCATGCCTAAAGTACAATGTGAGAGAAAAATAACACAAAAAATGACTACCCAAAAGTCTGGTGGTAGAATTAGTGCATGTAGTGGGCCTGCTAGCAACCCGGCTGGTTGTCCTTGCTCGCCTTGTCTTCTCATAGAGGGGAGTCAGTTATAATACAGAAAGACCCATTTCCCACCCAGTAACCGGATAACACACAGTCCTGGGGGTAAAACAACTTTATTGGCCACACTCATCTTTATACTTTCCCCATGCAAGGGGTGGATCACACAGGAAGACAATGTCCTCTCCCAGGGTCCTCACCTTCCCAGGGTTCGTATACCAGATTCGGAACTCCAGCCCCTTTGTCCTCTGTTCCCGCCACCCATCCTCAGGATTTCCCACCTCTGGTGTCCAGGGGGTCTTCATCCCACAAGTCTCTGGACCTGGGAGGCCCAGCATGGGAAAGCTTCCCGCCTCCTGTACTCCCAATCACAGAAAGCCCCCAAACCACCATTGTCCCCAAAGGGTGTCCCTGGGTGAAACCAGACAATGGAATCATCTCCTTTTGGGACACGAATGCTCCCCCTGGCCGCCGCCGTCTATACGAACGGCGGCAACCCTGGAGAGCACTCATTAATTACTTACCTTGCTCACTTACGTTGCAAATTGCCAACTTTTTAATTAATTGGTGCAAACATTCCAAGGGGCACTGGGGAGGTCCTCGTTCGGGAACCGTATAAGGTGTGAAGCAATCCATAAATGCACCCTCTGACGGACTGTCTGGCACCCTGACCGGGTGCCTCCGCCAATCAATGCTCCTAGTGCTTACCGAGGACTCCAAGCACTCCACCAGACACCATCAGCACCATAGACCCCACAAACCGTCGCAGCTTGGTTGGGGTCTCACCGTCCTCCACCCACCCTGGACCCAAGACCAGGATTCAGCTTCCAGTGGGTGAACCTCTCTTACTCCAGAGAGTATAACAGGGACAGCTCTTTTAAGAGCTAGTGATTAGAACCCAGATGAGTAGAGGAGTATAATGAATATAGCAATCCCCAGAGTGAATATAGCTGCCCCTTCCACACATAAAACTAGGCTCTATGTTGAGGGTGAAGAGGAACTAATTTTAATGGTGCCACACATGGCCTTATATGACAATCCCCATGCAAGTGGTACGCCCCCATGTACCTTGTGGGTAACTGAGTTACAATACTCACATAGCAACAGTATTCCAATGCACAACACTCCCACACGTAGCATACAATCCCTCCCCTCTGCCTGGGAGATAATTGAGTCAGATACTGTATTAACCCAATTATCTACAGGCAGAAAAACACACATTTCTTTAAAGTCCCATAAGTACGCCAAAATACATAAATGTTTAATCCCCTGATAGCCCTGATCTGGGTGACCAACATATCCAAAAATCACCCAGATCAGTTCAGGGGTTAGGGAATTTCCTAGAAGTCATTTATTTGACCGACCGCAGGCATGGTTCAATGCCCAAAACAGTTCCAGAGAATCAGGGCTTGCGGTCGGTCTAGTTCGGTAGTTTGAAAATGAACAAAATTCTGAACAGAGTCAATAGTCTTACCCTGGAGCTTGTTCCCCTCATCCAGATGAATGATCTCACCGAACAGTGCCCTTCTAAGTTGAACAGAATCAAATGCAGCCGATGATGGAAGTCCAGCGGTGTTCGGGAGTTTCTGTGTCCGATTTTAGTTCCATGAGATTCATGCCCAAACACTGCTGCCTGTGTACATGCGAACAAAATGGCCGCCTTGTGGTTGTCCATAGGAATTGCGGCCACCCAGACGAACAATTAGAACACTGCGGTGAGAAACGTTCCAAGTTGTTAATAGGTGTTAACAAGCTCCAGCGTGGTCTCTGGTTCGTGCGGTTGTTCGGTAATTCGAAGTGCCACTCTGAAAGTTAGAAGTGTGGCCATACAAGTCCAAAAAGGCACACACAGTGGTTTTCCTCAGGGCTTAACACAGGGCCCATAGTCACAGGGTAGGAGGCTGGCAAACAGGCCCCTCCAAAAACCAGTGGCGAGGCTACTTTCCCCACACTCCCCCTGGATGCCGTTTATATAACGAACGAGCCACCACCTAGGGAGGCACGTGCTGAGGCTTCCCTTGCGGTTTGTGATTTTGACACCTCATTGCAAGCTGCGAACATTCTAAACCAACATTCTAAATGAGTTGTCGGGTTGGTCATGCATTCCCTTCGTGAATGCATTCCCTTCATGTAGGACCTCCCGTTTGGGGAGAAGGCATATTAATGCGAAAATAACTGGAACAGTCAGAATCTAATACAACAAATCACGAACAGGCAGCGGTCCCGCCACAGTGCATGGAAAGTGTTAAAATACCAACATTTGAAATACCCTAAGGTGTCTACTTTTCAAAAATATATGGTTTGATGGGGGTAAATTACATTGGCCGGCTTCAATGATGTCCAAAATAAGACATGGGTGCATGATGACCAGCTGTGAAAATTCCAAGTTGGAAAACTGGAATGCGCACTCTCCAAATAAGGTCTTTTAGCCCCCGTAGAACCCGACACACCTATACATGGGTGGCATCACTGTACTCAGGTGATGTTGCTGAACACATATTGGGATATTCTTTGGCAGTAATCCTTAAAGTTCTCAGTACATATAATCTTAAATTGCTATGTGTGTCAAAATAATCACCAATTATTATTTTTTTTTTAATTTGGCATAGATTGGTGGTAAAATAGTTGCATGAAAAGAGTCAAAATACCATAAGTTTAATACCTTAGGTTGTCTTCTTTAAAAAAAATATATCAATGTGAAGGGTTATTCAGGGATTCCTGACAGATATCAGTGTTACAATGTAACTTTCGTTAATTTTTTTTAAAAAAAGTTTGGAAATAGCAAAGTGCTACTTGTACTTATTGCCCTATAACTTGCAAAAAAAACCTTAGAACATGTTAACAGTTCTTTATCGGTTGTAGATGTGTGACATATTTTGGGGGGGTCAAAGTTATAAAAGTGTGTTTTTAAAAATGTTTTCATCATATTTTATGATTTTTTTTTATAGTCATTTATATGAAATGATAAAAATAATGGCATCTTTAGAAAGACCATTTAATGGCAAGTGTGGGTACAACAAAAGAGTAAGAGGAAACTTACAGCTAAACACAAACACCGCAGAAATGTAAAAACAGCCCTGGTCCCAAACGGTAAGAAAATTGAAAAACGGTCTGGTCACTAAGGGGTTAAGTATCCAAACTTACTTATTAATTTTTGTAATAATTTTCGGATAGTTTGGCAATTGTTTCAGGATACATTTCTGAACAATTCCAAATCAGCAGAGATGCTTCAGTGTGGGTATAATTCGATTTGGAGTTCGGTTTGCTCAAAATAGTCAATGTAGTGAATTTCATTTGAATTTGCAGCTCCTTATTGTAACATGTATTTTTGGACTGTTTTGCTGCAATATAAACCTTTAGCCACCTTATAGTCTTCTCTCCCATGCTATTTTTTTTTTATTGTAAGGACAGTCACTAGGGATTGATCTTTGTAATACAGCAGGGATTTATTATTCCATGCTATATATAAATACATCTTGTACCTCTAAGGACCGCCATCAGTAGTAATCTTCAAAATGCACAATGCATCTGGGAGAAAGCTTTCCTGGTGATTTACTCATGAAGACTAATGGGACACAGCACAACAGTAAAGTATGTACTTAAGCAACAGGAAACATACGGCTTATGTGGCCAAACACAAAATAAAAAGTCTGTTTGCTCAACTAAAAAAAATCGAGATCCAGAAGTGTACCGCATTAATAAAATCTTCAATTTTATTTCCTATTAGTAATGAATAATAGAGAAATAGTGTATGAAAATGACTACATACCAAGATCTGCCCATGGGGTTGATACAATAAACCTAGAATATTATTTTTTTATTATTTATATAGCGCCATCAGATTCCATAGCACTGTACAAATATCAAGATATACTGTGTACTTTGCCAAAGAGTACCATGAGAGAACTTCTGATTATTTGATACAATATTCAATTATGAGATGGAATATGTCTTTTGTACTTATAATATAGGGTAAGTATTTTATACCACAATCCAGTTCAGATAAGGTAAAACCAGGGCAAACTATACAATTCAAGAGGAGAAATAAAATAATTGTTTAATTTCTCCTCTTCTCTGTACGCTTTCTCTATGCTGACTGCCAGCAGGCCAGGGCAGAGCTTATAACAATGAATGACAGAGACAGAGCTAAGTTGCAAGGTGCCCAGTTACAGTAGATTTCTACGCTTAATTTTATTTTTCACACCTCTCAAATATATGTTTGTTAAATCAAGGGATACATAAACACAATATTGCTCTTCTTTAAAGATTGCACAAGAACTGCTTTAAAAACGCATTGGTTTGCACTGACTGCTTTTCCCTTTTTCCCGCAAAGTGATTATAGCTCCCACCCAAATATCAGCCTGGACTTGATGATGGGTGAAAAATAGTGTGTTTATATTGGGCTTTTTACACAGACCCCCAGCATTGGGTCTTCATTCGAAGTACAGAAATCCCGCCCAGGCGCCTCTGTGTCTGGGAGAGAATTGCAAGACACATCGCCTAATTTAATTACCACTAGCACAGAGGTGGCTGACAAAAATAACCCCCAAAATACAGAGTAAATACATTATGAACCCCCACACATGTAGTATCCCCTGAATTCTGTAAAATAGCTGGCTGATCCCATGTTCATAGAGGAAATGACACCTAGTTAAACTTTTGACTGGCTGCCGCTAAAGTTTAAGTTGAAGATACTTCCACACGGTCGGTCTGAAAATGCTGTTGGGTTTTGGCTATTGGCATACGGCTGGTGCCAAATGGCTCATGAATAAAGCGCTTTTGCAGAAGGATGCCTGCCAGGTCTAGGGAAGCCAAAAGGTTAATTATAGGTCCCTTTTGCTGTAGTGCTCTGGGTTTCCTCACAGTTGCCTTCACTACTGAGATACTAGTCATGTTAATATTCACTATGGTCTTTAAGTCAATTCATGCAGAGGTTTTTTGGTCCTATCTTTACTGTCCATCTGAAGTGCCAAAGAGTTTTTTCTCTGTATATATTATCTGTATCTGATATGTGCCTTTATATAGAATTGGAAGAATTCAAATGTGTCTTAGGCCCGTTTTATATAGGAAGAGCCCATCTCTACTTCAAGCCCACTGTACACAGACAATTTTTCTCCAATGAACAATAGGATGGGTTCTCTGGGAAAACGAAGGCCATAGCTTTGATAGGCCTTGCTCCTCTAGTAGATTTCTCTGTACTTTAGTTTGCTTGTGAATATAGATGGTGTCAGAAACATGCTCTTCTAAGCACAAGAGACCAGAAAAATACTAATTCAAATTTTGTAATTAGGCACACTCTAATTTTCAGTTCCAGTTCAATGAAGCCCCTAATCCAGCACTGCTTAAACATGGCTAGTTTCATATGTCAGTTTGTGTGTTATTTCTGTGCCATTAGCACTGCTTTAGGGGACACACATAGGTGGTTGCTAAGGGTTGGAGGTGTAGGACAAGGGTGGAGTATAATGAGAAGTGGAGCTTTGGCTTTCTTCCTGAAGTTCTTTCAGAGGCTTCTCATACCCAGAGGACAGGCCATGTTAGGTGTTTTGGCAATGCAGAAGGTGTTTTGGCAATGCAGAAGGTACCAAGTACAAAGTGCAAACCTCTTCCATGGTTTACTCTGGCCGAGAAGAGTGGAACAGTGGGAACCTTGAATCCCCAAGGTTCGGGATTCCTAAAGACTAGACTTGGCTATCCAGATGACTCGTTTGCAAAGAAACATAGAAACATAGAATGTGACGGCAGATAAGAACCATTCGGCCCATTTAGTCTGCCCAATTTTCGAAATACTTTTATTTAGTCCCTGGCCTTATCTTACAGCTAGGATAGCCTCATGATATAAAAAAGTGCACTATAAAACCAACCGGTATACAGAGCAAAGTGTGTAGCGCTAGATAGAATCAGCACTTACCCCTAAGGGTTAACAACGTTATATAATGAGTTCCCTACAAGGGGATGAAACAAACAATATATAGTGTAGTATATTAGAAAGATAATAATGTGAATATTCCCAATAATGGATCCACTCACATGGTACAGAGCCACTTGAGGACCGGCTCTGATCTCTTCCACTTATGTGTACTTAAAGGTGACACACACCTATAGCATCCATATCAGATGTAAACCTCAAACAGAAAAAAGGGGAGAAGCTTCTTTGGTGCAGAAATCCCAAACAGAGTGATTGTAAATGAAATAAAATAAGGCTTCTCACCTTGTCCAGAGCCTTGAACCAGGCTCTGAGTAGAAATAGCAGATGTGGCAATATAGGGTGTCACTACCCTTCTTTATAGCAGCATGGACAATTCTTGAAGATTAAAAAAATTAACAAATATTTATTATAAATAAAAATATATAAAATAACAGACCAAATATAAAGTCTTGTTGTCCGAGACGCGTTTCGCTGATCCTCAGCTTTCTCAATCGGTGCCGTCCATGCCGCCGGTCTTCTTTTTTATTTACTTCCTGGATAGGAGGAGTTGGGGCTGCGTCATCCGTGATACTGCCAACCACGGACGACGTCAGGCGCATGCGTAGTACTGCGTGTTTTAACCTTTCGTGACATCATCGCGCACGACGTAGCGTGCGTGCGACGTCACTTCCGGTTCCACGAGATATCGTCCTCATAGCTGTTTCCCATAGTCCATACGTATTCTCTTGACTTTACCTCGTTTTATTTCCGCCATTACAGTTCAGGGCAAGGTGTGGGCACAGAAGAATGAAAAGCCTCTATTCTTATTAGGCTGTATTCCACACCAATTTACCCTATAAAGCCATACTCGAAAAGGAGTATACACATAGAAAGAAAATATATAAAAAGATCAAAATTCCATCAGTCTTTCTAAAAAGCACATCAAATATAAAAAACACATCAATTGTAAAAAATACAATATAGCTCAATCATATGTCTTAATGACGATATATAGTATCGATAATATCTTAAAATTGCAGGAAAAAATATATAATATGGCATTAAAAAATATATATATAAAAAGTCTAATCCAAATAAAATCTAACTTTTATAAATAATAGCTATTATAAAAAATGACATAGCTCAAAGTCGTCATTAAGTCCATATGGTTGCATAGTGTTTAAATTAAAAATCCATTGCATCTCTGTTTGCCCTATATGTTTCAACAGATCTCCACCTCTCCAATTCACAACAATTTTTTGAATTCCTATAAAATTCATTAGATGGGGATCACAATTATGTTTTTCTTTAAAATGCAGTGAAACGCTATGCTTTTCAAACCCTTTTTTGATGTTTCGTACGTGTTCTTGTATCCTGGTGTTTAATGTCCTGATGGTTCTGCCTATATAGGCTAGTCCACAGGGGCAAGTAATCATATAGATAACTTTATTTGAATGACAAGTGATCATTTGTTTGATCTTAAATTGTTTAACTACATTCCCTGGAGGGTTAAATTCTTTTATGTGGCATTTTATACTGTTGGTGCCTTTACAGGCTCCACATGTGCCGCAACCGTAAAATCCATATGATTGGTTAAGGAAATGTTTTGTTTGCTGTTTAGGTGGTATATGATTATGTGTCAAACTGCTCTTTAGATTGCGTACTCCCCTATATGTAATGGTAGGTTTTTCCAGAAGAATAGAGTTAAGCATAGGGTCACCCATTAGAATAGACCAATGTGTTTGTATGATTTTTTTCAAACGTCTATTATTGCTGTTGAAATCGCAAATAAAATTCAAATTCTGAAATTCTGGATCTATTTTTTTATCTTTATATTTAATTAATTCATTCCTATCAATACCATCAACCTCTATATATACTTTCTCTAGAAGTTCCTTCTTATATCCTTTTTCACTAAAATCATTGATAATTCTAATAGATGGTTCCCTAAATTTATCTTCTTCAGTACAATTCCGTTTAATCCGTAAAAGTTGTGCCTTAGGTGCATTTAGCAGCCAAGGTGAGAAGTGGCAGCTATTTTCACATATATAGCTATTTACGTCTACTTTCTTAAAAAAAGTGCAAGTTTTCAGTATGCTTCCCTCTATATATATATTAAGGTCCAGGAACTCAACCGAAGTTTTACTGAAATTACAGGTGAGGCGAATACCCCAATCATTAGTATTTAAATGGTTTAAAAAACAATTTAAGGAATCCTCGTCTCCTCTCCAAATAAAAAATATATCATCAATGTAACGGCGATATGTAACGAGGCCCGCAGCCCACCTGTCATCATCATGGATAAACTCTTGCTCCCAGAGTGCCATGAACAGATTTGCGTAACTGGGCGCGAACCTCGTTCCCATCGCCGTTCCACATGTTTGGAGATAAAACTGCTCCTCAAACCAAAAATAGTTGTTTGTGAGGATCCATTTTATACCTTCAATTATAAAATTGATTTGTTTATCAGAGAATTTCTGTGATTTTTCTAAAAAGAATTTGGTGGCTCTGCAATCCATGTCATGGGAAATTATTGTATATAGAGAACTGACATCGGCTGTCACGAGATAATAATTATCATCCCATGTAATGTCTTGTAAAATTTGTAGTATATGAATAGTATCACGTAAATAACTAGGGCTGGAACTTACAATGGTCTGTAAACATTTATCGATATACTGGGATAATTTACTAGAGATAGACCCAATCCCTGAGACAATAGGTCTCCCGGGTGGTCTATCTTTATCCTTATGTATCTTCGGGAGGTAGTAGAATACTGGAATTTTCGGGTGTTGTACATTGAGGAATTTAAGTTCCCGCTGGTTTAAAACTTCTAAAGTTTTACCTTTTTCAATAAGAGTGTTTTAACTAATGGTGATGTCCTTAGTGGGATCTTTCGATAGGATTTGATATGTGTTACGGTCATTTAATAATTTTAAAGATTCTTTTACATATTCCTCTATATCTAGGATGACTATACCTCCTCCCTTGTCTGCCGGTTTGATCACTATGGTGTGGTCTTCTCTTAATTCTCTTAGTGCTGTTCTTTCTTTAAAACTTAAATTATTATTTTTAGATTTTTTGACTTTTTGTATATCCCTCATAACCATTTTTTCAAAGGTTATCATCTCATTTGAGATGCAACCCTTTGGGAAGAATGTGGACTTCGCCTTTAAATCCGTATGTACAATATCTCCCTCTTGATTCATCTCTTGAGTCCTAGTTAATGGTGTCTTCATAAAGAATTTTTTAATACATAGTTTTCTCTTGAACCTATTCAAATCTAAATATACGCTGAATTTATCAAGTGGTTTTGTGGGTGCGAACTTCAATCCTTTCTGTAACAATTCTATTTGTGATGGAGTTAATTCTCGTTTGGAAAGGTTGAAAATCCCATTTTCCTTGGATATTTGTCCCTCCTTTCTTTTTTGTATATGTATCCCTCCTCTAACTCCCCTTCTTCTAAACTTCGTCTTCTCTTTCCAGGGGACATATGGTGCATAGGGGAGTCCTTGTGACGTCCCTTCATGTGGCCGTCCCAAAAATCCTCATCATTGGTAAATGTTGTCAATGGTAAAAATCTATTGTGTGTAGGATTTTCCCTATCTTTATATTTATTTCTATGTGTATCCATATTTTGAGTGCTCTTTATCATTAGATTAGATCTTGGTGATCTCTCTTTTTGTCTAGTTGGGGATCTTAATTGTTTCCTCCTTACTACTTTCTCCCATTGTGGTTGAGTATTAACAGGAGGTTTTGGTCTTTGTAATGGACCTTCCTGTGACCTCTCTCTTCTATAATCTTTTGGATGTTTATTACGTAATGGTGTTCTCCTGGCTGTAGGACTATTGTTTCTCCCCCTACGATAATGACGATAGTATTGGCTGTTGTCCCAGTCATTTGACATTTGACCCTTGTTTGTCTGGAATCTATTGTTTCTCTTTATATATGTTCTAACTTCCCCCCTTGCATAGTCTTCTTTATCTCTCTGATATTTTCTTTTCTTAATATCTATTACATTTTTCTCAAGTTTTTCTAAATTGGTCTGGATATCTATTAGTGTATTCGAATATTGTTCTGATGACATATGTTCCACAAGGGAATTTTTTGTCTCATTAATTTCTACATCGAGTTTATGTAATGTCTGTGTACGTCTTTTAATGATTAAGTTCATCATTCCAAATGAAAAACTATCCAAGAGGTCTGTCCATTCCTGCATAAAGTCTTCTTCCTCTTGATCGAATGAGGGACTTTTGTAGGATAGCCTCATGCCTATCCCACGCATGCCTAAACTCCCTCACTGTGTTAACCTCTATCACTTCAGCTGGAAGGCTATTCCATGCATCCACTACCCTCTCAGTAAAGTAATACTTCCTGAAATTATTTTTAAACCTTTGCACCTCTAATATAAGACTATGTCCTCTTGTTGTGGTAGTTTTTCTTCTTTCAAATATAGTCTCCTCCTTTATTTATGTTGATTCCCTTTAAGTATTTAAATGTTTCTATAATATCCCCCCTGTCTCGTCTTTCCTCCAAGCTATACAAGCTATACCTCAAAAGACATGAGAACAATTGTATGAACATAAATATGTCACCCACCTTGGGCCTCAATAGACAAATGGATGGAAGATAATAACCAAAGCAGGAAAGCTTGTAACTGGGATCAAATTAGGAACTGAGATAAGTAGAAGAGAGATTATACTGTATGTAGAGGCATGTAGTTAGTGTGCATGTTCATGTGAATTCACTGGGAGCCATCATGACTGTATTGATGACAAGATGTTTACTCAGAGACATGCTTGCTCTGGCCTTGCTCTAGATTAGAAGACTGTTAACCCCTTAAGGAAACATGACATGTGTGACATGTCATGATTCCCTTTTATTCCAGAAGTTTGGTCCTTAAGGGGTTAATGTGGGCTGTTGTTTTACCCTAGTTGGCAAAGTGAGTACTTACACATATTTGGAAAAACTGCCTGTTACAAAATGCCTTTTTGTGACAAATTGCCCTTTAAGTGACAAATTGCCCTGCTTCCCTGTATTATGGAGAAGCCTTATTGCCAGCCTCCTTCCTCATGACTATGGCCCTGGTGTGTATGGCCCTTTAAGAACAGTCTGTGAGCATATTGGGGCTTATGGCCTTTAAGCACATTTTTGGGACATAAGGAAAATTGGGACAATGCCCCTTTAAAACGGTGTCCCCAGACTTGTTTGGGACACTGCCCCTTTAAGCATGTGTCCCCAGCGTCCCCAGACTTGGTTAAAGTACTTTATTCATGGCTTCTTTACCCTTGGTTCAGTAAATGGGGCTTACTGAACCAAGTACCACACAGGCGGACCACCCAGAATTGGAAGCGTGCAGGCAATTTATCTCCCAGGCTGGGAGCCTACTGTAGGTAAATTGCCAACCGCTGGGTGGCCGCAGTTCGTGCAAACGAACACGTGGCGGCAGCCATCTTTGTTCATTCGAATGAGGGCAGCGGTATGTGTAGCCAAACTCATGGAACTGAAATCGGCTACACATTTCAACGAATACCGCTGACCCTTACCTTCTCCTACACTTTGAAGCCACAGAGACTAAGTCCCGTTTGGCAGTTTGTACTCACTGCTATACTAAGCTAAATGCACGAACGTCTTCGTTCGTGCATTCGAATGGGACTTAGTCATTTTTCTGCCTGAAATAGACCGACCGCCAGGGACGTATTAGGCGCGAGGCAAACAAGGCATTTGCCTTGGGCGGCATTTTTCAGGGGGCGGCAAAAAACGCCGCCCCCCCAAATGCCCAGGGCAAATTCCTAGTTAGCCTCGCGGCTAACTGACATGCTGGGCGGCGCTGGCTGAGGGGCTGCCGGTCGGGCGGCTGGCGAGGGAGCTCTTCCTCTGAGCAGTCTGCTCAGCTCCCTCGTGCGCCGCAGAGTGAGGCTGGGAGCCGGAATATGATGTCATCAACCCGGCTTCCAGCCTCACTGTGCGGCGTGCGAGGGAGCTGAGCAGACCGCTCACAGGAAGAGCTCCTTCGCCAGCCGCCCGCACAGCAGCCACTGGACCACCAGGGAGAAAGAGGAAACCCCCCCCAGCATTCCCAAAGGTAAGGAGGCTGGGGGGGGGTTAAATTTAAAAATAAAGGTGTTAATATGTGTGACTGTGTGTGTGTGTGTGTCTGACTGTGTGTGTTTGTGTCTGTGTGTGTGTGTCTGACTGTGTGTTTGTGTCTGACTGTGTGTGCGTGTGACTGTGTGTGACTGTGTGTTTGTGTATGTGTCTGTGTGTGTGTGTCTGACTGTGTGTTTGTGTCTGACTGTGTGTGTGACTGTGTGTGTGTTTGTGTGTGTGACTGTGTGTGTGTTTGTGTCTGTGTGTGTATGTGTGTGTCTGACTGTGTGTGTGTGTGTGTGTGCCTGACTGTGTGTGTGTGTGTTTGTGTCTGACTGTGTGTGTGTGTGTGTTTGTGTCTGACTGTGTGTGTCTGTGTGTGTGTGTGTGTTTGTGTCTGACTGTGTGTGTCTGACTCTGTGTGTTTGTGTGTGTGTGTGTGTGTCTGACTGTGTGTGTGTGTGTGTGTGTGTTTGTGTGTGTCTGACTGTGTGTGTTTGTGTCTGACTGTGTGTGTGTGTGTTGTGTCTGACTGTGTGTGTATGTGTCTGACTGTCTGTGTTTGTGTCTGACTGTGTGTGTGTCTGACTGTGTGTGTCTGACTGTGTGTATTTGTGTCTGACACTGTGTGTGTGTCTGACTCTGTGTGTTTGTGTGTGTGTGTCTGACTGTGTGTGTGTGTGTGTTTGTGTGTGTCTGACTGTTTGTGTTTGTGTCTGACTGTGTGTGTGTGTTTGTGTCTGACTGTGTGTGTATGTGTCTGACTGTCTGTGTTTGTGTCTGACTGTGTGTGTGTCTGACTGTGTGTATTTGTGTCTGACACTGTGTGTGTGTCTGACTGTTTGTGTGTGTGTGTGTGTGTCTGACTGTGTGTGTGTATTTAGAAGGTGGGGCGAGGGGGGAGGGTTGGGTGGGGGTGGCGCGGGGGGTGCCTGAGTTTTGTCCTGCCTAGGGCAGCACAAAACCAGGATACACCACTGCCGACCGCACAGCCCAAATCTATGGTGTCAGTGCAGTGCTTATAGTGTCTATGGTGCTGATGGTCCTTTGGTGAGCGCTAGGAGCATCCTTTCTACGGTCCAACTTCCAGCCAGCCTGGAGGCAACCGTAACACTTCCAAACTCAGACACCTTTTTGTGTTCGGCTAAATTGGACTATTAGTTTCTCTTCCCTCGTAGTTCCCTCTTTCTTTCTACACAAGTCTCACTTAAATAAGTAAACCCCAGATTCATAATATATAAAAACAAATTCACCTGACCCACCCTTCACCTACAAGTGATCGACTCAGCAATTTTTAGAACTTACTATTGTGACACTCACTAAAAGCAGCATAAATACAATAGCAAATCATTATGATGAATAATTACCCAGCTCTTTGGGTTAAAATGAAGGGAAACATTTTGCTGACCCCATGGCAAACAATGTCTCTCTTTTTAAGGCACTGTTTTTCCAGAAAACCCTCTGGCTGTTTTCACCTTGTGACTAGTAGTTGTCAATTCACCCCTCTCACCCCCCAGCTTTATGGCTTAAATTGATATCTTACTTCCAGCTTTCAAAGCGGTTTTAAAGCAATCCTTGCAGTTTCACTGTATATAAAGCACATTTTTTTTGTAGAGAAAATTAACTATGTGGCAGGAAAACCAGAAGAAAAAAATTGTATTTGCTTATTTTTTCTTACTATGTGCTGACTACACTGTAATAAGGTTTACAGAATTATACAAAATGCTACTCATCTGATAAAAAAAATACCCAAGAGATCAGGCAGATGGAAGTGTTTACATTTTAAAAAATCAGGAAAAAATATATTGTTGTTAGTCAGTGAAACTTTGTTAAAGTTTTGATAATGCACTAATGCTTTACAAATGTTTGCTGAGTTCTGTTGTTATGTAAAGTTAACTGATAACCAGCATGTACTAGTCAGTAAAGCTTTGGTATGGGCAGAGGTCAGAGGTGGCTAACCCTGAGCCCTCCAGGTGTTTGTGAAACCTTTCTGCATCTATGATGCTCTGTCAGTCAGGTACTCTAAGCAATCGAATCTTGGTGAAAGGTGGCTCTTGTGTGTGCCTAGAAACCGCACCTTCATTGGCTGCATTGGAGTTGCAAAATAGAGTAATAGTAAATCAATAAGCCATATGGAAATTCAGCTCATGACAACAGACATTTGGTAAATGTACTGTGTCTTGAGATTGAAGGAAAATCCTTGATACCTCCCAGGTATATCTTGTGTGCCGTCTGTTTTGATGCAAACTGATATCATGCAGTGCTCTATAAATGTGTCTTCTGGGCTTATTAACAGGTCACCACTTGAGAATATTGCTACCAGCGAACAGGGTCTCTCACTGAAATGGATGAGCTTCTAATGAACTCACCCATGTAAAGAAGAGGTATGACAAAATTCTGACCAGTTGGTTCCCAAAGATTGATGGACATTGCTATAAATACCATAAAGTACACATTATGGCCCTTCCTCCTCCTTTATATATCATAGAGGTGGCCAGGTGTCTCATAGTAATCCATAATACAGCAAAATAAACTGAAATAAAAATCAAAGTTCATGTAAAGACAATATTATACATCAAAATCCAAGACATTAAACCTTTAGTAACTCTGGCAATTCACATGCAGTGAATGTGTGGTCAGCCAGATGATTGTATTAACCTTTCTATTTGCGAGAAGCTGTTAGTCATGACGTGAGGTTAGAATGGAAAGGAAGGGTATAGGGTACATATGGAGATCCATGAAATTTGATCCACACGTGACCTGACAGAAAAAAAATATAGGAGCCTCTGCAAGTCAAATGATCCTTTCGGAAACTGGAAAAACACTTTGTAAAAAAAAAAAAAAGAATCAGTTGATTATGATATAATAGTCACATGAACTGTTGGACAGAAAAACGAAAATTCCTTTAGAAGCAAAAAAGAGAGAGAAAAGAAAAAAAGAGGCACATCTGTTAACCTACATAAAGCAAGAAAAGGCTGTCCATGGGAACTGAAGAGTGTTTGATCCAAACAATCCGTGCTTTGGTGTCTTTACTCTGCTGTTTGTGTTTCGAATAAACAATATTGTTTTGATCTCATGCTTTGATCTGGTTAACCTGAATGATGTCATAATAGGACACAGTTAGTCTGTTTTGACATGTCTGACTGTAAACATGCTTTTATAAAAACTTTTGCATAGGCTCTGTTAATGGTCAGTCAGTTATTGAGGTAACTCCGCAATGTCATGCTAGCAATACATGATTCCTGCAGACACGCAAAACACAGACGTCTTCTTCTGTAAGCTATAGGATTCCTCTGCTTCTAGTTACTCTTTATAGATCAGTGTGGGATTACCAGAAACATTCATGAATTGGAGTCCTTTGCACACTGTTCAAGGTGCAGCATAAATAGTTCATTCATAAAAGATGTGTGTATAATGTATTACTCTATTTAGACATGTTTGTATTGCTAATGTTAGAGTGTTCCTTTCACATTGATTGGCCATGCCATCCGACTGAATGCCCATGTGTTTTTACTCGACATAGTTGATTTTAAGTATCCTTGAAAGATCCGAAATGTGCACTACTTTCTATTTGTGTATTTTTTTTTACAAACTGAATTTATTTCAGCAGCATTCACAATGGCATACGTCACAAGTTTCCAATTATGAAAGCAAGACAGAGATGAAAAGACAAAGATATGGACATTTAACTTGTGAAAAAAAAATACTTTAGCTCTCTTGGAAGCCTGTCAGGTGTCTGACCCTTGTGGACTAATTACATACCTCCCAACATCGGTCAGCCAATAAACTAGGCAGCCAAGCAGCTAGGCAGCTGCCCGGTCTTCCTCCGTTCCGGTCCCCAGCAAGTGCAACGTTCTTAGAAACGCCAGCCGCTGCGGATCAGGATTTTATAATAAACTTACCTTCGCCCACATTAAAGATGGCGTCAACGTGCGTGCGAAGTCACGTCATAGACGTGCACACATGTTTTGGGGTCAGAGGTCAGAGACAGCCAATTACAGCCTATAGAGGGTTATTTAAACCCAAATGACCTTTTTGCCAGTGCCCTGTCGCGGTTTCTGCTCGCTGGTTATCCGAGAGTTTGTTCCTGATCGTGTTCTTTCTGGTATTTGACTTTGGCTATGTTTTGACTTCTCTGGTATCTGGTATCCTTGACTTCTGGCTTTCCTCATCGTTGCATCTCATTCTGTGTCCCTGACCTCGGCAAGTAATTTGACTATTCTCTGGTACGTTAAGTACGGCCATTCTAAGGTCCGATTAGACGTTATTCTTAGTCTTTAGGTGTGATACAATTCTGCGTGCTGGATCAACTATAATCCTGACACCCACTAAGGGCCAATCCTGCAGGAAGAACTATTTCAGTGGTCCCTGCAGGGTCCTAGTGCCGTAAATATAGCGTTAGTGTGTCTAATGATGCTTGTACTATAATTATTGGGGCAGTTCCCTGGTGTTCCCAAATGCAGGACAGCAGGGAACTAAGGCGGGACAGCAGGACAGAACCCAAAAATCGTGACTGTCCTGCCAAAATTGGGACAGTTGGGAGGCATGTTAATATTGGAAATAGAGAATCCTGCTTTAGACAATAGCAGACCATACATTTGCCTCTGTAACATGAACCTGGTATGCGCTCTAACAGTGTTATGGAAGTATAGGAGCTACATCCCATTCTCAGTAACACATTCCATCAGCTTTAAAATAAAAACAGATTTTCCAACTCCTCTGGTTTTATCACAAGACTCTAGTCACAATAAATCCTCATTCTTTGAGAACTTTTTTCCATACAAGGAAATATTTCAGAAAAGAAAAAAAAAAAAAAAGAAAAGAAGATCATTTGAACTAAAATACATTCTAGATTTATAAATGTGTGCATGTACGCATATAAATAAATATATCTATATCTGTCTATCTGCCTATCTATCGCAGGTAGATTCCCAAAAAACTATCAGAGCACAAACACTGGTGGACCTATATTGGTCATACAGGGTTATTCACTAAAGTGAGAATTCAAAGTGAATTTGAAATTTAATGCCAGAGAAGCCAAACTGAAATCATAGCTGACTTACAGAATCTTTCCAGTTCAGCTATTTTGTCCTTAAATTTTAAATTCGCTTTAAATTCTCACTTTAGTAAAAAAAAACGGTGTAAGTATTTATATATAGAGAGTATCAGCTGCACCTCGCTAACAAGACCCAAACAAGGCTGAATTGATCGTCCGGGGTTGCCGACATTTCCGTTCTGGACTGACCTTATGGGTGGGATCAGTCTGATGCGCAAATGTATAGGTTCTCTCTGTAATGGCACGAGAACAAAATCTATTTTCTACCGAAGGGCAAGCTATTGAGTTTCGCTAAGCTTTAGTCCGTTCTCACAGTTCTCATATTATCTGTTTTTATTTCTATATAGAGGGACAGTGCTATATTTCATAGAGAAGCAATTATTTTGTAATGAATCTCGTTCCACATTCACATAACTTTGAGGTATATCCTGGTATGAATGAGAACTCAGACAAGGAAACAGTTTGGTATCTCTTCCCTCTAGTATTACTGAAAACAAAACAAAAGTGGTCAGCTGTGATAATATAGTTAAATATAGATATATGTGCGTGTAAGCATTTCCCCGCCACAAATCTGAAATTGGAGTAAAAGCCATAGGATGGTAGGAAATAGGAATATAAGGTGTATGTTACGTAATCAGTTTCCACAATCAGTGGAATCTATTTTTATAACCGTATGCACTTATATATAGTTACTTAGATACGTAATTACATCGTAAAATAGGCTGAAAATGGCTCAGACCTTTCTTCCTCATATCTGCTTTCTGCTACTAGCCCAAAAGGAGAAAAACCCACCTTGAAGCAATTTTCCAGTTGTTTCACAATACAGTAAAAATAAATAATTGAATTGAGTTTATTGCTAACTGATCAGATGAAAATTTCTCCTCTAAGTTTAATAAAAATGATAAGATACAGGAGACCTTAAAACCTGTCAATGAGAGTACAATGTTTACAATGTTTACAGAAACAAACTGAGCATTGGGAATACGGAGCATTAGATCATTAGTAGCATTTGGCCATACGACAGCCATCAGTGGTGCTTCCGTGAAATAACCGAGTAAAACTCAATTTTATTCAGGTGGTCTTAGAGAGAGCATCATCTTGCTGTGCATGCGCACTAGCCTCCCAATGCTTTTCTATGGGAATGCACTGGATTGTCTGAGATCATTCCCGAGGAGAAGGTGCAGCAAGGGAAAAAAAAGTATTCATTAAACTCCAAATTGTAGAAGTTGAAATCAGAATGGCTAAATTTAGGCTATGTTCGTTAAAGTAACGCTCCTCGCGCATAATGCACTTCAGTTTGCTGAACTGCTTTATGTGTCTGGAGTTTGTCATATTTGTGACAGTTTATAAAAGTGCCAATTTTAATAGACAGTCAGGGAGTTTGGTTTTCCAGTTTATTTAGCTCCACAGACCAGAGGAGGCTGCAGGACCTTGGGCAGGAGCCATGGAGCCGAGAATTGTGGCCAGCCGACCTCGTGGATGCAGTGGGCGCATGGGGGAGATAAGAGACAACCAGTTGCTGTGACATATAGCTACTAAATAGTTCAAAAATAAATGTTCAATGCAGTGTTTATTTAAGTTGTGATTTGATGTATATATCTCCATATGCAATTTGTCTTATATGTATTCAATATAAAAGTATTGCATATATTGATGTAAAAATATAAAAACTTTAATAAAAATATTTGAAAAGAATAAATCAAGTTTGCCTAAATTTTGCTATTTGATTTGGAAAATTTCAGAACAGTAAGACATAATTGCCCTAACATCATTAACGGTCAGTAAATATTAGTTATGAAATTCATATGTTTCTATTTGTTGCCCAAATTTATAAAGCTCCATCAGATAATGCATAGAAATTAAAATAAGACTGCAGAACTACAGGTTTTCATGAAAAGAAACCTACAGGATTAATACATTTCAAAGCTGCTGGACACGTGTCAGAAGGAAGTGGCTGCCATGGTCTCACTAACCAACAACAAATTTGTTGATTTTGGAATGAGGAGCACATTTTGCTGACAATGACTATTAACGGAGAACACCACTTCCTCTGGTAACACCAAGGAGAAATATTTTGAAATTAGTCATCGCATTCGGTAGGAACACTGTTATATATTGTGTATATGTTACTATGCTTATAGAAATTGATTTAGAAAATTGTATACATTTTTTATTATTATGTAAATTAGAAAATTGTATACAGTTTTTATTAATAGTTAATTCTACACGTTAGTGACAGTGTTAATCATTTTCCACCAATAATTAGAATAATTAGGTTTTATCACTAAACGCCAAACTGTAATGTAGCCCCATGTAGCCAGGCGCAGCTAAGCGGAAAAAGGCCTTGACAGGGGTTAGGAGGCGGGCCTAGGAGGAAGTAAGCAAGGGAGTGGAGTTATGGGTAAGTAGGTTTGGTTATTTAAATGGGCAGCCATTTTAGGTGAGTCATTCTAATTTCCTACCTGGTTAAGTCTGTGTTCGCTCCTGTGGGCACAGATTTGGCTTGGTAGGGTTTTTTCTTCTTTTGTCTCCCTGCAGGGCCGATGGACGACGTGGAGCGACTGCTGGAGGGGATCCAGTCGGCGGCGAGGCATCAAGGTGCTGACTGGCTGCGGGCCCAGCTGGGCCCGGCTCTGGCGGAGGCGGCGGACCGGGACGGCGGCAGTGGGAGACCAGTCCAGGCCAGGAGGCCCCCGGAGAGGCTAAGCCCGGGCTGGGGACCCGGTGAAGACATCCCTGGTGGCCCTGGAGGTTCCGGTGTGGGCAACAGCAGGCCCGGCAGCCGCGTGGTAGACGCCCCGCCTCCCCGCGAGCGGCCGGGGCCTAGGATCGGTGCCCGGCGCCGGAAGGACGGACGGGACGGGGCCGTTGCGGCTGCCGGGTCGGAGGTGGCCGGGCGGTCCCCCGGAGGAGCGGGCGGCATGGAGGTGCGGCCCGGGAGGGCTCCCACCCCGTCGGAGCTGGCGGTCGGCAGGGCCGAGACCGGGAGGACACGTGGCCGGCCCCTGGCACAACAGGCAGGTACAGGGGGCTCCAACCGGGGCCCCCTTGGCGGGAAAAGCGCTGGGGGGGGAGTTAGCAGGGGGTGGGGGTCGGAGAGTGCAGGTGGGGGCAGGCAGGCCCCCTGGGATCTCTAGTGGGGATGGGGCGCCACAGGAGGGGGAGAATGCCAGGAAGGGGGGGGCTGGGGGTGGTAAGGAGCTGTTGGGCCCACCTGGTATGGGGAGTGGGTCCTCCGCGGGTTCTGGGGTTAGGCCTGTTCAGATAGGGTCGGTTAGGCCTGGTTTAGGGATTGGGGGGGCTTCTACTGCCAGTCAGGTTGAGGGGGGTCCGGGTGCCGTTGGGCTGGGAGCTAGCTTGGGTGGGGGGTTGGGCTCTCGCTTGGAGGGTGGGCGGTTGGGGGTGCGGGGTAGTAGGGGGGGGTCTGGTTCAGGGCGTAATAGTGGTAGTCTTTCGCCGGTTCGGGACTTGGAGTCCAGGGGGAGGAGGGGTAGGTCCCGGCAGCGCCGCCCCACGTCAGGTAGCTCAGTGGAGGGCAGGGCTAGCGTCCCCAGGGGTGGTCGGCGGGGACGTTTACCGTGTGGGGACAGGAGGAGTCGCAGTCCTAGGGGCTCCCGCGCGCATCGCGCGCAGGGTGCGCAGCGGGAGGCTTTGGCATTGGGCAGGCGCTCCTAGGGTCGGGACAGGTGGGAAGCAAGTACTCAGTACACCCTACCCAGGACCTCTTCTCCTCTTTCCAGGTCGCGGAGCCGTTCCCTCTCTACACGGGCAAGGCACCGGTTTGGCTCCCCGGTTGGCGAGGCATCGGCGGGAGTGGCTCTCCCTGGACATCGGGCGATCGACGACGCAGCCCCTGCCGCTCTGGTATCGGGGGGCTTGGCCGGTGAGTCCTGTGGGTCACTACACTCCAGCGCTTTAGTTAGCACACTTCAAGCACTACTCCACTCATTGGGGGCGGGGGGTGACATGGGGGGCGGCGTTGGACGGGTCTGGGCTCCGGGGACTGAGGTCACTGGTTCTAGCGGGGTTTCCGCTGGGCCTAGCTCGGGCGGGGACGCTGGGGTGGCACCGGAGATGGCGGAGACTGGGAGTGACAGGGCGGAACTGACCGGGGGTATTCCGGACGCGGCTAGGCAGCACGCGTACGTCTCCTTTGCGGGCCCGCTGGGGGTTCATCTGAAACAGGACGTGAAGGAGAAGCTCTGGAAAGGTGAGTTTTGCGAGATCTTCTCCCTGCTCCCCTTGGAGGACTTTATTGACCTCAAGGAGGACGATAAAAAGGATGAGAAGAAGGAAGAGGAGGAAAAACGGAAGCGGTATCGTAAGATTCCGAAATCCTTTGGTAACTGGTTGAGGGCGTTTTGCGTGCTGGCCAGTGTGCTCGGCGAGAAATCGCCGGGATTATGCTCGTCCCTGTTTTACTACTTAGACGGCATTTGGGAAGCATACCGCACCTATGGGGGGCTGGCATGGTCGCGGTACGACGAACAGTTCAGGCAGCTACTAGCGGCTAATCCAGGTATGAGGTGGGATCAGATGGATCTGCCTCTCTGGATGAAGCTGATGATGGCGCAGAAGGCGCAGCCCTTTCAAAACTCGGCCGGCGCGAAGGGGCAGTCCGCCTCGTCGGCCGCTTTACAAAAGGGCTTCTGCTGGCTCTACAATGAGGGCCAGTGCAAATGGGGAAACGCTTGTCGATTTAAGCACGAGTGCTCCAGTTGCGGGGGTGCTCATGGGCTCAATCGCTGTTTCAAAAAAGGTAAGGCGGGAAATGCCGGAGCGGTCGCCGCGGCCGGAGGGGGTGCTTCCCCTGCCCCGGGGCTTCACCCCAGTGAGGCTAGATGCGATGGAGCCGTGGCTAAGCCGCTACGGTAATAGGGCGGATGCCTCGGTACTCCGGGCGGGCTTTGGGTGCGGTTTCTTTATCCCATTCCGGGAGCGGGGGGGGTCGGGGAGATTGCGCAACCTGAAATCGGTTGCGGATTTCCCGGGAGTGGTGCGGGAAAAACTGGACAGGGAGGTCAAGCTGGGGCGGATGGCGGGCCCGTTCACGGTACCCCCATTGGAGGGCCTCCGGGTTTCCCCTCTCGGGGTGGTTCCAAAGAAGGAGCCGGGGAAGTTTCGGCTCATTCACCATCTCTCCTACCCGAAAGGGGAGTCGGTGAACGACGGTATTGATAAGGTCTTGTGCTCGGTCTCGTATGCATCATTCGACAGGGGGCGGTCGAGCTGGTTAAACGGGCCGGGCGTGGGGTGCTTATGGCCAAGGTGGATGTTGAGGCCGCGTTTCGGCTGCTGCCGGTCCACCCGGACTGTCACCACCTGCTGGGATGTTTTTTCGAAGGGAAGTATTTCGTGGACTTATGCCTCCCTATGGGCTGTTCCATTTCATGCTCCTATTTCGAGAAATGTAGTATTTTTCTCGAATGGGTGGTGCGGGTGGAGGCGGGGAGCCGTTCAGTGGTGCACTACTTGGACGATTTCCTTTGCGTGGGGCCGGCTGCCTCCTCGGCGTGCCAGCAACTGCTTAGGACTATAGAATGGGTGGCGGGCCACTTCGGGGTGCCGCTGGCAGCGGATAAGATGGAGGGCCCGGCGACGTGCCTTAGTTTCCTGGGGTTGGAGATAGATTTGGTTCTGGGTGAATGCCGGCTGCCACGGGACAAGCTGGAAGGGCTAAGAGGTGCAGTGGCTGCGGTGGCTGTGGCGCGCAAGGTTACGCTGCGGCAACTGCAGTCGTTGATCGGGATGCTGAATTTTGCATGCCGTGTAATTCCTATGGGGAGAGTTTTCAGCCGCAGCCTGGCGGCTGCTACGGCAGAGGTTCGATCCCCACGCCACTTCATACGGGTGTCGGCAGCCATGAGGGCCGATTTGGGCGTATGGGATGCCTTCTTGCAGGATTTCAACGGGACGGTGTTCTTCCGGCAGGAGGGTAAGTCGGCGGCGGAGCTGGAGCTCTTCACGGATGCGTCGGGTAGTGTGGGCTTCGGAGCCTACTTTGGCAGGAGATGGTGTGCGGAGAGGTGGCCGGAGACATGGGGGTCCAGCCCGGTCATGCGCAACCTGGCTTTCCTGGAATTATTCCCGTTGGTCGTCGCGATGGCACTGTGGGGTGAGGGGCTGCGTGACCAAAAAGTGGTATTTTTCTCGGACAACATGGCGGTGGTGCACGCGGGGAATAATCAGTCGGCTGCCTCTAAGCCGGTGGTTAGGTTGCTGCGGCACTTTGTGTTAATGTGTATGTCACGGAATGTTGTTTTTCGCCCGCGTCATGTCCCTGGGTACCTGAACGAAGTGGCTGACGCTCTGTCTCATTTTCAGTGGTCCCGATTTTGGACGGTGGCGCAGGGGCATTGAAGGAGGGACAGGCTTGCCCGGACGAGATATGGCAGCTGGGAGCATCCTGCTTGGGGGACTTGTGAAGGCTTCGCTGGCACCGGCCACATGGGCCTCCTACAGTAAGGTCTGGGATTCTTGGGAACGGTCATTGGACGGGTTGGATCATGTCTTACAAGGGGATGCGCTACGGGACGCTTTTCTGTGGTACACTTGTCAATTGCTGGCAAAGGGGGCGTCCCCGGCAGTGGTCGACAGGTCCATGGCGGCAATGGCGTTCTGGTTCCGGTGGCGCGGGAAGGAGGATCTTACCAAGACCTTCTTAGTTAGGCAGCCGTTAAAGGGTTATCGGAAGGGCCGCAGGTCACGTGACTCTAGGCGCCCGGTGTCGGTGCGGGTGTTGGGGGATCTGGTGGGTATGTTGCCTGAAATTTGTTTCAACGGGTTCGAGGTCTCTTTGTTCAGAGCGGCCTTTCTCTTGGCATTTTTCGGGGCGTTCCGCGTGGGGGAGCTAGTGAGTGCCAGTAGGGTCGTGGGTTTGCAGGCCTCGGGGGTTCGTGTTTTGGAGGGTAAGATGGTGGTGCATCTGGGTAAATCTAAAACGGATGTCCACGGCGTGGGTCGGGATGTAACACTATGGGCCCTGCCGGGCGCAGTATTGTGCCCGGTGGCCACGGTGGCGGAGTACATGGCTCGGAGGCCGGCGGTAGGGGGTTCTCTGTTGGTGCATGCGGATGGTTCTTCCGTTTCCGGTTCAAGTTTACGAAGGTTTTTCGGTTGGGACTAGGTAAGTTGGGGCATCAGGCAGGGCGTTTTGGTACTCACTCCTTTCGCATTGGGGCGGCCACGGAGGCCGCACGGTTGGGACTAGGAGATGAGGTCGTGAAGCGCATAGGGAGATGGGAGTCGGTGCGGTTCCGTTCATATGTACGGTTGGGCTTATTGGAATAAAATATATATATATATATATATATATATATATATATATATATGTGTATATATATATATATATATATAAGACACGAATGTAACGGGGGGGGGAGGGGGCGGGCAGGCATGAAGGGGGGAGTTTCCCTTTGCCTTTCCCTCACACTTGGGCTTTCCGAAGGACCAGTTGGCAGTCCGATGGTTTGGGTATCGGGGATTTTGCTGGGGGGAGGTTTGTGGGGCAATGTTTAGGATGGTTGCGGGTGGGAAAACTCCGGACCTGGTGGTCCTTCATGCCGGGGGTAACGACTTGGGTCTCACGTCGCAACGACGGTTGGTGAAATGGATGAAGCAGGACATCAACAAACTGAGGGTCCTGCTTCCGGGGGTTATGTTAGTGTGGTTGGAGATCGTCCCAAGGCGTCGGTGGCGGCACGCGCGGGATCCGGTGGCTATCAATCAGTGCAGGAAAAAAGTGAACAGCTTGATGGCAAGCTTTGTTAGGAAGGTGGGGGGAGTGGTGGTACGGCACGGCGAGTTGGAAGATGGGTTGCCGGGGTACTACCGCTCGGATGGGGTTCATCTCTCGGAGGTGGGTTGGGATCTGCTAAACTTGGGTTGGCAGGATGGTATGCAGCGGGCACTATTTCTTCGGGGTGGCGGAGCTCAGACAGCTTAAGGGGTCAAGGTCTGAGCTTATGGCAGGATGGGGAGCTGAAGGCAAGGAAATAGGCTCCCCAGGATGAACGTAATGGAAAACAAACAAGTGGTGGTCATCGGTGGTTGATAGGTTTCGAGTCCTGTCGGTGGCTCAGAACCTGGTGGGGTAGGGGTATCCGGGTATACCCCTGCCGTGGTTAATGGATGGTTGGCACTTTACATCGGTATTGGAATAATGTTGATGTATGTTATATATATATATATGTGTTATTTATATGGGGGTCATTGCCCTTTATATGTTAATGGAAGGAATAGGATGCGAGGGCGGAGTATGGGGGGCAATGACCCATGTTTTACTTGTTAAGTTATTATTATTATTATCATTGTTATTATTATTGTTTGCTTAATAAAGCTGTGGACAAAATTTCCCATATCCCTTAGTGTCCGTGCGTTATTGGGTTAGGATATGGGGTGATTGTCCTGGATTCCGACTGCCCAAAATGGCGACTATACACCTGTCATGAATCAATAACTGAATTTAGGCCACTTTGGATTTATTTCAGCTTTGTTATAGTCACAGGTTTGATATTTTAGCCCAAATTTTACAATTCAGTTTTTTTTTTTATCTCCACACTGTGGTGTTTAGTGAATTATTTTGCTGATTTTTAAGAAATCCTACATTAGTTACTTTACTGTAAATAATGTATTAGACATCGAACACGTTGTTTAGTTTCAAAATCTGGAACTTCTTTCTTTGCTTCCTCTCTCCCAGTTAAACCCCACTCACATAATTATTTCCTGCTATGTTTTATATTTGTTTCAACCCTTCCTTATATTACCTTCATCCCTCCTCTTCATATTCCCATCCTCCTTCTCTCTCTTGCACCCGTGCTGCCAACATCTTTCTCTTTTCCATTTCCATAGCCTACCAAGAGTTGCAGATGTAAGGCCTTTCCCTTCATTCCTATGTGGGATCTTGCAATCTGTTGTGGGATTTAGGCCCCTGTGGTCGAACAGGTTGAGGAGCCACGGCCATAAGATGTAGGTGGGGTGTCATAAAAATAATTGGAAATGTCTTACAGCTGATAGAAAATAACACATATCCAAATTCAAATATATGTAGGTGGTTGCCATACCTTCCAATAGGCCATGGCAGACCTGATATGCTTGAGAGTGAGATACAAAGATTTGGGTGGTCAATTGCTCCTTGGACTATTAGAATGCATGGGCTGAGGGTCACAGCATCGCAGTGGCATTCTTCGAAATAAAAGAAAGTGGAGGTGTGTTTGGAAGCCAAGAGGCAGAATTATCTTGAGTAAGGTGTGGGCAGGATTTGTGCAGGGTCTCCGCTAGCCCAGCAATGTGTTATTGGGTGCTTGGGCTGCTAACCTGCAGTTTTTAATATTGGAGAGGATATTCAACTCACTTTATTGTACTCCGTACTGGTTCACATACTCCATACTTCCTATAACTTATACGCTTCTTATGACTTATAAATGAAGATTGCTCTTCCAAGTGAAAGACATGTGTCTCCGTATAGAAAACTACGTGAAAGATTATCTTTTTCAGCAACCCCCATTATAAACAACTCTTGTCTTGACGTCAGGCTTCATAAGAGCTCTCGCTGTGTGGTCAAAACCACAATATAAGGAGAGCCCGCAGGATGTGGAGCCACTAAACAATTCATATAAACATTGTAGCTTTGTCAAATGAATTTATCCCACAGTAAGTGTTTTTTTTTTTAATTTTAAGTGTTTTATTTTCATTTTCATTACAAAATACTTGGTATATTTTTATAATGATTGCAATTTCACTGTGTGAACAGTATGAAAATGTACTTGATGATCTAAAGGAGAAACTCATTTTCAGAATGACGTTTCCAATATTTCCCCAACACAGTTTCACTTTCATTTTGGCTCACAGGTACATTCCCTGGTAGAAAGGTCATGAAGAAACACACTTTGGCATTTACTAATTAAAGGGAAGTGATTTTTTTTTTTTTGTTTATTAGCAGTTTTAACAGAGGACTTTTTTTCTATGTTATTTATGAACAAATGTAGAACCCATGGAATTATTATAAATCTTGTTTCCTATTTTCCATAAAGTACCTAAAATTCCATGATTAACACTAAAACCACCATAAACACCCAAATGTCCCCAATGTATGAAGTCAAACTGCTAGAAATTGGATTTCTTACCTGGCACAAAGCTATGCCTTTCTGGAGCCGAAACTGAGCGATGGAAGCTCCTGCTAGAAGCTTTTGCTAGACCTGCAGAGCTAAGTCCTCCAGTACAGGGCCGGCTGATTGTCTGAGAATATCAGCTGATCAGGCTTAGCTCAGAGAAGAGAGCTTCCAGCTGTAGAGCAGCACTTGGTGGACCCCAGATAAGAACAGCATATGGTTTGACTAATTACATAAGCGGGGATAACTACTACAATGGGCTGCAGTGGTTATGTTGCTGATGGTGTTCTTTAAAGCAAAATCTTCCCCTTTATTTTTTATCACTCCACTTTGATCTAGTTTCTAGTTTAAAAACCTCCAGGGCTGCCATCAGAAATTTTGTGGCCCCTTACACAGCTCAAGGCCTGGACCAATGGCACCCCCCACCCCACCACCATTTCGCAGGCACTTTGAGCTGCGGCAGGTAATGTAGTGTATGCTTGTAGAGATGTATTGTGTGTGTCTAGGGAATGTAATGTATGTGTATAGAACATCCAGTGTGTGCAGGTGATTTAGTGTGCATAGTGGATGCAGTGTGTACATAGTGGATGCAGTGTGTGTGTAGTGGATGCAGTGTGTGTATGTAGTGGATGGAGTGTGTGTATGTATTGTATGCAGTATGTGGTGTACGCAGTTTGTATATAGTGGATGCAGTGTGTGTATAGTGGATATATATATATTTAAATTTGGGGGGGCCATATGGGGCACGGCACCCTTACAAGTGTACTACCTGTACCCCTCTGAAGGTGGCCCTGATTTATACCTCTATCCCATGTTTTAGCTAAGGTGTAAATGAATGTAGCTAGCTTAAATCTCTGGGCAGAGCCAAGCCTGGATGGGTCCAGATCGCCCAGGCCCCGCTCCTCGAGATCAGTGATGGGCAGCTGAGTGTGCGGGACTTACCTGAGAGAGCAGAGCCTAGCGCTGCACACCCTGCCCATCTACAGAGCACCTGGCCAATCTGCACCCACCCAGGATCGGCTCTAACTCTGGGTTTGTCAGTTTTCCTGCTGTTGCAACTAAAGTCAAGAATGGGTCATCTTATCAGCTTGTTAACCTCTTCTGGATCCATGTCAGCAGAACTATTCCTTTACTAAATTCAGTAATAAAGGAATCTCCCAAAGTATGTTGACCTTAACAAGTCCACTCTTATGGTATGAACTAAAAGTCATGTAATAACTAATAATTGTGTCAGTGCACTCATTTCCCCACACCAATTACAGAGTATAAATGGCAACAGTTACAAGATATTACCCTTCCTCTTTAGATTTAAGCAGACTTGCCTAAAACCAAACATAAAATATGCTATGTTCACATGTGGTGGGACTGCCCAAAGATACGCAGTTCACATGTGGTGGGACTGCCCGAAGATAGCGGTGGAGGATTTGCTGGAAGAGACATTTAAAGACCCCTGGATATGGACCCATGGATATACCTGTTAAATAGATCATTTGAAGGGTGGACCAGGAGAGAGCAGAAGCTAGTACATAAGATAACTTTAAGTGCGCGCAGAGCAATAGCGACCGCATGGCTATCACCAGAGGGCCCAGTGTTCTCAGGGGTGATTTCCAGGATAAGAGAATGTAGAATTATGGACGACTTGACAGCTTGGGTAAAGGGGATGACGGCGGCTTTCCAAAGACTTTGGGAACCATGGGACAATAGCTTGGTTGGCTCGAGATGAGATTGACAGGGACCAGATAGGAGAGCGGACTCAGACTAGCCATAGCAGGCCCCCCCTCAAGGAGAACGTGTCCATATTACTGTGAATAGGGAGGCCCTCCACCCCCCCCAAGTCTCTATTCTCATCTTTTCCCGACTCTATTTTTTTTCTATTCTTTTTCCTAGACTTTCATCTTCTCATTTCTTTTTTGTTTTATATTTTATTTTATTTTTCCTTCCTTGGTTTTTAAGGGAACGGTATTTTATACCAGGTATGATCAAGCTGTCGGAGGAACTGGGAAGCCCATGGGCAGGGTTAGTCATGAGAGGAGATAGGGCTCCTTATGCTGCCTAAATGCCTGAATTAAAAATAAAAACCCCTCGATGGGAGGCAAGTCTCAGCGGGATAAAGGACCGGATTGTATTGTGTACTTAAATGGCATTATGTTACCAAGTATGATATTCATGTTGGCTTCTGTGCAAGCCCAAATGTCAATGTATGCTTGCCATGCCTATCGAGTGAAAAATAAAGAATTACATTTTTTTTTTTTTTAAATGCTATGAGAGTACAGCACCTCAAGGGTTAATAGATCCACCTTTCTTTATTTTCAAACTCACAGGAGCTGGGACCATACACATATTGGAAAGAAACATACCTTTTCCAAGCCAGTTTTATGAATCGGGAGCCACTGATTGGAAACTCACTTTGATAAGAGTGCCCCTTGGTACACCCTACAAACCAATTAATGAGAGACCACGTCATGCAGTATCATTACATACATTGATAACACATAAAGATTATTCACTAAAGAGAATCTGAGAATTCTGATTTAAGGCCAGAGTAGCCAAACCGAAAGCATAGATGACCTTAAAGTTAACATTCTCTTTGAATTCACTTGGAATTCTCAATTAGGGAATAACGATGTAACTATAAAAAAACTTACTAAAGGAGTCGCTGAGAGCTCACAAGAAAATATATAAAATGCAGAGCCATTGACTGACAAGGGGGCACGGTGGCATTCTTCTGTGCCAACACTATTTTCACTTCACACATTATTTGGTTTACTAAAAGCCATGTGACTAGCTATATTACTTGATATTTACATGGGTGGCAGATTCAGCCCAGTACAAATAATGTCAGTTCCCAGTGCAATTATCACCAATCGATGGATTTGTGTTGCCTTGCAAGCCAAAAATGCCAGTTATGAATATTTTTAATTAAAACCTCTTGGTTCTCCCTAGGTCCTGCCACTCATCTAAGACTGTATCAACACAGCACCCGTACACCGTCACATCTCCTGTTCTTGATTACATAACATATTTTTAGAGATTAACCTTGGGATGAGCTAAACAAGAGGTTATACTGATGTTATCAAAAGCCTGCTGTATCCCTCCTTATATGCGAGGGCTGGAAGCATTATAAATGAGCTACACCTATGATTATTTCCTGTTATGTCTTGTGGCTCTGTTTTTGTACTATTTTGTTTTGTAATATTGACTCTGTATTGACATGTAAATACAATTTAACTGGAAAACATTTTGTTCTCAAATGGTTATCTCTAATCTCGAGTAGAAATACTATAAACTATATACAGTCACAAAATAAGTCCAACTTGATCTCCTAAACCCACCTTTTAAAACTACAGTCTATATATGCATTCAGTTTATTTCATGGACATGTGAGAGGAGACCATGGTCTACTTTGGGTTATATTGGAGATCTAACAAGTAGGGTCATCTTTCACGCTTACTGGGCCCTAAGGCAAGGTGACAGATTCCAAATTCCTTGGAACACAGTGTGGGATTAGAAAAAGAATGTAAAGTATCTCTTGATTCCTGTAAAGAATATTCATTATGTTTTTGGACTACCATAAGGGTCAATGGGCAGGGCATAAATCACTGTAAATGAAGGGATCAATGTATGAACCAAAGAAAAACTGGGATGGAAAAGCCTTTTATAACTAACATGTGCCCCTTTGGGAGAATACGTTAGACCAGGGGTAGGCAACCTTTTAGTAGCACTGTGCCGATATAGGATTGTGATGTCCCGTAGCGTGCCGGTCCTATTTTTTTTTTTAAATTGAGGTGTGTATTCTATTCTGCTTGTGTCATTTTTACTGTAATTGCTTTTTATTGTTGTATTTGTGCGTATATGAGCTATTATATTGTATATGTTCATGAGTAGTTTATGGTATTGTGTATGATACATATAAATGTGGGCTGTGTATGGGGGTTGCTTGTGGAATTGTGTGTGTGTGTGGATGGATATGTCAGATTGTGTGTTTGGTAGTGTGTGGTGGCTGTTTGGGGTATTGCATGTGAAAGGCTGCATGTGGAGTTGTGTGCATGTATGTGGATTGTTAGTGGTGTTGCGTTTGCGCGGATTGTGTGTGGGCTGTCCGTATTATTTGTATGAGGGGAGGGTTATTCTGCATTTCTGTGTATATCTAGCAGTGTGGGTGGCTTCCTTGGGTTCCAGTGGGGACCAGGCCAGCCAGGTACAGGTCAAGGACAGGAGCTGCAACAACAACAACTGCAAGCTGCTCTAATACTGTGTGGATTCCCATTCACAAGTGCTGGAATGAAGTGCTCTGAGATCACTTCCTCTACGTGCTGCAATGCATAAATTGAGGATTGTCCTTCACCACCTCTTCGTATTAGCAGATATCTGATGTTTTACTGGGACTACTGATAGGCCAGAGCCTGTTTGGCTCTAGCAGCCTTGAGTGCCGTGCAAAGGCACCTCGAGTGCCATGCATGGCACTAGTGCCGTAGGTTGCCTACCCCTGCGTTAGACAATACAATTTCCTATATGCAAAATGATACACTCTTGTTTGGGAGGCTAGCTATTAGTGAAAGGGAAATAGACCTAAAATGACCTGACCTTTTAAAATAAAGATATTATTACATTTCTCCAAACACAAACAATTATTCAATAAAGATATGTCTTTTTGCAGGGCTTGTAGGCTGAATGTTAGAACAATCCAGGCATGGATTATGAGTAAACGTGCGTCAGTGAGACATAGTCGGAACATATTCTGCATCGTGCAACAGTACTTTCCACAGGTTAGAGCTGGCCATAAAAACACCAATTTGTATGTGTGTGTATCTCCCCAGGTGGAAACATTAATGGAACCATATCATGTGGAATTAAACAATTACATAACCGTGACATAACTTCCAGATGATTCATACATGCAGACTATAACAAAAAGGCAAATTCAAAACAAAGATGATAATAATGAAATAATAAGAGATCAAAATGCATAGATGAGAGCAGTGGAAGGGTCAGCGATTATGGTGTTAGCAGAATACATAATTACATTATGTTTTATGTATCAGAACTCCTATGAATGAAGTGGGACACTGCATTACAAAACAATAGACATGGTGTATAGTGAAAGCATGCTGAGTTATATTGTAATCATATCAAATAAATAAAAAAAACATTTAAAAATGATGAAATTATGAATAAAGGGACACTCAAGACCCCAAATGCACTTTAGCTTGCTGAAATGCTTTGTGTGTGAAGAGTGTGTCCTATTTTTCATTTTACAAAAAGTGCAGATTTAAATAGAAATTAGCACTTTTATAAATTAATTAACTGGGCCTGTTACTTCCTGGTTTGTTTAGCTCACTGAAGATAAACTTAAGAGGAAGGCAATTGCGCAGAGCACCTACCTTACAAAGATTTCTCATAGAGCTGCTTTGAGAAGTCTGTGATTAGACAGCCAAAGAAATCTGGGCAGGGTTAGAAGGATAGGGCTTGCAAAGGCTTCAGATAAGAGCTGTTTTAGATATATCCCCAATGGTACAAAAAAGCATATTTAAATGAATGTGTTTTCATTGAGGGTATATCTACTAATAAGTGGCTTTATTTTATTTATTTGTGTGTGTTTATTTGGACAAGGGAGTGTGGAAACCAAATAAAATAAAAACATTCAAAATCAGCTCCAGCAAGTATACCTTGATTCATGGCATTCATATACTTTCAACTAGGCAGTAATTTTAATAAATTAAATATAAGCCAGTTGGAACTAAAAAAATCTGGAAGTCAACTATGCGTCTGGTTTAGCTACGTTGACCTTAAATTTGAAATTCTCTTTGAATTCCCAACAATTCTTAACTTGGTGAATAACCATCTTAATATTAGCAACAATTATATCCAGTCCCAACTTTTAATTTCAACTGAAGGTTAAAGGGAAACTGTCACTACCCTACATTTCTAATATTATGTTTACTAATCACTGTATTTAAAGGAACACTAGAGGGT
>OW240914.1:71579050-71660140 GCA_933207985.1 Pelobates cultripes | reverse complement strand
GAGGGGAGGAGAGGAATTAAATTTGAGGGGGAGGGGGGAAAGGAATTAAATTTGAGGGAGGGGGGAGAGGAAGGAAATTTGAGGGAGGGAGAGAGGAAGGAAATTTGAGGGACGGGGGAGAGGAAGGAAATTTGAGGGACGGGGAGAGGAAGGAAATTTGAGGGACGGGAGGAGGGGAAGGAAATTGGAGGGACGGGGGAGAGAAGGAAATGAGAGGGAGAAGAAGGAAATTGGAGGGGGAAGAAGGAAATTGGAAGAGAGGGAGAAGGGGAGAAGAAGGAAATTGGAGAGGGAGGGGGAGAAGAAGGAAATTGGAGGAGAGGGGGTGAGAAGGAAATTGACGGGGGGAGGGGGAGAGATTGACATCCATCACACACAATGCACACCTTGCACACAGAAAAACACACAATGCATTACACACAGACACACGTACACAAGCAATGCATCCCTTACACACAGCAACACACAATGCACCCCTTACACACACTCAATGCATCCCTTACAGATGCACACACTGCATCCCATACATACACAAACTCATCTTGCAGCCCTTACACATACAAACACAGATTCACACAATGCATTCCTTACACACATCAGGACATCCCCCACACACACACTCCACTCCCTGTGAACAAACTCATTGGTGGAACATGAAGGTGGACCCTGGGACCCAGACCTTGAGCTGTGTAAAGGGCCCTCAAAAAAATGGAGCTGCTTCCCGTTCTCCCAGAACAGTGATTTTTGTGACCACAGTTACAAACCGCCTCCAGAGAGCCTGTTGTACACCAGACCAGTGGAGCCAGACGGCAGCTAGAGCCCATCATCATCCTCATCTGGTTGTAAGTAGGCAATCTAGTATATTATTCGTGGCACTAATCTCTAATTTACCTCACATTAAAGGGACACTATAGTCCCCAGAACCACTGCAGCTTAATGTAGTGGTTCTGGTGTCTAGCCTGTCCCTGCAGGCCTTTTAATGCAAACACCGCAGCACTGGTGTTAGTTAACATGGCAGATCATATGGGTGGGGCATTGTGATGTCACATGGGGGGGCGGCAAACTTTACTTTTGCCTAGGGCGGCAAAAATCCTTGCACTGGTCCTGCAGACACTGCATCCCTGTGGGCGGATTCGGAGGGGGGGGGCAGCACTTTGGGCGGACTCGGGTGCAGGCACCGGGGGGCCCAGACCTTGAGCTGTGTCAGGGGCCCCAACATTTCTGATGGCAGCCCTGAGGAAGAAGCCTCCATTCGTGCAATCAGCAGTTGTGTCCTGCTTATGATCATCTACACCACCTTTTGCGACACCTTCTCTAATCCGAACATCGACCTGGATACCTTCAGTTTAGTCGTTATTGTATTCATCATATTTTTTATCCAGCTGGCTTTTATGCTTTTAACAGACCCCCATCAATGTGAGCTGTTCTTGAGTTGCAGTACTCCATGTCTTGGCCATTGGGCCGAGTTCTTTCCATGAGAAATCTGGAGACTTGGTGAAAGAGACATGAGGAACAGCCACCTCCCAATGGTGATATAAATGTGATACCTCCATAGGCAGGTAGACTAAGATAACAATGTTTCCTTTGGAGTCACAGAACAGGTCTGTCAGTGTGATGCGTATTTCCACCAGGCTGAATAATTCTTCTTCATAGTATGGATCACGACCTGGGGTGTTCCTGAACCAAAGGGTGCATCATAGGGCGGTGGCCGGGGAACATCAAGAGACGAATCATCATTACAAACATTTCTGTGATATACATAAATCGTTTATCCTTCAAAATCTAGTTCTTCCTCTGACCAACCCTCCCATTTGAGTCCTCTTGCTACCCAATACCAAGCCTCCATGGCTTTCGTCAACCAGTTATCCAATAGCAAGCCCTCTTTATCAATAAGCAATTTCCTCCAAAACTCTGGCTGTAATCTACCACGGGGTGACATTTGAACACCACAAATCTTCGCTATCTTCTTTATTTTTAACATAGCCTCTTCTCCTGCTCTGGCATGTTCTTGTCCCATTTTTAGCACACAAGGCTTTCCCTGTAAGAGGGACAGAGAGAGAGAGAGAGAGAGGAAAAAGAAGGAATGTCTACAGTGCTTGACTGCCACGAGGAATTGATCCCTGCGCGTCTTCCCTAAACGTAGACTAGTCACAGAACCCGCCCACCCAAGATGGTGGCCACGGATCTGAGTGGGCGAGCGTGGGTGACTAACACAACTCTGGGCAACAAGTACAGAAGAGGTAGAGAATAAGGGAAAAGGTGAACGTGGAGAGACTAATCAGAAGACATTTACAGGAGTCACAGATGTAGAGATGCGCACATAATCCGGAATCAAGGACAAGCCACACAACACACACACACACAACTAGGGTACCCACACTATGACTACAACTTAATAGAAAGCATAATATAACAAAGAACTGTATAACTACGAACAACTAAACAGTAAATAAACCCTGTTCTACTCTGAACAGTACAGCAAAATTCCCAGCCTTTCTCTAAGAGGATTCGTTCCCTGCCCACTAGGCAGTCAAGCTATGATAAATCCCGAGACTTTCTCTAGGCGGTTCCGAGCCCTTCACCAGGTGGATGCGTTCCCTGCCCGCTAGGCAGTCAAGCTATAATAAATCCCCAGCCTTTCTCTAGGCAGTTCCCAGCCCTTCACCGGGCAGATGTGTTCCCTGCCCACTAGGCAGTCAAGCTATAACAACAAATAAAGCATAAACCACACACCAGCTGTCTCACACGCATACATACACTCAGGAGGCAGATAGACAATCGTCAGGTTCGTTTTAAAAGGCACCGGATAAGAGATTACCTGTCTTGTAGCCTTCTGGAAGCCGGAAGTGGACACGGAGACAGACCGACACAAAACAGGAGAATACAGGCAAACCGCTGTATTTAGGAGGTGATCGGGCTCCGGTTGTCCCACTTTCCGGAGGTCTGCTCCGGTCCCGTTCTCCGGCCGTCCGAACCGGCGAAAACTGGTGCCCCACGTTGGGCGCCAAATGATGTGGAATCAATCAATTAATTGATTATCTTGCATATCTGCCCCCGGCCAAATTAAAGAAGTAATGCGTGCACGCTCCTAAAGTAATTCACACCAGACACAGGTTTCGGGTTGATGAAAAACTTGAGGAATGTTTATTCTGAGGGGACGGCATGTCCCTTATAAAGCAAAATTACATCATATGCATTGTCAGAGATAACATGGAATAATACATCAATAATTGGTTAGGTGTTAAGTGGTTCATTTAGTGCTCTTCCTACCGGGTGTGATGTCACTGGTATCTTGGAGGTCTCCCGCAGATTCCAGCACCATCTTGTTAATGAGGGTGTTAGTCGATGTCAAAAAGGAAACTCCCTAGCGGCCATTTTAGGTAAATCACATAGAAAGTTGAATAATGCTGATTGTGGTTATGTTAAGTAAATAGGCATTTTATTAATATGAGTTGAGTTAATATTTTGTCCACAACAATTGCATATTAATTACAGGGATTTTGCAAATCGTCTGTAGTTGACAAAGTCAGTGCCAATTCCGATAGAGTTAATTATAAATGTCTACAACTCGTCTTGCTTATTCGATGATTATCAACCCATCAGCAATGGCATGATGAAGGTTACTTACTATAGAAGAATCCAAAAAATTAAGCTGTCCATTTGGTATTTTATAGGTATCATTTAATAGATGAACTGGTTTTCAACTAGCTTGCAGTTAATGGGAGTCATTTCACAATGACAAATAAACTAACTCAACTAGTCCAAAATGGATGATGCCCAAATTGGCTTCATTTTAATATAACATTACTCATCATTCCAATTATTCATCCTGAGAACGTCTCAAGGTGATTTTCAGACAGCACGACACATATTTATTTAGAATATACCATTCATTATTAAGAATGTCTGGGTGTTGTTTGTGTGCTTTATTAACTCAGGATGGTGAGCACAAAATGAAGCATGTTTGGTTTTTTTAATTAAAATTCTAGGCTATAAAGGGATTCTATAGTCCCGTAAATAATCATTTTTGGGGGAGGACTATAAGTTCGCTTTGATTACTGTGATCTCTGTCTACCCCCACCTGATGTTTACAAAGTTAAGTTAAATATATTTTATTCACCTCAATTCCAGTTTTCCAATGCAGCTTTCTGATTCACTTTCTTCTTTGTCATTAAGCCTGCTGATGTCTTCCATGTTCTCATTCAATGAGAAGCATTGGGGGGCAAGATGTGCATTCTCAGCAAAACGCTATGTTTGCCCAATGAAATGCTTTCTACTAGAAGCATTGATTAAAGAACTGAGTCTGAGTCGGTTATTGCAGTGGAACCGCCTCTAGTGGCTGTCAAGAAGAAAGTTACTAGAGATTTGTTAAACTATACAATGAAAATGTTGTTTCTACAAAATGGAAATGTTTTACACTACTGGGTCAAACCGACTGGAGTACTGCATCAAAACCACTTCACTGAGATGTCCTTATACAGGAGATCCATTTTCAAATAGGTAAATCTTACAACCTCGTCAACTTCAGATTTCTAAGTAGGTAGTTTAACATTAAAAGGGAGCGGTTACTTTTCAGGACTTTTAATAATATGTTTACTTACATGCTATATTTCACAAATACATAAGTATGTATTTGTACAAATATGTATCCTGCAACCGGGCATCTCTATACAACTTTATCTTTTTATTATAGTTGTATACTGCATACCCTAATTATTTTGTTTTGTTTATATTGTGGGAGTCCTGGTGTCCTTTCTTTACATGCACCATGTTCTATGTACACATCGTCTGCATATCCTGTGTGTGTAACCTATTCTATAGCATATATGGATCAGGCAGTTAGCCACGAATGGCACATAAAAAGGGACATGAATTCGACAGTTTGTTAAATAAAGCAGTTGAGACCTTTAAGAAAACTCAATGCTATGGTTTAAATAAATCAATTAACATAAGGCTGTTCTGTTTACTGAGAACACGTGTTTGGATCTTTTATGTACATTTTGGAAGACAAACACATTATGTGGCATATATTGTTTGTGATTCTTGGAGCACCAAATCTCATGTCACATGGCAAATGTTTTTACTGCCTTACCTACCGGATATCCTTACTTGACAAAAGACAAGTCAATAAACAACAGTCAATGACTGACCTGTTTGTGTTTAAGGAAGGGAATTATTAACTTTGAGCTATAAGCCATTGAAGCCTGTAGTTAAAATTTCAATCTAAGTACCATAACAACTGTGCACTTTGCATCCACTTTCAGCTCTGAGAGTTACTTATAACTCCAGCAGTTTGTAAAAAACACCACAGCTAAAGGTGGCGTGAAGAAGCAAATCCCCAACAATAGTTGAACTTGAAATATTATCTCAGTCGGCTATGCTTCCAGATTGGCTACATAGAGTTAAATTGTAAATTTACTTTGAAATCTCACTTAAAAAATCCCTAATTGTTTTGTCCAAAATATGTATGTGTAGATAAGATTTCATTTGATGAGTCACCATCACCCTTTTAAGGGTTGTGTTCTGAATAAAAATTTTAATTTTATTAGAAAGAAAATCCCTGAGTGAAAACCCCTATGAAATGTGCTAACTGGGTAATGTGCATGTAAGATTGAGAGAAAAAGAGTTAACCAGTGAGGATAATAAAATGTAATGTAGGTAGGGGCTCACTAAGCACAGTGGAGGACAGAGGTTGAAAATATTTCCATGCACGATGTACCCTCATCTGACAGTGATAGCATTGCAAATATGCCACGTGTACAAAAACACAAATTATCTGTTAATCATATTGAATAATGAGCCTCAGAGCAATTTTTATCAGCGTTCTTCAAATGTCATCCATGAAATGAATCTGACACTACATCAGAGAGTAATCTGCCAAGTAAATAAGAGATTAATACTATATCGGAATTATTAAAGAATTCAGAACGTTAACGCAAGTCCTCCAGTGACACATTTGGAATTGACATTCAAAAGAAAAATCTGCATCATAAGGCCTCCAGCTAGTTAACTATGAAATTAGAAGATGTTCCATTAATCACAAAAATACATATACTTCCAGTGTGACAGCCACGGTCACTGACCAAACATATTGGTCATCAAAGCATTGATCTGTGCTTTGTTATATGTTACAACACCCCTGCTGCATACACACATCAATACATTTCAATCTGCACAACAGATCTGTTTTATCACTCGTGGTTTGAATTCTTTTGGGATTTGTAATAGTGATTGCCAAATAAAGATAACTCTACACTGTAGTTTTAATAATGTCAGCATATCCTGCAGTTTAGCTCATTCTAGGAATGTGTTCCTGGTGTGGATGTTGTGTTTCTGTGTTTGATGGGATTATCACTGATGTTGACAGTGTTAGCAGGTGGGGAACAACCGGTGGTGCTGACCAACCCAGACCCTGCAATCCTGAGGGGCCCCTTAGGTGGCATCAACTCTTAAGGCCACCCGATGGGCATCTCTGATGAGTGACCGAGTCAGGCGCCACAAGCTGGCAGACCATTATTAGAAACACAACAGACCAGGTTCCCCTGTGAAGCCATGCTGAGCCGAGAGGAAGTGACCACACTTTACTCCCTCGCATCAGATACAGCGCCACACAGGAGAGAGGAGACCAAGAGAGGAGATAGCCCTAGCCCACTCCCATTAACCCAAAATGCCCAAGTTGATTCCTTGTAGCTTCAGCCAGTCTCCACTGGCCCCCGGGAAATTCTAATGTATGGAAGTAGGAGGTTGCCTAAAATATGCATGTTGTGTTTTATATCTTTGTGTGTGTATGTGTATCTGTGTATGTATCTAAATGTATGTGTATGTGTGTTTCAAACAGGGTGTGTATATGTGTTATCTGCATCACAGGTGTGTCCGTGTCGTATGTGTGCCAGTGTCTGTGTATATGTGAATGCACCTCAGCATTCAAATATCAAATGCACACTCAACACACATACTAGAATGCAACTCTGCACACAAATACACACCTGCATTCACACATATACCCTCTAAAAAAACATGCCTATATTCATACACATGCAATGAAGAACAGGGGCTCTAGAAGCTCCTACACTAACATTGTTTTTATTATGTACATTAAATTACAATTCTATGTCCTATAATTATTAATTCCAATCTCACCAAACATTTTGACAATAGTGTGATCATGATTAGATTGGTAAAAAAAGGCCCCTGTACCAATTAAACTGTTTTGGTGACAACAATCCATAATCCTGAATAAGTGCTATTGACAACATAATAGAATCATTGGTCATTTTGTGAAATATCGTTTGTACAGAACGTTTACCTGAGTAAGTATCCCACCGTGATATGAAACATAAGAAATTTAGCCCTTGATGTGTTTGTATTCTCATCTTTCTATAACTAGCTACATCTACCAATTTTGAGGTGTCTCTAGTCATCAGCATTGTTGTGAAAACTAACTGCATGTTTTTCCTAAGCTGTGTAGTTTGAACATTCTTGGCATATTTCGTATAGATATGGAAATTCTAGCCACGTTGTGTTGTAATGCATTGCAATCAGACACTGGGAAGAAAAACTCTGTTTAGCTGCAGGAATGTTCCTCGTGAGAAAAATAAACAAGGACAAAGAATAAGCTTTGTATCATGGGATTGCATCATATGGCTTCTTATAAAATGTTAGCGAAAACAAGTCCTTCCAGCCTTGCTGTAGCTTACTGCACTGTGATTGAGAGTAATGCCAAAATAAAGCACTCTATCCAAAGATAATATTTAAATCACATGCCCACCCTTAAAGAGCCGCTACAGGTACTAACTCAAGTGTTGTGCAAACAGCAAGTTTAAGTGACTGGTGTTTCAATTTTATATGAGTTGGCATAAGGAACCAAACAAAATTGGGGGACTGCCTTTCACAATCTCCATCATTATACATTAAACCATTCAGTTTTCTATATCTAAAATGATCAATTATCACTAACCTACACCAGATTTGTGCAAGGGGGGGGGAGGGAGGAGGTGTTTCTACACCCATACAAATAATAAATGTCCATCTTTTCTTTTTTTTTATATATATAATTCTGCGCACGGAGAAATAATACAGTTGTACATAATGTCATCTGATAAAGTGGTACTATATAAAAAAAGTGCAAACTTTAATGCCACTACCTAACTCTAGTAACTCTTGCAATACGCTGTTGTGGCGTCTGTCAATTCCCTGTAACCAACTGGACGACAAAAATAAAGAATTAAAAAAAAAAAGATAAAGTGTTACTATGCAAACTGTCTGTCTGGGAATTTCCTTATAGTGTTCTATTGGGCGTTCATACATGCTTCAAGTTATTAAAAACACAAATAAAGCTGCAAACACTTTTATATAACCTGCAAGGTAGCTTCTATTACCCGACGCAAATAGCTTAATTATATATATTTTTTAATGAAGGATCTAAATTGCAGCCACATATCCAAAGCACGCTGAGTAGGTCTCAGTAGAAGTATATAGTGGGACCTCGGTTTATGAATTAAATGTGTTCTCCGTTCTTTGTATTGTATTATATAAAATTTGTAAGCCGAAACATGGTTTCCCATAGAAATGCATTGCAAACCAATTAATCCGTGCCGGAGGTCAGAAAAAAGCCAAATGAGCTGGCATGGAAACCAACCCACAATGCAGAACACACGGTAAAAGGCATGCAAACCACAAAGCTCAGCTCCCTACCTTTCCACCACTTGAGAAACGCACCAAAAAAGTTTCAAAAACTCCCAAAACCGCTGCAAAAAAATTCCAGAATGGCTCCAAAACTAAATGCAAAAACCGCTCCAACACCTCCACACTCAAAGCCACATGCTACCCACAGACGCGGGGGAAACTTGCTTCGTATTGCGAAAAAATTTGTAAACCGAGGCTTTATTTTCATTGGATTTTCATTTTGTAAACCGAAAATTATGTTAACTGAGGCGTTTGTAATCCGAGGTACCACTGTATATATTTCTGAAGTATAATTCCAATAAACTTCGATATGGAGAATACAGGGAGATGAGGAGAGAGAGATAGAGAGAGAGAGAGAGAGAGAGAGAGAGAATGACAGTATATATGTACTGACACCCATATTGTCTGCAGTGACAGTGATAGAATCAGTTTTATAGTCCACCTACGGTCTTAGAAAGTCATCTCTAGCAATCATTACTGCAGAAACCCCTGCCCCCAAAAACACCTCTTTCTTTAGAAATTCACAAGCTATATAGGACATTGCTACATCATCAGCACAAACATTTCCTGTCTGGCTGATATGATCTAATGCAGATGCCTATTCATTTACAAAGAACACTCCAAATACCATAACCACTACAGCCTGATATAGTGGTCATGGTGCCCGGAGTCCTCTGATGCCCTTCCAGGGTAAGTAGTCAAACATACCTTGGGGCTGCCACACCCCCATATCCACCTCAACTACAACTAAGTTAACCCTAGCAGTGTAGAGAGGCGCTTACAGGCTGAGAGCGCTGAGCTAATGAGTTGGCTTTGCGTAGCAGGGAATAGCACCGTAGAACTAACATAAGATCCTTGTAGGAGCTTCCACTTCCCCATAGGCAGCGGAGGTTGCCCATAGACCACAGATAAGTTGTCAACCATTCTCAAATAGTTTGACTTCTTACCCTAGGAAAGGGTCAATTTATGGTTCTTGGAGTGGTTATAGTGGGAAAAGCACACTTTAATGGTATAACTTAGCTTGCTCTGGATCATAAACCCATTTTATACTTATAGTATACATCAGCATGTAGTCTCGTAAAAGTTGATAGTATCTGATAGCACCAATGTTTATTCATTTAAAAAAAAAGAAATTATTAATCTAAATTTTATTTGACATGTGTTACCTATGAGAATTGTTTAGATTTGTCACCCATTAAACGTGCTGAACATCTGAATCAAAACATGACAACACGTGCAATGCCTTCCCTCTTATTAATTCTTAATTACTATCTGGCACGTGATCTTCACCCAGCTAGTTAACATATATCCTGTATGATGTGTTCTCTGCATAAATCACCTTTCACTTGCTGATATTTCCTGTTATACACATTTGGACTTATTCACTCAGCACCAAACTATAGAAGTGAAAACTGAATTTAAAAATTTATGTAAAAAGTTGATTTGGAAAAAATTTCCAAACCAGCTAAACTCACAGCTTTGCTATTTTTTATTTTTATTTTATTTTTTACAATTTACGGTTTATGTACTAAAGTGAGAATTCAAATGGAATTTCCAAATAGCCAAACTAAAAGCATAACTGACTGATAGAATGTTTCTAATTCAGCTATTTTTACCTCCCATTTGAAATTCACTTTGAATCCTCACCTTAGTGAATAGCCCTGTTAGGATTTAATAAACTGCAATTTGTTGTTTAGTGAATAAACAGCTCTGTATTTGCAAATGTTAAATACAAACATGATATGTGGATATACACTGATCAAACCACCTGTGTATATTGTGTAGGTCCCCTTCATGCTGAGAAAACTACTCTGATGCATCGAGACCGCTGATCGTGTCCTGTGGTATCTGCCACTAGCATTAGCAGCAGATAATTTAAGTCCTAAAAGTTGCAAGGCAGGGCCTCCATGGATCAGATTTGTTGTTTCAGCACATCCAAAAGATGGTCAATTGGATTGAGATATGGAGAATTTGGAGTAAAAGGCAACACCTTGAACTCTTTGTCATGTTCCTCAAAACCATTCCTGAACAATTTTTGCAGTGTGGCAGTGTGAATTATCCCGTTGAAAGAGGCCACTATCATCAGGAAACACAATTGCCATGAAGGGGTGTACGTGGCCTCCCACAATCTCTAAGTAGGTGATACATGTCAAAGTAACAGCCACATGGATGCCAGGACCCAAGGTTTCCCAGCAGAACATTGCCCAGAGCACCTGACCTAAAAGAAATCGTGATTCACCAGACCAGACAGCCTTCTTACAGTGTTCCATTGTTCCATGGACCAGTTCTGGTGGTCAAATCCCCTTTAAAGGCATTTTCAGTGGTGGAAAGGAGTCATGATAGACACTCTGAGTCTACACAGCCCGATACACCGCAAACTGTGATGCACTGTGTGTTCTGATGTTTAATGACTATATAAACATTAAAAGTGCTAATCCTAAAGATATTTTTTTAGATAGAACACCAACTGTTCTTCACATTCCACTTACATTGCTTGAAATTCTCCATTCAACAACACATTCTATTCAATGGCAGTCATCATTCTTCTACTATGACAGATTATTTACAAGTTGAGGTCCATGTGACCAAGGTAAAAGCTCAGCTTAAAGGACCACTCTAGGCACCCAGACCACTTCAGCTTAATGAAGTGGGCTGGGTGCCTGGTCCTTCTAGGGTTAACCCATTTTTTTATAAACATAGCAGTTTCAGAGAAACTGCTATGTTTATGAATGGGTTAAGCCTTCCCCCTAATCCTCTAGTGGCTGTCTCATTGACAGCCACTAGAGGCGCTTGCGTGCTTCTCACTGTGATTTTCACGGTGAGAGCACGCAAGCGTCCATAGGAAAGCATTGTAAATGCTTTCCTATGCGACGGGCTGAATGCGCGCGCAGCTCTTGCCGCGCGTGCGCATTCAGCCCAGGAGGAGGAACGGAGGAGGAGAGAAGGAGGAGAGCTCTCCGCCCAGCGCTGGAAAAAGGTAAGTGTTTACCCCTTTCCCCCTTCCAGAGCCGGGCGGGAGGGGGTCCCTGAGGGTGGGGGCACCCTCAGGGCACTATAGTGCCAGGAAAACGAGTATGTTTTCCTGGCACTATACAGGGAGTGCAGAATTATTAGGCAAATGAGTATTTTGACCACATCATCCTCTTTATGCATGTTGTCTTACTCCAAGCTGTATAGGCTCGAAAGCCTACTACCAATTAAGCATATTAGGTGATGTGCATCTCTGTAATGAGAAGGGGTGTGGTCTAATGACATCAACACCCTATATCAGGTGTGCATAATTATTAGGCAACTTCCTTTCCTTTGGCAAAATGGGTCAAAAGAAGGACTTGACAGGCTCAGAAAAGTCAAAAATAGTGAGATATCTTGCAGAGGGATGCAGCACTCTTAAAATTGCAAAGCTTCTGAAGCGTGATCATCGAACAATCAAGCGTTTCATTCAAAATAGTCAACAGGGTCGCAAGAAGCGTGTGGAAAAACCAAGGCGCAAAATAACTGACCATGAACTGAGAAAAGTCAAGCGTGCAGCTGCCACGATGCCACTTGCCACCAGTTTGGCCATATTTCAGAGCTGCAACATCACTGGAGTGCCCAAAAGCACAAGGTGTGCAATACTCAGAGACATGGCCAAGGTAAGAAAGGCTGAAAGACGACCACCACTGAACAAGACACACAAGCTGAAACGTCAAGACTGGGCCAAGAAATATCTCAAGACTGATTTTTCTAAGGTTTTATGGACTGATGAAATGAGAGTGAGTCTTGATGGGCCAGATGGATGGGCCCGTGGCTGGATTGGTAAAGGGCAGAGAGCTCCAGTCCGACTCAGACGCCAGCAAGGTGGAGGTGGAGTACTGGTTTGGGCTGGTATCATCAAAGATGAGCTTGTGGGGCCTTTTCGGGTTGAGGATGGAGTCAAGCTCAACTCCCAGTCCTACTGCCAGTTCCTGGAAGACACCTTCTTCAAGCAGTGGTACAGGAAGAAGTCTGCATCCTTCAAGAAAAACATGATTTTCATGCAGGACAATGCTCCATCACACGCGTCCAAGTACTCCACAGCGTGGCTGGCAAGAAAGGGTATAAAAGAAGAAAATCTAATGACATGGCCTCCTTGTTCACCTGATCTGAACCCCATTGAGAACCTGTGGTCCATCATCAAATGTGAGATTTACAAGGAGGGAAAACAGTACACCTCTCTGAACAGTGTCTGGGAGGCTGTGGTTGCTGCTGCACGCAATGTTGATGGTGAACAGATCAAAACACTGACAGAATCCATGGATGGCAGGCTTTTGAGTGTCCTTGCAAAGAAAGGTGGCTATATTGGTCACTGATTTGTTTTGTTTTGTTTTTGAATGTCAGAAATGTATATTTGTGAATGTTGAGATGTTATATTGGTTTCACTGGTAATAATAAATAATTGAAATGGGTATATATTTGTTTTTTGTTAAGTTGCCTAATAATTATGCACAGTAATAGTCACCTGCACACACAGATATCCCCCTAACATAGCTATAACTAAAAACAAACTAAAAACTACTTCCAAAAATATTCAGCTTTGATATTAATGAGTTTTTTGGGTTCATTGAGAACATGGTTGTTGTTCAATAATAAAATTAATCCTCAAAAATACAACTTGCCTAATAATTCTGCACTCCCTGTAGTGGTCCTTTAAGGAGGCAAACTATTAAATATATGCAAAAGAGCTCACTGTATGGTCAGATTAAAGGGACACTCCAGGCACCCAGACCACTTCTGCCCATTGGAGTGGTCTGGGTGCCAAATCCCACTACTCTTAACCCTGCAAGTGTAATTATTGCAGTTTTTTATAAACTGCAATAATTACCTTTCAGGGTTAACTCCACCTCTAGTGGCTGTCTAGTAGACAGCCACTAGAGGGCACTTCCGTCTTCATAGCACAGAAAACCTGTGCTAGAGCGTCGCTGGACGTCCTCACGCTGTGTGAGAACCTCCAGCGTCGCTAATTCCCCATAGTAAAGCATTGAAAAGCATTTTCAATGCTTTCCTATGGGGAGCTCTAATGCACATGCACGGCATTGCCGCGCATGCGCATTAGGTCTCCCCGCCCAGTGGGCGGGACCAGACTCACCCACCGGCCGACGTAATACAGAGGAGGAGCGGCGCGGAGGAAGAAGCAGCGACGTGGTACATGTCGCTGCCTCTGGTAAGTTACTGAAGGGGTTTTCACCCCTGCAGCAACTGGGGATTGGGGGGTGGGAGGGAGAGGGGACCTGCAGTGCCAGGAAAACGGATTGTTTCCCTTTAAGAATGTATTTTAGTCATAATGGAGATACATTAATTGATTGTCTAGGGAATGAACTATTGTGTATAATAAAGTGAATAAAGGTTGCAAATGCATAGAAAACAAACCATCTGGAGAGCTAAATAATACTTGGTTTGCAAGGTTTTATAATCAGTTTATTATTTCATCCCCTGTAAACATCAATGGTCTGCCAATGAAGGTGGTTTTGGTCCCTACAGTGTCTCTTTAAGATGCTATAATACTCTCAAATAACTTTCAAAGTGATGAAAGGTAACACCAAGTAACACTAACTTTGTCAATCATCAAACTTATGTGGAAAGTGAGATTTATCAGTTTTCATATGAACTATGGCATTACATTATTTAGAGAGAAAGGGAGTTTTGTCAGAAAAGGAAATACCCTTAGGACACCTTAGATCAAAAAATTATTTATGTCACATTCATGGCATCGGAAAAGCTCAAGGCTGATGTTGTAATGTGTGTTCGGAATTGTACAAAATTCAAGAATGTTAAAATTAAGTATCATTTTTATCTTTTATTATTTTGGTTTGGATATTTTGTATAGTTTTAAAGCATTACCTACACCAGGGATCTCAAAGTACTGCACCCCAATCTATACAAAGCAGAAGGTCAGTTCCAGCCTGGTGTGCTCTTTAAGTAACTACCACACTACCACAACAAGAGGACATAGTCTTAAATTAGAGGGGCAAAGGTTTAAAAATAATATCAGGAAGTATTACTTTACTGAGAGGGTAGTGGATGCATGGAATAGCATTCCAGCTGAAGTGGTAGAGGTTAACACAGTAAAGGAGTTTAAGCATGCGTGGGATAGGCATAAGGCTATCCAAATTCTAAGATAAGGCCAGGGACTAATTAAAGTATTTAGAAAATTGTCCAGACTAGATGGGCCGAATGGTTCTTATCTGCCGTCACATTCCATGTTTCTATGTTTCTAATGTAATTAATAGAAGTCTGCCTGGGATATTTACTCATTCTGATAGCTAGTTTGCTCATTTCTATGTAAATTTGTAATTTAGTGGATTTAAGTGTTTTATTATTACAATTGGAAGTTAAAAGAAAAAAAAACTGCAGGGTAACTGAATTCTTTCAATATCCCTTTGTTTTATCATTTTGGGTACCGTTTGGTGTTATGGATATCTGAATTCCTATTATTTACAGACACAGAATGGTTTAAGATATTTAAATAAGCATTTTTGGAGATAAGTCAATGACCCCTGTAACAAATGAAAAAAGTTAAGGGTAAAACTCCAAAATAAAAGCTTTCAAGCTTAGGAGAAGGAAAGATATCGAAAGATAGGACATTTTTTGTCTTTGCATAATTAAAATTACATTTAAAGAAAACAAATTTAGGGCACACTAAATTTAACATATTCAGGTATTTCACTGACACCTCATTATACAAAAATTAAAAGCACTCTTCTCTATACATTCATTAGATGTTCCGTTGTTTTGTTGACTTGGGTACATGACACATAATTTCACATAAATCCCCTGGTAATAACATGTAAATATGACACAAATAACTCTGTGATTTGAATGAGCTTATGACATATTTTAATAGTAATAAAAAAATAAGCAAATAAGCTGCGTTTTATACCAGGGAAATTTCATGTCATTCACCTACACACTATAGTTAAAAGTACTTTTAATAGTTATTAAAGCCATATAATGTTTTCTATCTGTCTATCTAGTGCAGCCATCATGGTGGTACAGACAGTACCTTGGTAATGGGCTGGTCCAGCCTAAAGTCCCTTACGAGCCTCTGTAGCTCTTAGTGGTCTTGTTAGAGAGAAAGATATATCTTCCAGAACTGGACTACATCAGCCATCAGTATTAGAGTCCTTCAGATGAGATGGGAGCCTGCACAGGTTGGGAATCTGTGTATTTGTTTGTTTACCCTTGTGTGTATTGCAGGCTGACATTGTGTTTGTGTGAGTATAACTATGTGTGTGTGTGTGTGTGCATAACTATGTCTGTGTGTATGTCTGACTGTGTGCCTGACAGTGTGTTTGTGTGTTATGTGTGTGTGTGAATACAACTATGTCTGTGTGTATGTCTGAGCGTGTGTCTGACAGTGTGTATATGTGTCTGGCAGCATATGTGTCTAACATTATGCATATGTGCATGTGTTTCTGATAGTGGGAATCTGCGCATGTGTGTCTAACAGAGTGTGTGTATAAATAGTGTGTCTGTGTTTGTCTGTGTCTGACATTGACATTATGACTGTGTGTCCATGAGTGTGTATATGTGTGTATTCTGGAAGAGTGTAAGGGTAAAACAGTTTATGTGTGTCTATCTAGGTAGGAGGCCTGGCCATTTTTAAGGGTCATGAAATTTCTAATGGTAGCCCTTTATCTATCTATCTATCTATCTATCTATATCCATTCACTATGTAATTTATTATTGTGCTTTGAGGCAGCAGGCCATGAACTTCTATCTACTAGTAGCCCACGGGTCAAATGCTGCTGCCCCTTCGGCAGCCCTCTCTTGCTGTAGACAACTAAAAGAGCCTCCTGCATTTATGCTTCAACTGTTTTTTGTTTTTGTTTGTTTTGTTATCAGTAGGTAGTTGGAGGTGTTAGGGGTTTCTCACTACTAGAGCATATTAAAAAAAAAAAAAACATACAGGGAAACTTTAAAAAAGTACAGTATTAAAACAAATGATGGTACTTTTTTCAGAGTGAGCACTTACACGACTTTCACATGATCAGGGTCTTTTATTGTCCTCTGAAATATTCACAGAAAGAAGGTTGTTGGCTAAGAAGTGTTCCACGAAGAAACCCTCCCATTATGTAGTTTCCTTTCTTCTCAGCAGCTTCGTTACCCTAATTGTTTAGTGTTTACATTTAACAAACTGGGAGACTGGTTTAAATGTCCTTGCTAGAGCAGTACATACTGAGACCTTCTGCCATATGGTCCATGCCTCACCTAAGAGCATTGCAGATGCATTTTTTAGAGTGTTTAGTCAATCCTCTTTATGACATCAAGATCTTACTGCTTGCGGATGTTGACAAAGGCTGTTGTTGACCATTAACTTTGGTATTGTTTATTCAAGCACTTCTTTAATTGCCACCACAATAACTATTATTACCTTTGTCCTCCCCCTAGGAAAAGGTAGTAACTGCATATTAGGATTTCACAGAGATATTACTGGATTGCTTTAAAATAATATCTAAAGAAGAACTTCAGCACATTCTCTTCTTGACCCCCAACATGAAATGACTATTTTTAAAATCCCTTGTCCTAAAATCGCCCTTTGCGATATGCGACCATCACATCATTAATAGGAATATGTTCTGCTTCTTCACATGTGGATATTTCTTTTTATCAGAAACAATTTTTAAACTTTCCCCCCCATCACTTTTCCCCATCATCTGCGGTTTCTTTGCCATATTTTTTGGCATCAATACCACCAATGGTCTATGACTGAAGCTGACATGAAAAATAGGCTCTTCACATTTTTCTTCTCTTCAGCATTCAGTCTTAACATCACTAGATCGGTTCTAAAATTCAAACCGTGTTTACTACTTGGAGTTTCATAAATGTGATATCGGTCTACTTCATTTAGACCCAAAAATTACAAACTTGAAACTCAAACAAATAGGATACCTCCTTCTGGAATGTATCCAATATGAGATCCAAATTATAATTTTTTGATTCTATTTTACCAATCATTTCATATAAGTAATTGTGGCAAAGATGCCTCAGCCACGAGCTCCTGGAGGACTATGGGCCGTATCCAAAGACCCTGTTTGGGAATTAAACCTCCCCAGCTGCCATTAGCAGCTTTCCCTGGGTGCCCTTGGTGCGGCACTTTCCTTTCATTCGAATGGAACTGAACACTAGCTCCCTGGTGACCGTTCGCATGAAGAAATCCATGAATTGTCCTCAACGGTTCTTAGCTGCGATCATCATGGAACTAAATTTGACATGAGGACTTTGTAGGTTCCTGGTTACCTCAGCGGGATCTGAGCGCTATTTTGGACAACTTAGATCAGGGCTTTTTAAATATATTTTTTTTTGTGGGGTTTTTATATATTTTTATGATGTTTTGGGGTATTTTTATGTTGTTTGCCTCTCTGTTCCTAGGAGATAATTAGCTTACCGGTCTTTAACGCAGTTATCTCCCAGGCACACAGGATCTTGGGAGAAAAGACCCTGTATTTTTGTGTAAGAAACCCCATGTAGGGGTCTATGCATAAGAGGCTGTGTGTGGCCCATAATAAAGTCCGTTCACTCCCAGCATTAAGTCTCGTCTAATGTGTGTGTGTGGGGGGGGGGGGTATACTTGCTATACAGCTATACTCTCTGAAGGAGAGCTCTAACCACTGGGAGCTGGACCTAGGACCCAAGCCAAGTTGCGGCGGCTAGGGGCTAGAGGTGCTTATGGTGTCCCGGTGATAGATAGGGAGCGTGTTTGGTGGAGCTACCCAGTCGGGGTACCAGGCTTTCCACCACAGTAATAAATAACTTATAGGCAGATTTTTTGTATATTATATATTTTATAGATGACTAATTCTGTAGGTGTGATTCGCAAAGTTTTTAAAATACCTCTCAATGAAGCGGTTTGGGTGCTGTGGTCATTTTAAACTTACAATGTAAAACATCACAGTTATGTAGAAAATTGCAGGTTTAAAGGACCACTATAGGCACCCAGACCACTTCAGCTTAATGAGGTGGTCTGGTTGCCTGGTCCAGCTAGGGTTAACCCTTTTTTCTATAAACATAGCAGTTTCAGAGAAACTGCTATGTTTATATTAGGGTTAATCCAGCCTCTAGTGGCTGTCTCATTGACAGCCGCTAGAGTGCTTCCGCGCTTCTCACTGTGAAAATCACAGTGAGAAAACACCAGTGTCCATAGGAAACCATTGTGAATGCTTTCCTATGGACTGGCTGAATGCGCATGCGCATTCAGCCGGTGACGGAAGACGAGGGAGGAGAGGAGGAGGAGAGTCCCCTGCCCGGTGCTGGAGAAAGAGGTTAGTTATACCCCTTTCCTTTCCCCAGAGCCCGGCGGGAGGGGGACCCTGAGGGTGGGGGCACCCTCAGGGCACTATAGTGCCAGGAAAACGAGTATGTTTTCCTGGCACTATAGTGGTCCTTTAAGCACAGGTACGAAATTACTGATACCAGAGCACAATGCTCTATGTATCACAAAACATTAGGTCTAACCCAGTACTAACACGGATAAGGGAAGGGCTTAACCCACAATCTTAATCATCAACTAAAAAAGAATACAAGACAAACCTCCAAAGTTGAAAGTAATTTTGTTTGTGTACTTTTAGTTGGAAGTTGCATCAGAAACAAAGTCTAATTTAAAAGGAAACAAAGCCTATAACAGAATTAGCTTGCGTCACCATGTGTAAGCAAAATGTCTAAATTTCAGTGTTTATGTTATTACATCAGAGAAACCGTTTCCTAGGCTTTATTTAGTATTGCTTTTTGCAGGGAAATACATTTCATAAAATTACTTAACAAACAGTGTATGTTTGTGAGGGGTCCTGATGTTTATACTATACACATAAATTCAACAAACCTGCCTTATGACTTCAAACTAGATATTGTTCAATCAAGCAATCCGTGTTTGTAGCACAACATACCATTTAATGGCTATTACACTATTAAGAGAATATTCAAAATTCTGAGTGTAATCAGCTCACTAAACTGGTAGATGAGTTTCAGAATGTCCATCAGTTCCCAATTCTCCTCTACGATGAGCGTTGGACTGGCTATCAGCAAGTGAGCCTGATGATATCCGTGGCCCTGGTGTTGGCACCATAGTTTAGGCACTGGAGAAAAGATAAGTTAAATGCTTTTGAATCAGCTTTTTACTGAAATTGGGGGGCCTACAAAAAATCAGGCAATAGGAAACTATATCTCGTTAGGAATACAGGCTTGTATTCTACATGCTATAGAGCTCCTTTAAAATCTGAACACATCCAAGGCGTTAAAATATGATTAACATTTTTCCATGTGTTATTTTACCTGACAAGATAGACCAATGTTTTAGTGTTTTATTCTTCTCCAAACATAAAGAACATGGTAAACCAACAGAAGAATAATAAAGGGTACATTTACCCAATAACGGAAGCAGATCACGCAGCAGTTGCCATACGGCGGACAATGCCTGCTGAACACTGGGATGTAATGGAAGCTTTTGACCTGCTATGTGCTGAATTTTGGCAGCGGCTTAAAAACCTGCAAATCAAGCATTACAGCATCAGCATGAGCAGAGGCCGACCTCCCAAGCACCGGGTCTGCGTCTGCATTGGCAGCATACGACCTACCAGCGTTTATGTGCTCCAATGACCATCTCTAAGGGAGCCTCTAGGATGATATTCCCTTCGCACCACCTCCACTATACTGCGGCCTGCTCATGGGATACATAGCTAGGAAGGTATTGTGCCCTGGTTCATCTACTATCCTGGAGGCTGTTCGTGGGAGTTCTCTGGCCTTGCCTGTAATGGCTGCCCCATGGCACTCTGGAGGCCTACTTGTGAACAGCAGGGCTCTAGCCTTACGAATGGATATCGGCTGATCTCCTGCACAGGCCTGAGGTTATTCCAGCTCACTCCACCATTTAGATGTTGTGGTACACACTGGACTGATCCAGAGTTACAAATTTTGTTTTAATTTTCTTTTTTCTAACTGCAAACCTAGCCTTTGATTTGTGATCCTCACCTCATGTTATTACATTACCTATAAGGTCCACAGGACAGTTTATTTGCTGTGTTGAAACTACATACGCCAGTTAATTAAGCTATACTATGATCCATATGAAAGTGGTGTCTCTATCTACTATGAAAAAGCAATCTGTTTAGCGCATATGTTCCATATTGTTCTTTAACTAGTTTATAAAAAAAAAAAGTGCAACAAAATAAGAAACTCGGCAGCTGTTTAAGAAGGAGATAGATAATTTGGCTGCACTGTTTACAAACAGTGGGTGTTTTTATCACGTGTACTTGTATGAGGTATCTAAATTGCCCAATTTATATTTTCCTAGTTGATTTGTTCATAACCACATGGTTCAAACATCTCGAGACATTACGTCAAGCAGCTTGTCAATTAAGGGAAGTAAACACATTTCTAATGTTATTATTTCATTAACAAAACTCGCTTGCACCAATGTTTGACAATTAATTGGCTTCCATATTTCTGAAACCAGAGTGTATGTGCTTCTTACCAAATAATACACTTTGTAAAACATTCACACTTTAACCACTACGATTTAATGCAACAAGGGGATTACAAGTCTCACTGTGATTTTGTTGAGTTGCTAAATATTTCCTTATGTTTTAAGAGAAATTCACTTGTTCATATAGAAAGTTGAAGCCTACGATCACCTCTGGTTATGAGTAATAGAAAAGTGACAATAATGACCTTTTAATGCAGGTGTAAAATTACTGTAAAAAGAAACGAGTGAAAAGAAACAGCTCTACACAAGTCGAGAACTTAGTAAAGAACTGCAAGCTTAGTTTCTTTATGATATCATAATTCCAGTTACAAAACCCAAAAATGGGACAATGTGCTAATTTCTGTGAAACACGTTTGTTTTGTTTTTCATATCAGCACTGAACATTAGCTATCAGTTTATATGTGAATAATATTGGAAGATGATGATTGTGATTCAATCTCGGTCAACACATACCGTACTTGTCCGTCTGACCTCCTCCAGGAAAGTAACTAACTGTTATGTTAATCTGATTTGTTTGGTGTTACTTGGATTATTTTATAATCAGTGTGGAATTTATTTCCTAAGCAGTGAATTGACCAGAATTGAAAACCAAATAGCAAAAATTAAGCCAACATATTTAAATTGGAAAAATAAATAGTTGTATTTAAAAAAAAAATTTTTATTAAACAATTTTGCCAGAAAATGGCTTCCAGTGCACTAATTACTAAATAAACTAATTACTAAATAAACCCTTTAGTATTTATAATACTTAGCTGCTTTAACTTTTGATGATTGTTCAGGTCATATTGATACTTAAACAAGGTATACAGGTCGGCTATTTTTTAAATCTCTTGCAACATTTTTTTTTTTTATCATATGTGTATCTGTTTGTTGAATTTTGTTCATATCATGCTTCAGGGTGAGATTTTTGGTTTTAAATGCTGTTTTCATGTATAAATCTACATTTGGTTAGAATTAAGGTATTTAAAAGAAAATGCATAGCATTCCAATGAAATACAGACTTTTCTGTATATAGTTCAAATCAAAGCAGATAAGAAAGACATGACTCTTTCCCTCTGACAATGGTGCAGATTTGCTTCTAGTGTTGAACATATTTAAAAGATTAAGAGAGTCATTCACTAAAGTGGAAATTCAAAGTGAATTTAAAATGTAATGTCAAAACAGCCGTAATGGAAAAATTCTGTCAGCTATGCTTTACATTTGTTACTGTGGCCTTAAATTTGATACCCACTACGAATCCACTTTGAATGCTCACTTCAGCAAATAACCCTGTCAGTCCCATACGAAGCATTGGTCACATGTGTTGGTTCCATTTTCATCCGTGCATCAATTAGTAGAACGCTGCGAGGAAATGAACGAGGTAAACAGCGTCTCATAATCCCAGAGAGGGAACATTCTTAGAAGATGAAGGCTGTTATCATAAACAGCTTAGAGCTCCGTGCCGATTGTAGGGAAGAAAACAACATGTACAAAAACAGATCCAGTGTGTGCAAAGAAATCATTTTTTAATCTGTCCCCCAGGAGAAATGTATGTTTTCCAGTATCTTCAAATATGTAGAAAGAATGTGCCCAACTTAATAGTGTATTAGTATATTATTTATATCAAGCAATATGTTGTTAAATTTGCATTGATTATACTTTTGATATCTGTTTAGTTCATGTTTATTTTGACCTTGGCAAGACTGGTGTCCTTGGGGGTCTGTTCCATCTTGGTGACAAGCAAGAAGCCTTGAATCTCTGCTATAAAAATGGTGGAATTCTGTGCCACGACTCTATGTGTTGGTAATGTTGAGCATTTGAGAACAAGATCACCCTCGGGACATGTAATCTTCACCTTCACATGCTATCACAAACAAATTGATGGTATGCACGCATATATATCTAATGTAAAGTAAGCTATGAATTGATAAATGTGAAAATTACAAAAACTGTACTTAACTACATCAAGTGGTGTAACCCCAAAGCCAAGAAAGGAGATTAATTCTTGCCATGGAAATACACCCAAGCAGTGTTTACATTGAACATTTGGGGGCCTAATATACATCAAATAGCTCATTTTAGATGTGTGTGCTTCTCTGTGAGTTTGGTGGAGGTATCGCAAGCAGGATGTCATCTGATATATTATTGTCAAGGGAAATTACAACAAAACCAGTGTTTCCTATAAAAGGAAACATTTTGTAACTTTCACCTCAATGTACATGTAATTACTGCAGCAAGGTTTAAATTGGTGTTTGTCAAACTTTCCTAACTTCAAAAAAGTACCAGAGATTGGGAAATTGCAATCTGTCTTACTCAAGGTCTTGATTCTTGAGACAATATAAAGACTCATGTTGGTTTGCTCCCTCTTCCCCTTTTGTCAAAAATGTCTCCCTTTTTTTCCTTTTAACATTTGGTAATTTTTTCAAGAAATGTGTAAAGTTTCTTCTACTTTTCTAATTTTTCTATTTTTTGTGGAGATATTCAGGTCCTTGGGAATGGTTTTCGTTGGTGGTGGTGATAACACCTCCTTAACAGCTCTTTGGATTTGGTTGCATATACTTTGTAAAGTGTATATATACCTTGCAGTGAGGGCTAGTGTCTTATATCATTAAACTATATCTTTATTCCCTTAGATTCACAATTGTGTCTTTTTAATCTGTATATGTCTAATAAAGTTGTTTGCAATAACGTCATTAGGTGTGCAGGGCATCTAAAGTTACTTGTAGTTACATTACCCACCATTATTGATTCTTTGAAGAGGATCTTTCTAGATCACTATTAATGCACAATATTAAATCAGAGACCTCCTGAATTCTACTGTGGCCTTCAAAACATATCCTGCCATATATTATAATGTACCAACACTGGTCTCCATTGAGTGCTCAATGCTGCTAACAGTATCACCTTTGCTCTCATCTTCCATGAAGGATAATGTCCTACACCATGTGTGGGTAGAATTTGCAGAAGTACAACTTTTATGACGTCTTGCCATACCAGAGGCTGGCAAAGCATCATGGCATTTGGAGTTCCACAATTTTTAGGGATCTCTAAAGTTTGCCAAACCCTGTCCTAGAACAAAGAGATGCAAAAAAATCCAATTTTTAGAAACTGTCGAATCACAGAATATCATGATTGTTCACTAAAGTGTGAATTTCAGGAATTAAAAATGAATTTCAAGACCAAAGCAGCCTCCCGAGTAATAAAACATTGCTGCACACAGAGAATTGACTTCTGAACTGAATGCTCCTATGGAGGTGCAATGTGTTTTAAGGTCAACAGCCTGCCTTATCAGCAGATACCAGGAACATCACCAGCTGGCAGGCGTTACAAGCACACTAAACACATCTTATTCATGGGGAAGAACATGTTGTGGTTTAACCCCTTAAGGACACATAACATGTGTGACATGTCATGATTCCCTTATATTCCAGAAGTTTGGTCCTTAAGGGGTTAAAGGCAGGGGAGGGCTGGCAGCCTTAGGCCTGGGGGGCAAAACCAGTCAAGTGGCCCATTGCACCACCAAATCAGTTCACCATTCATGCCCACCTTTTCCTGGTTTTATAACGGATATTGATGTTACGCCAATCAGTAGCTCTTTGCCATACCCGCTCCTTCACGGCTCTGACTTTCAATGTTGTCAGAGCGCAGGCTGAGAATCTCTGAGCCTGTGCTCTGACTCACTAACTGAGCGCCGGAACCACGAGGGAGAGGCTATAATCTGACTGCACCTACTACTGGTGCGCACCAGTGGACCACCAGCAAATCATTTAAACTGAATAGGCTGGTGTCCCCAACTTGTGAGCTGTGTTGGCCGCCAGGCGCCTCTGTTGTCAGGGCACCTTGCGTGACTGCACAGCTTGCACACCCCAACGGCTGGCCCTGCTGACACACACTGATGTTACTACTTAGACATCCCTCAATATTAACACAGACATCAGAGTAAACACCAATAAACTGTGGAAACAGAGCTGATCCCCCCAAATTTCTGTCTGTAATGTATTAGGGGAGGGGGGTCAGTAATGTAGGGGAGGGGGGTGAGTAATGTATTAGGGGAGGGGGGTCAGTAATGTATTAGGGGAGGGTCAGTAATGTATTAGGGGGTCAATGTATTAGGGAGGGTCTGGTATTAGGGGTCAGTAGTCAGTAGAGGGCCAAGGAGGTCAGGGTCAGGGGAGGGTGTATGTAGGGGAAGGGAGGAGGGTCAGTAATGTATTAGGGAGGGTCAGTATTGAGGGTCCAGTAATGTATTAGGGGAGGGTCAATGTGAGGGAGGGGTGTATTGGGAAGAGGCCGGGGTCAGTGGGAGGAGGGGGGTCAGTAATGTATTAGGGGGGGTCAGTAATGTATTAGGGGTGTACTAGGAAGGGTCAGTAATGTATTAGTAGTATTAGGAAGGGGGGCAGGTCAGTAGTGGTCAGTAATGTGAGGGGGGAGGGTCAGTAGTGTATTAGGGGAGGGGGGTGAGTAATGTATTAGGGGAGGGGGGTCAGTAATGTATTAGGGGAGGGGGGTCAGTAGTGTATTAGGGGAAGGGAGGGGGGTCAGTAGTGTCATGGTGTGTGTGTCTGTCATGGTGTGTGTCTATCTGTGTCTTGGTGTGTGTGTGTCTGTGTCATGGTGTGTCTGTCATGGAGTGTGTGTATCTGTCTGTGTCATGGAGTGTGTTTCTGTCTATCTGTGTCATGGTGTGGCTGTCTGTTTGTGTAATGGCGTGTGTGTCAGTGACATGGTTTGTCTTTGTCATGGTGTGTGTGTGTGTGTGTGTCTGTCAAGGTGTGTGTGTGTGTCTGTCAAGGTGGGTGTGTGTGTCTGTCATGGTATGTGTGTATCTGTCAAGGTGTGTGTGTGTGTCTGTCATGGTATGTGTGTATCTGTCAAGGTGTGTGTGTGTGTCTGTCATGATATGTGTGTGTGTCTGTCGTGGGATGTGTGTGTCTGTGTCTGTCATGGTGTATGTGTGTGTCTGTGTGTGTTTGAAAATAGTGTTGCTCACCTTTTTGTTTTTCCACGCCATTCTGGTCTCCCCCCAACTGGCCCTGCCTCTATGGCTGATATCATCAAGCTTTGTGATCTCAGACAATCCAATGCTTTGCCATAGGATTAGCTGCAAAACGCTACACAAATCAGCATCTCCTCATAGAGATGCATTGAATCAGTGTATCTCTATGGGGAACGTTCAGCGCCTCCAGAGCATGAAGGCCCTGCATGTAGGTGCTGCACACTGTGCAGCACTGACACAGGAAGCACCTCTAGTTACCGTCTGAGTGACTGTCACTAGAGGTGTCACTAGGAAGCAATGTAAACACTGCCTTTTCTCTGAAAAGTCAGTGTTTACATTGAAAAGCCTGCAGGGACAGGTTATAGACAACCGAACCACTACATTAAGCTGTGTGTGTGTGTGTGCCTGATAGTGAGTGAGCTTGCTTGCATGTGTGTGCGCCTGCTAGTGAGTGAGCTTGTGTTTTTATGTCAATGAGCTTATGTATATCAGTGAGATTGTTTGTCTATGAGGCTGTGTATCAATGAGCTTGTGTGTGTCAGTGAGATTGTCTGTGTCTGCATGTGAGTATGCTTACTGTATAATTAAACATTTTACTCTGAAAGGACCAATATTTTATATTAGAAAAAGCAATATATATATATATATATTACTCAATCATCTGGGGTGGCAAGACATTGCCTTACATATTACATGTGACAATATATGGCGCAATGACTTATGGGGCTGGCATAGATTTATTTCCAGGGCTGTTTTGTATCCCCAGTCCGGCACTGCCTGTGGGTCACCAGTAGACTGGTGCACCTGCCTAGGGTCAGAGCCGGTGCAAGGATTTTTGCCGCCCTAGACAAAAGAAAAATTTGCCGCCCCCCCATGTGACATCACAATGCCCCACCCATATGATCTGCCATATGAACTAATGCCAGTGCTGCACACAGTGTGTGTTTACATTAAAAAGCCTGCAGGGACCGGCTTTAGACACCAGAACCACTTCATTAAGCTATAGTGTCCCTTTAATGTGAGGTAAATTATAGATTAGTGTCACTAATAATATACTAGATTGCCTACTTACAACAAGATGAGGATGATGATGGGCTGCAGTTTGGCTCCACTGGTCTGGTGTAGAACAGGATCTCTGGAGGCTGTTTGCAACTGTGGTCACAAAATTCAATGTTCTGGGAGAATTGGAAGCAACTCCATTTTTTGGGGGCCCCTTATACAGCTCAAGGTCTGGGCCCCAGGGCCTGACGGTGAGTGGGCCTTATGTTCCACCCACCCATGAGTTGGCTCACAGGGAGTGGAGTGTGTAGTGTTATGTGTTAATGTAGAGGATCTAATATGTGTGCTTATGATATGTAGTGTATAGGAATACCAGTTTGTGCAGGTGATGCAGTGTGTTTGTGTGTAGTGGAAGCAGTGTGCATTTGTGTATAAGGGATGTATTATGTGTTTCTGGTTGTGTGTAAGGGATGCATTGTTTGAATCTGTGTTTGTATGCATAAAGGATGCTCTCTTCTTCTTATCCCCCCTTCTTCTTACTCCCCCCTTCTTCTTCTTACTCCCCCCTTCTTCTTACTCCCCCTTCTTCTTTCTCCCCCCTCTTCTTCTTACTCCCCCTTCTTCTTCTTACCCCCTCTTCTTCTTACCCCCCTTCTTCTTACCCCCCTCTTCTTCTTCTTCTTACTCCCCACTCTTTTTCTTACCCCCCTTCTTCTTCTTACCCACCTCTTTTCTTATCTCCCCTCCTTCTCTCCCCAGCTCTCTTACTCCCCTTCTTCTTCTACCCCTCTTCTTCTTACTCCCCCCTCCCCCTCTTCTTCTTCCCTTCCCCCCCCTCTTCTTCTCTTCTTCTTACTTACTCCACTTCTTCTCTTACCCCCACTCTTCTTCTCTCCCCCCCCTACCCTCTTACCCTCCTCCCCCCTCTTCTTACTCACCCCCTCCCCTCCTGTTACTCCCCTCCCTCTCTTCTTACTCCCCCCTCACCCTTTTCTTACTCCCCCTCCCCCTCTTCTTACTCCCCACTCCTTCTTCTTACCCCTCCTCTCCCCTCCCCTATAGCGTGGCCAAGCTGCTCTCCGGTCTGCAGTGCCCGGCCGGAGTGATAAGAAGGTGCACACTGAGTGTGCACCTTCCTATCACTCCGGCCAGGCACTGTGGACCGGAGAGGAGCTCGGCCACGCTACAGGGGAGGGGAGGAGAGAAGCAACTGCAGCCACCAGAGGCTCTTAACAGAGCGCTCAGGCGGCTGCAGCATTTAAAGGGCCGGCCCTGCAGCGGCCGGTCTTAAAAGAATTTAGGCCTGCCCCCAGGCCCAGCCCGCCCCTGGTTAAAGGTATGATTTATGTAGTCGATATAAAAAGTTTTTTATAACAAACACAAAAATTCTTTGTGAATTTTTTTATTATATTGTTGACATTGCATTTTAACTTTTCTGTGCTTAGAAAAATCACATTGTTATATTACGTTATCTTTATTATTATTTCAACCTTTTAATTTTATATTATTTATCTTTTGATTTGTCAGTAGAATGACAGAAAGAAAATTCCAAACGCCATAGCCTGTATAACCCACTGTAGCTGTTATAGGACCAGAAGTGTCCTGTTGCCCTCCCAGAATAAGCATTCAAACGATTTATGAACTAACCTGGGTCCCTCTGGGCACCTGTTGCCTGAAACTCTGCAACTGACTGAAGCCTGGTTGTACAGGGCCACACTCATTGGCTGAGATTGCTTAGATGATGCCAATGAGCTTCTACAGCAGGATTTAGCTCAGTGGAGCTAACAGAAAATCCTGACAGAAAGGGAGGCAACAAAAGGCACCCAGAAAATCCCAGATAAGATGTCCATTCTTAGACGGTGTTAATACTTAATCTGGGTGGGTGTCAGGGGACTTCTGGAACCCTAACCATTAAGGCAGGTTGTAGTGGTTTTGGTGCTTGGAATGTTTCTTTAATTACATGCAAGGAAAAACAGATTATCAAAGCTTCATCCACCAAGAGCCCAATGTTGTGGACCCCTCTCACGACTTTTAATTTTCCTATCCTATTGCCAATTTGGAAAGCATGGTAGACATTGAGCACAACAATTCTCTCTTTTTTCTACTTTTTTAAAAATATATATATACACAAATATCTATTATCTTCATTGGCAGTTGCATAATGTTTAGAAGCAAAATTATTTGTAATATTGTTGAAATAATTAAAGTATTGGTAGTTCTAAAGGACATAATCTTACACACAATCACAGGGCACACTATTTCAACATTAATCCATGACATGACATGATTCACTTTTATTCCAGAAGTTTGGTCCTTAAGGGGTTAAAAAGGAACAGATCAATCTCAAGATGTAATGCTAATTGCAACACTGCTGTCTGCATGTATGTAGAATTTCCAAATTATGTTATGTACGTGCGTTCCTCCATTCAACCATTCAGTCAGATTTGGCAACATACAATATTCATGTGCGGTCAATTGCATGATTGGCTGCATGATTTAAGTTACAATACATTCATAATTTAGGGATCATATTGTGCGTCTTCTCAGACCAGAGCACATAGATGTGTTCTATTACTATATAATATAAAATAAAAAACAAGTGACACACTGAAAGAGACAGTTTAAGCTTTCTAAATCTTAAAGGGACACTCTTGGCACTATAACAATTTATAGAAACATAGAATGTAACGGCAGATAAGAACCATTCGGCCCATCTAGTATGCCCAATTTCATGTCATTGAGTTCATTCTAGTGCCTAGAGTCCTTTGGCACTGTCCCCACAACCATGTTAAACCATTCTCGAGCAATTTAACACTGAATGAGAGTCCCACTGTAGGTTTGGCTAAGGCACAGATTACACAGTTCCTACTAGCCATACCAATTAAAACCAGAAATGGGTCTATGATATGTTGAAAGTGGTCAGTTGACACTTTCAGTCAAACAGCTCACATTGTTGCTGAAACTAATGTTTCTGGGAACTTGTTTAGCATTAAACCAATAGACCCAGAATGACGTTGAACAGAAAAACATTGCCAGGGCTCTACAGACACTATAACAACTTCAATTAGATGAGTCACTTAAAATGCCTACAGTGTGCTTTTAATAGAGTAATTGTAAGGCATAGGCAATGCCCCTGCAGCTTTGCAAATGGACAATTGTTAACATTTTGCTATGTCTACTCCTGGCTGTCAGCCACACATACACAAGAGGCTTCCGACACAAATTGATTCCATTATAGAATCTATTTGACTACCGGGATCAACATGCAAAGTATGAAGCTGTACTCTGTGTGCGATCAGTTCTCCTATCAGTTTCTCTTTGAGAAGCATTTGATTGGTAGATTGTGGTGATTGCCACACATGAGAATCATCTGACTGGACAAACGTTTTCTGTCTTAATGACTTCACCGGAGGAGGCCCAGACTGCAAAAAAACAAGTGCGGCTTGGTGCTGGAATAATGATCTCCATTTTGGGGTAGAAAAGAAGGAAATTAAATAAAATAAACTATTTAATTCATCTAAGTTCCTGCAATTCTGCAGTTTCTGTGTGTCAAGGCTTAACTGGTCCCTTGCTCTGGGCCATATTTACATCTCAAGAGTTGTGCAGCACAGAGTTTACAGGTACCCCTACCCCCTTTTCAAATAATAATCTATTTATCTATTGGTTGCTCTATTATTTTGAGAATGTGCAAGAGAGTGCTATGGCGCCTTCATCTGCTATAAGTCAATGTGCAGGCATACATTGCAATGAGATCAGTGAACCTGGTAATGCTATTGGAGAATGAATTAGCTCCACCCCTGCTACCATGGAGATGGCTGTGGCTGACCCCAGGCCGGCCTTTAAAACCCTGAGCTGTATTCTTTCGGTCCTAAGATATTTACCGAGTCTGGGCCTGTAACCACATGCCCCTTTTTAGCCTTGTTTGCACTTTTTTTTTATCCAACTAGGGCCCATTTTGTACTCACACTGCACCTGCTCAAGTTTTCTGACCTCTCTTTTCCTATAATTCTTTGCTGTCAGCCAACGATTACAACATTTCCTTTTTTCAAATATTGTGTGGGGAAATATTAAGTATGCTAGCTCAAGAGCCATGGAGTTATACTATATTCCCACGAAATAAATCATGCTACAAACCTCCATAGACTGGCGTTTCCACTTTCTGCAGACAAGTTTAGCAAATAATTGCTGTGCTTACAGACCTGCCTATTCACACACAACAATATTTCCCACACAATTTCAGCAACCATTGCTAATTACTATAGACCGTGGGACAAGCAAAGGCTTGTATTCAGTACAGGTGTGAAATGAATTGCTGTTATTATGCACATTTACAAAATAATGTTCAATTGGGCATATGATGCACGCTACCATGCATGTAATATAAATATAACAGCCCAGTATTATGAAGATGAATAAGATTTGCTCAAAATACAGAAAGGGACCTGGCACTGGCTGTAAATTAAATAATAGAGGTGGACAGACAACTATTAAATTTAAAAAACAAATGTAGTCTAGTCTCCTCTCTGCCCCATTCATAGCTAGCAGTTGGGGGCTCTAATTAAATAATAAACAAAGAGGAAGGGGACATAGTGCCACCCTTAACCCCCACTCATAGACCAATTATTTCAAATACATCGCAATTGTTCCACAAATGAGATCAAGAGTGGAGGAACAAATAGGGATATACATGGACAACCCGTTCTTAACAAAAGAGAAACAGAGAGGTATATTTTAATTTGACAGATATTCCATTATCAGATGATAAGATTAACATTTTTAGAAAAGGGCATGAAATTTGCTCCTAATAAAACATCTAATGACTTTGCTATTTACATACATCTCAAAAAGTACATTAGATCTATGAGTATTAAAAGACACTTTGTATCACACACCTTATCCCCTCAGCCATGCCCCCTAAAGGGAGAAAGACAGAGATTAGATCGTTTTAAAAACAAATACCCTTTTTTCCCATCCAAAACAAAGGTCCTTATCTGGAAATCTTTGAGCATATGGCTGATCAAGAATTTCTCTCACTTTTCGATAAAAAGAAATAGTAAGAAACATATTTATAATCTTACCAAAAAAGAACAAGTAAGTTTGGAACAACTAATGAAAAGGGATGACATAGTCATTATAGAGGCGGATACAGGGGGAGGTATCGTAATTAAGTCTATGGAATATTATTTGAAAGAATCATTAAACCCTTAAGGTTTTTTAAAAGCCTATATTGTACTCCGAAATGATCTTACAAATAAGTTCAATATGGAATTAAAGACTTTATTGGGCACAGCTAAGGTCAATGACATCATTTCTCCAAAAAAAATAGATTTTTTTTGTTTCTGAAAATGTCCCATTATTCCAATTTTTTATTTTTTACCTAAGATTCACAAACATTTATTTAACCCCCCAGGATGCCCAATTATTAGTGGTGTGGACTCAATCACGGCTAATTTATCAACATTTGCTGACCCTTTTTTACAAAAATACGCACAGGAGATGTTATCGTATATTAAAGACTCTAAATCTTTTTTACAAGAGATTGAGAGCATTGAGTGGGATCCTAACTACAGGTGGGCCACACTTGATGTTTCACCTATATACACCGCTATTAGTCACGACCTCGGCTTGGAAGCAATTAACCAATTTTATGAGTCAGGATTCCAATCTCCCCCACAATTCGAGGGGGAAAATTTTATTTTGATTTCGGTAAAATGTATGTTAGAACACAATTATTTTTTCTTTAATTAACATTTTTATTTACAAGTCACAGGGACCGGCATGGGCACCAGGTTTGCCCCCAGTTATGCCAATATCTACATGAGAAGGTGGGAAGATTTATTCATGTGGTCTTGCCATGACTGGAGGGTAAACCTGGTGCTCTGGGGACATTATATAGAGTCTTCTTTATTTCAGGATTTTGTTAATTATATAAATCACAATAATTATAATCTAAAATTTACTGCAGAGTGAATAAGAGCGAAATTAACTTTCTTGATTTAACTTTATTTTATGAGGAGAACCAAATAAGGACTAAATGTTTTCTTAAACCTACGGATGGGAATGGATATGTACACCAAAACAGCTGTCACCATCGTCCGTGGCTGAGAGCCAAGGGACAATTCACACGCGTTAGACGCAACTATTCACATCTTAAAGATTTCAAATCACAATCAACACATATAAAAATTAAATTATTGGAAAAGGGTTATCAAAAAACACCTTAGGAAAAGAAATCAGGTTAACTTCACAAATGGACAGGAATGATTTATTGGTTGATAAAACACAGAGTAAATCATCTAATGGGACTTTTAGGTATGCTTTCACAACACAATACAATGTGGATCACTGTCAAATTTAAAAAAAGCCTACAAAAACATTGGTCAATCCTACTACAGGATCCCATTTTAGGAGGCTCATTACCACAATATCCCCAACTTATATATAGAAAGAATCAAAACCTTACAAATATGTTGGTACCTAGTTACGCAATCAGGACTAATGTTAATAACACAGATAAGAAACAAATGTTTTTTTTATGGGTTGTAAATCATGTAAGGCATGTTATCTATTCATATCAAAAAGTCAGACCAATTTGGGAGCTCTACTACAGGCCAATTTTTTGATGTTAAGTTTAATATTAATTGCCGCATGGAATTTGTGGTTTATTTGCTGCAGTGTCCGTGCAGCAAGCAGTATGTGGGTCATACTAAAAGGGTTCTGAAAGTACGTATCCTTCAACATATTAATAATATTAAAAGGGTCTTCTTTTTCATTCTGTTCTAGTCCACTGTACAACTTGCCCATACTTTTCCTTTAAAAATTTCACGTGTATAGGCATTGAACATATCTTGCCACATTGGAGGGGAGGTGATAGGGTCATGAAATTGGCTCAACTTGAGACTTTCTGAATCCACAAACTCCAGACGTTGGAACCGAGGGGAATGACTGTAGACGTAGATCTTGACTGCTGATCTTTCCCCTCTCCCCCTTTTTTGTTTCTCTCACTCCCCCCTTTTCTGTTTTCGTATTTTTTTTTTTTTATCTCTAAAGAGTGTCCTCTGTTTTCAGTATATTGTTCTTATTCAATTCACCATATATAATAATCCCCAACTGTCATTTTTTTACTCTTCCATTTTAAATGACATGGTCTTGAAAATACAAAAAATATTTGAGGAGATTATATATAATCAATAAGCAATGTGTGTGGTAAAAACATATATGTATGTTTATATTTATATATATATATATATATATATATATATATATATATATATATATATATTCAGATTTTCCTGTTTTCTATATTATATATTTTATTATATTTCTTGCATCTAGAATAATTTTGGGCGAAATAGTGTCGGCTGATGATCGGAGATCTAATTAAGGGAATACACCTGCAACAAGATTGATTAGACACCGGAAGAAGGAAGGCGCCCACTGGACCACCAATGAACTAAGGGATCAGCCCTATTTAAAGGGACCTACAGCTATTTTATATTTTATATTTCAATTTTGTTTTTCTTAATTTTAACTAATACTTTAATAAAAAAACTGCTTTAAAGTAAACCTGTCACCTGGAGTCCAGGTTTTGCCTTGGAGTGGACGGATCCAATAAGGGTTTGGATCCCCCCATGCCCATCGGGGGAGGCACCTCTGGAGCGCTTTATCTACTAAACTCTCGTGAGTGCATTTTATTATAGCGCAGTATTATTCTTGTAAACTGTATTACACTTTGTATCAGCAGTCAAGATCTACGTCTACAGTCATTCCCCTCGGTTCCAACATCTGGAGTTTATGTTTATTCTATATGCTCACAGCTGTTTCCCATTTTTTGTGCATACATATTGGTTGTGAAGGGGTTATTACCTGGGAAGTAATCCAAGGAATAACGGATCCCCTATACTCCGACTGAGTATATCCGTTGTGATTCTCCCATTTCCCAAGCGAAGCAGTGATTAGAGCTCTTGGTTACCCAAACATTAGCCTAGACTTGATGAAGGGTACAACAGGATCTGTTTATTGAAGGAAAGATACACAGTATTTATGCACAGACCCCCGCAGGGGATCTACATTCACAGTAATGTAAAACATAAGCTCGCACTGGCGTCGCTGTGTCTGGGGGATAATGGTATCTCCCAGGCACAGAAACCGACACACAAAAAACCCACAACATACACTGAACACAGTAATGCATCCACACATACCCTATATCCCTGGATAGCTGCTGGTCCGAGCTATGCTCCCTGCAAATTTGCAAAGTGAACGGAGGTACAGAGCCAGAGAAATCATTGTGTAAAGTCTGAGCTTGAGACTCTGTACATACCCAAAAAAAGTTCCACAAGATCACTTGGTTTAGGCCTGTGAAAGCAGCGGCCAATCAGGAGAAAGGGCACAAACACATAGCAGCCAATCAGCATTCAAGGAGGGGAGGTGTTTTGCCGGCCAATCAAAAAAAAAGGGTGCAAACAAGTAGCAGGCAATCAGCATTCAGGGAGGGGAGGTGTTTTGCCGACCAATCGGGAGAAAAGGCGCAAAACCAATTTGAATGGTAGCGCTTCTCCCATTGGCCGGCATGGACTTTGCGGTTGTGAAGCCGCCTGCTAGTTGCAGAGTTTCAGCAAAGGCTTGCGCCTCTCCCTGGTGGATGTCTCCACGTGGGTAGCACCAGGGAGAGCGCTCTTTGAGGGACACAGTTCATTACATTACACAAGGAAAGCTGGCTACTGTTAGATAAGTATTATTTATAATTTACTTTACGTTTGTAACCAACTCAGAATTAAATTTCCTGAGGTGGAAGTTGTTTTGCACTCACTCATAGATGGCAGGGGATGGAAAAAAAACCTAATGCATTAAAAGTAATCCATGTGAACCCATGGAGTTCTCAGTGCAGAATGAGCTTGTATGGTGAGAAAAAACCCTATATTATATTATATTCCCACACAAGTTCCATGAGAAGTGAGACTTGGTTGAACTAAATCAATCTAAGGTCTCTGACTGAGATGGCATTGTGTCGGTCAGATAGGGACTTTTCTCTCCATACCAGGGCTCGCATGGATTACTTTTAATGCATATGGGGTGGGAGTGCCTTGCTCTTTTCATTTTTTGTTTTGTTTATTTTTTCTTTCACAATCTGGTTTCATGCTGGCGTGATGCATTATTAGGGCTAATAGAATTTTTTTTTCCAGATCTGCTTTTAGTTCCCATTCCGGGCCTGTTTAAAGTGCCCCTCTTAGCTGATTATTGATTAAGCCTTGATGCCTTCTACTTTATACTTTCCTGCTGCTTTCGAAGGACTTCCGAGAAATGAAAAAAGGAGGCTTGAGAGACTTTAGCCCCATATTAAGCACCCTTATAACATTTTGGCATAATAACACAAATTAAATTGCTCCTCCACCAAAATTCAGTGTTTTAAGAACGATTCTTGGCTGTGTCACAAACAGTCATCTACGAATGCCGCTACTTTGTGTGTTTATAGACGCAAATCCGTCTATCCCCTCCTGCTGTCGCACTCCCTCCAGGAATGGCAAAGTTAAAGTTCTCGTATTCTTTGTTATTGTTGAAATACCAAAAACACCAGATAAGATGACTTCTCGTGCAGTTATTAACTGGGCATTTCAAGGTTAAAGAGGAGGTCAAGTTAGGATTAGAGTAAAGAGGTTGTTTAGGCAGAGGGAGTGGTTAAATTTAGTAAATGGCTAATGTTTGAGAGAGGTTAAAGTTAGATTATAGTAAATGTTTAATGTTAGTGGGTTTAGTTTTAGAAAGTGTTTACATTCATGGTTATCAGGTGTTAAGGAAGGGATGTTTACATTAAAGAGGGGTCTAGTTGATTTTACTGCAGGTAACAGTTGTCACCATCAAATTAACAATGAGCAAAGAGATGTTAAAAAGGCATGTTTTAAAAAGAGCCGCCCTACAGGCCTGCAACTATAAGTGCCTACTGTGCATAACAGCATATCCAGGTGTGGTGTGACTTACTTACGCAATATATACAAAATATTATCTTTAAAACATGACTACTGTTTGCGAGACAGACATTTTGTACATAGGATACCCACAAAATGGAGAATAAACATTTAGTTTGGCGGCCATTTAATAATTTACAAAGAATGTCCAAACACAGCTATTCCTTTGTGGACTAACCACCAAGGTACTTCAAACAGTTCCAATTATTTATAACAATAGAATATCTGTATGGTTCAGTTTGCTGACACTGCTGTGATAAATATTATGGGTGTTTTTTTATAATTCATATAAATAATTACAATATGTGGCATATTCCACATAAAATTAATTTGCAGACATAAATGATTTTTTAAGCATATTAAATCTGTTTTATGCATAGCTTAAGGAATGTAGAAGAAAGCAGAGGTGGCAAAGTGTATTTGGACTAGATTTCGCATAATTCCCTGCCAGGTTATGGGTTTCCAGCAATTATTAGCATTATAGCCTCAGAGCAGAGCATTTTGTATGTTATATGTCAAAAAGAACGTAATAGGGACAATAGGGAAAACTTAAACGTAGTTGTTTTTATGTACCGTGCATGATGAGTGTAGTACAGGGCTGTACAAGGAAGAAAATACAACCTAGGCATTTGAAGGCAGAGCAGCCCAGTAAGAGGTGACAGGGAAAAAGAAGTGGGAGTGTCATGCCATTAACAATGGTATGTCTCATCCTCCCCAGCCCCTACATGTGTCTCATTCTTCCCCTAGCTCCTCCACGTGTCTGATTATCCTCCCCAGCATCTCCATGTGTCTAATTCCCCCTTCACCTTCATGCATGTAATTCCCTACCCTACGCAGCACGTCCATGTGTCTAATTCAATCCCCCACATGTCTCATTCCCCCCCCAGCCCTCGATGTGTCTGATTGCATTCCCTCCAGCCCCCCCATGCGTCTCATTTCCTTCCCCTTTCCGCTCTATGTGTCTTATTCCATCACCTCCATCCCCCCATTTGTCTCATTACCATCTCTTTTGTTACCTTTAGCTATGGTTGGGAGGGCATCCTGGTGGTTCAATGGGCTGAGTGCACTCTCTGGCTGGTGGGTGCACACCATATTGGTTCCGTAGAGCATTATTGTAAGCGTTGCCATGGTAGCTAACAGCAATGTTCTCAGTGACCGGAGCTCACCGCTCTGCCTATATGTGTAATGAGTAGTTTGAGTGAGAGAAAAACCCAGTGGAGCGCTATATTAAATGGTCTTACCCTTAAAATAAGGGATACAAAATATATAGTATGACAAATATCTGGAGAAAGATATAAATAGAGAGATAATGGTGCAGTATATCTAAAACTTGTAAATGGTTGATTAAAGACCAAATGTAGCAAACTCACATGGCTTAGAGCCTGGGAGGATAGGTTCAAGTCACACACGCAGGGGTATTTAAAGACAATACCAGGCTTCTTCTATAGTAGTATCCAGGTGCTCAGATAGAAGAGAAAAAAATGGAACAGACTCTTAGTGTATTACCCTTTCAAATGTATATCACAAATCAAATTGGTGCAAATAATTGCTCACCTTGTTGAGAGCCAAAGGAAACTGGGCTCTCAGTATAATAGACACTGTGCCTTTAAGAGGGCACAACTCTTCTTTCAAAGCAGGAAGAAGATGCTGCAGCACTTAGGACTCAATTTAAAAAATAAAAACGCTTTATTATAAACAAACATAAAATATAATAAAATACCATCTAATAATGGTTCTTAACAAAGTCCTTGCTGTCCGAGACGCGTTTCACCTTATCTCCAAAAGTCTTTCTCAATCAATGGTGATAAGACGAAACGGCTCTCAGTCATGGGGAATCAAAAAGTACACCCTCTTTGAATTCTATGGTTTAAATGGGACGATTGGCAAAAGTCTTGAATGTTTTTCACTTTTGAATAATCTTTCTCACTGTAGAATGATGGAATTTAAATTGTTCGGAAATGGCCTTATAACCCTTCCAAGCTTGATGGGCAGCAACAAATGCTTCTCTAAGATCATTGCTGAGTGTTTCCTCCTTGACATTATGCATTGAATTCTCCAGACCAGAAATCTGCTAAAATGTAAGCCTTTATAGAGGCCTGCTACTTAGCCTCTTAATTCTTAATTCAGTAAGGGTGTATTTCGTTTTTCCAAAATGACTTTTTGGCTTTATTTTTGTTAATTAGAACTATGGCACAGTGTAATATGTCATGTGTTGTTGTTCATCTGAGGCTGTATTTACCTTATTTTGAGACCTGCTAAGGAGCAGATAATTGTTATTATGTCCTGATATGTACAACCACAGAATTCAAAGGCGTACTTTCTTTTTCCCATGGCAGAACATACACACACCTAAAACACATAATGAAGAACAGAAAAGCAATTCAATTGAATAGAATGTAAGGAAAGAAGCTGCATAATGTTGACCGACAGGAATATTTACTAAAGTGAAAATTCAAAGCTTTCAGTTTGGCTGCCAAGGTATTAAATGTGACAATCTCTATGAATTCAACTTGCATTCCAAACCCAGCTAACGGAAACATTATTCCTTTTCTCCCCGCAACATTAAAGGACCACTATAGTGCCAGGAAAACATACTTGTTTTCCTGGCACTATAGTGCCCTGAGGGTGCCCCCACCCTCAGGGGCCCCCTCCCGCCCGGCTCTGAAAGGGGAAAAGGGGTTAAACTTACCTTTTTCCAGCACTGGGCGGGGAGCTTTCCTCCTCTGATCCTCCTCCGTTCCTCCTCCTGGGCTGAATGCGCACGCGCGGCAAGAGCTACGCGCGCATTCAGCCGGTCACATAGGAAAGCATTCATAATGCTTTCCTATGGACGCTTGCGTGCTCTCACTGTGAAAATCACAGTGAGAAGCACGCAAGCGCCTCTAGCGGCTGTCAATGAGACAGCCACTAGAGGAAATAGGGGAAGGCTTAACCCATTCATAAACATAGCAGTTTCTCTGAAACTGCTATGTTTATGAAAAGATGGGTTAACCCTAGCTGGACCTGGCACCCAGACCACTTCATTAAGCTGAAGTGGTCTGGGTGCCTAGAGTGGTCCTTTAAGGTACTAACTGAAGCTTGGAAGATACGTCAGCTAATTTATTCTATCCTTTGTCACCATATTATTATTTTTTACTATAACAATGTTACCATTTACATCTTTAGTTTACTGCTGTAATTTTCTGTACATACAGTTTTTCATTTTTATTTTCAGGGAATGTATTACACCAATATTTAATGTACATGTAGTTATTAATATTGTGGGAGATAGAAACTTTTCAATTGTAAATATAGTATGTTTTATTAATTAGGTTTTATTGATTAAGTTTTACCCACTCCCTTCTTTCTCCGTTCCTTGCCCCTCCTTGTAGTAAATACACATTACTGTTTCTATCTCCATTCCTGTTTAATTAATTATTTATTACTTGCATTTAGAAAGCGCCAACATATTTTGCGGCGCTGTACGATTAGGGTAAAACATACAATATGCACACACCAATACAAAAGGTGAAGAATATCCTGCCCGTGAGCTAAGATCTAGCTTCTGAAGCTCTTTGATACAAAGTGCTTAGATAGACAGCCCGTGAGCTTACAATCTAAAGGATATAATGGGTATTTGAGACAAGAGGTAGCAGGAACAACAAATAAACATCATTTCCATTAAGCACTATCTACCTGCCCACCCTAGTTCCTTCTAACTATATGGAGAAAAATAGGGCATAGACACAATAGGAAGCCGATCAACCCAAGCTACAGATCAACAGCGTCTGTAAATATGATGTGTAGAGAATGAATAAGGAGAACATCCCTTACAAAGAAAAAAATCATTAGAATAATATGTACCAGTACACAAAGATATACAACTCTACATTATCCATGTATCAGACTGAATGAAATAACAAGAACAATATGCTGTGCATAACTTAAATTCCTAATGTATATACAACAAACACAAAACATGTACAGAAAAATATGTATTTAAAGACAAATGAAATTAGGTCAAATCCTAAGTAAAAACAAACACCAAAAATAAAAAATAATCAAAGACAATTGAATAAAATAGATATACAAAACAAGAAAGTCTATATACATACCAATAATGTACAGTTGTGTATATTTGTGTACTGGTACATATTATTCTAATAAAATGTGGTTTCGTCTTATATGATGTGTTCCTTAATTATTCTCCTTCTAAATGTATAGCATGCCCTTTCAACTGTTTGAGATGTTACTCAGTGGTAGCAATTATCCTTTAATTCTGGCCATAACCTTCATATTCCCCATCCAGCCTCTTGTCTCAACTCCCCAATTTTAACTTTTAGACTGTAAGGTCACAGGCTATCTAGCACTTTGTATAACATAGCTTTAATGACTAGATCTCAGGTCAAGGGTAGGGCCTCTTTACCCTATGTACTGGTCGGTGAATATTGGTGCTAGTTTTGTCCTGTTGAAATGTTTTGTAGATTACATTATTTTTGTTTGGCATGAGACAGAGCACGAATTAGAGTCATTTAAAGAATATTTGAATAGCAATAAAGTAGGATTAAAATTTTCCTTTGAAGCTCATAAGACAAACATTATTTTTGGATGTAATTGTTTTTGTAAAGGATAGCCAGGTTTACTGTAAATCTTTCATTTGTATAAAAAGGTTAACTACTACAACTATATAAATAAGAATAGCTGCCATAATCGTCAGTGGCTGGACAATGTACGTAAGAGTCAGTTATGGTGTATGAGGAGTAATTGCACATATACCAAAGATTATGTAAGATCACAGTGAGATTATCCTTGATAGAGTTGAGGAAAATGCTTATGATCAAAAACTTTTGAATACAGCATTAAGTGAGGTTTTAGAGTTAGATAGGGCAACTTTTTTAAAACTAAAAATAACATGACTGGTCATAATTACTCAGAATTTAAATTTTTTTACTAAGCATGCCACTAAATCTAGAGAAATTGAGTCTATTCTAAAAAACACTGGAATGTTACATAATTACATAGCTACATAGGAATAAAAAAAGACGTGCTCCATCACATTCAGCTTTTAGATTGTTAGAGCTGATCCCATTTTAAAGAGTGAAAAGGCAAAGAAAATAATTACAAAGTTGTAGAGGTAGTTCAACAGCCCTAGCAGGTAACCACCATAAATACGTCACCTCCCAAAAACTAATCTTCCTGAATGGGCGTAACCCAATAAGAAATATCTGAAAAATACAAAGTTCTGGGTCCAACAGCTGAAAAGATACAAAAAAAAAAACATTAAACATGACAAGTGATGCACAATTAAATGAAATAGTGTTTATACCAGACTGAACAACAGTACCCCCCGAAGTCACATGGTGTTCATCATGATATATAAGGGGACTAAGTGATACTGCTATCAAAAAGAAAAATAGAGCAAAGGTGTTTAACCTTTCAACGTCAAAAATGTAAAAATGCAAAAAAAAAACAAAACAGCCCAACTTACTAGGAAAAAAAGCTGGCAAGAGATATATACATCACTGTTAAGGCTATATGCCACACTTGTTGGGGGCAACTTTAGCCTGCACTATTTTGCTTTTGTTTTACTATGGGTAGTACAGCACCTTCTTTTATTTTTTTTATTTTTTATAATATGGGATATTTTTCTTTGGTTTAAGGTCAGTGGATTTTGGTAGGTACTAGCAGCTTTCTCTGTGGTGCTGTGGTAAATAGTGGCATTTACCCAGAGATCTATGTCTGTGGTTTCTCTGCTACCTAATACCTATGACTACTGTTTATATTGATAGATTCAATTCTAATGGATACTAGTTTAGTATTCTGCTAACTGTAATGGATCACCTGGCATCCCGACTGGGTACCTCCGTTGAAGGATGCTGCTAGTGCTTCCTGAGGGCTCCAAACACTCCAGCAGACACCATAACCACCGCAGACCCCACGAACCACCACAGCTTGGTTGGGGTCTCACCGTCTCCTATCCACTCTGGATCTCCGACAAGGCTCCATCCAGGTTCCAGTGGGTAAACCTCTCTTCCAAGAGAGGGAAGCAGGAACAAGCTCTTAAAAGAGCTTAGAAGTGATTATCCAAGGGAGCATGCAGAGCATAGCAATCCCTTGTAGTGATATAGCAATTCCCCCAATAAGAGACAGGACTCTAGATTGAGGGTGAAGAAGAACTCTGTTTACTTGGCACCAAAGGGCCTTCTATTATGCAGGTTTAACACATACAGAGCCGCCCACAGGGTATTACAGAACAACCAATAAACACGTAGTATACAGTACAAACACCCCCATACATCTCATCCCCTCTGCTTGGGAGATAATTGAGTTTCTTACTGTATCTACTCAATTATCTCCAAGCTGAAAAATCATCCTTTTTATACATTTTTATAACTCCCTGATTTTACATCACATACAAATAAAACTTATATTTCTGTGATCAGCATAACTTGGGGAGCAACATATGTAAACATCACATGAATCCATACAGGGTTTAAAAAGTAAGGTTGAGGTCCCTTTATGACCAACCGCAAGCACCTTTTCATGCCCAAAACAGTTCCATGGATTTGGGCTGTGCGGTCGGTCTATTTTACACTGAAAAAATTACTAAGTCCCATTCGAACGAGTGTTCGAATCTTCAAACAGGACTTAGTCTCCAGCCGCAGTGTCGAAGTAGAGTAGAAGGTACGGGTCAGCGGTGTTCATGCAATTGGGTAGCCGAAAACAGTTCCATAGATTTGGCTGCACACACCTCTGAACGCGTTTGAATGAGTTAAAATGGCCACTGCCACGTGTTCGTTTGTCGAATGGCGGCCACTTCAACTACTTCTGCACTTCGGCTGTATCCGAAGTGCCAATTTAAAGTTGTAACACTGCTCCAAAGTAGTTAAATGGCCAGGAACAGCAATATAAAAATCCATTATGCCCAAATCAGTTCCTAGAAGGGCAATACATCCCAGGGCTATAGTCGCAGGGCAGGAGGCTGGCAAACAGGCCCCTCCAAACACCAGTGGCGAGGTTACTTTCGCCACACTAACGCCAAGATATTTCTGACCCCCTGGGTGTGTGTGTGTGTACCTAATGTGATTTATTGACTATCTTTAAGGGTTTCTTATGGCATATTGCCTAAACAGCGCTATTCATGTCTGTTGTCAGGTAAGAATGAAAATCCAGCGCACTCCCTTATCCATTAAACAGTAACTTCGGTGCTGACAGATATGATATATATGATCATATAATGTAACTAAACCCTTATTATTTTTTGTCTTCATTAGGTGTTTTTTTTTAAAAAACTAACAAAATCTGTCAGCACTAAAGTTGCTGTTTAGTGGATAAGGGAATGTGCTGGATTTTTTAAAAAATTGTATAAATTGGCTCCCAGCAGCACCCTATTTATGCTTGGCCAGGTGAGTGTAGCCAGCCCCCTGTTTTCTCATATATATATTTGGTAGTCTAGCCAATGCCTTGGTTTTGCACCCCTCCCTGTCACAGGTGACTCATCCCAGGGCCCTTTTTAGCCGTGTACTGCAGAGAGCCCCAGATGGAATTTTTTCCCCAAGTAAGTGGGTTAATCTCATAAGAGCAGACATTAGACTGTTAGAGTAGGTCCTGCCAAAGATGGGGTACATTGATGATGTGGCAGACTTATGCAATGTATGATCATATAATGTAACTAAACCCCCATTATTTTTGCCTAGATTAGGTGTTTTTTTCAAAAAAAAACTAACAAAATCTGTCAGCACTGAAGTTGCTGTTTAGTGGATAAGGGAGTGTGCTGGATTTAAAAAAAAATAATAATTCTTGTCAGGTAAGAGACATAAATACTTTTTACCTAGTAAGACAGGCTTTTCTTCTGCCTAAACAAATACATTTTTGGCATTGAAAGGTTAAATACTTAGTCTCTCTTTCATTTTTCTTTACATAGCAGTGTTTATTTGGTAGTTAGTGCCCTTGTATATCATGATAAACACAAATCACAATTTTGTATCGCTTAAGATAATGAAAAAGAGTTACGTTTTATTTTAATTTGTTTTTTCCCCTCTAGTTCTTTGGTGCCTTTCAGCTGTTGGGCCCAGAACTCCATTTTTTCCTGATATTTTAGCACTTAGTATATTAAATGAACATGTAATCAAATTTGCTGAAGTATGGTTGGACGATAAAATATTGGGTTACATAAGTGCGGAAGATGCAAAGCTTGTGAAAATCAAATACTTTGGAGAGAGTGCTTTGCATCATAAGTAACAGGAGAGGAGTTTAAAGGAAAGCATGCTAACTATTGTTCTGCCCCATATGATATTTATTTATTGTTCTATAAATGTCGGTCAAACTTGTAGACCTTCAAAGGTAAGAACTTTGGAACATATGGACCTCCTTGGGTTGGGGGGAACCAAACTTTTGGTTCCTAAATCATTTTTAAAATTGTCCTGGGGGTTCATTGGCTGATTTATTTTAAAGGGCCTAGAAATGTAAAGATTCTCGAAGAGGGGGTAGCAGAGGAAACTTCAACAAAGGAAGGCATTTTGGATTTAAAAATTAATAATGTTGCACCCCTTTGCTTTAACTAGAGCAGTGGTTTCCAAACCAGTCCTTAAGCACCTTAGACACAACTGAGTAATCCCTAAATCCTGGACTGGTAAGTGTGCCTTGAGGACTGGTTTGGAAACCACTGATATAGAGATTGTGAACTTGCAACTATTTTATTCTATCTCTTTAATCCCTTAAGGTGACATGTCATGATTCCATTTTATTCCAGAAGTTTGGTCCTTAAGGGGTTAAGGATTATTATTATATATTTTTTAGATTTTGTTTTGACATTTGTAATCATATTTTCAGGATTATCGTATTAGAATGTATAGCATGTAAAATAAACCTGTAGAATTCAATTGGCTATTCTACAAAAACTTAGGGTAAGCGGAGGTATGGGTTGCCGAATTTTAGTCAATATTATTTAGCAACTAATGCAGCTAATGCTCTTAAATTTAATTTGGTGCGTTGTCGCCCGCTGTGTTTGGAGATGGAGGCTACTAGGATTTCTCCTTCTAAGATAACTGAAGTGTTATGACCGCGTATGACAAACATGTTCCCTACCACCAAGACCACTGTTAAGGCTTGGGATGCTGTATTTTAAAAAAAAAATTAACCCTCTGCTTTTTGGTCCAGGGCTGCTCCTCTGTCAGTGTTGCGATCCTCATTATATTGGCTTTCTCATTTTGTCAAACATATCAACGATTTATTTTTGTGTAATACCTTTTTATCTTTTGACCACTTACAGACCAAATTTGGTTTGGATGCCTTTGATGCCCCGATGCACAGACAGATGGTAGAAAAAATTAGTGATCATTTTAAGTGTTCATTTTCAAGTGTTTGATCGGGATTTGGATTCTCGTATAATTGATATGTCTCCATTAGAAAAAACTTATCATTCAAATCCTGGCCAGAGACGAACCATCTCCATGTGCTACGCTTATTTTGCTGGGACACTTGGTCAAAATTTACATGACAAAATGGGAAAGCAAACTTATGCAATTTTGTAACTAACCATATTTTGTTTTAGACAGAACTCTATAGCCCTGAGTAAATCTGGTACACACAGATAAAATGCATGTTGGCTGAAGTTTGAACACAATTGGGACACTTTAGTTCAATACTGATGACTTTAGGTACTTGCTATTTTGGCACCGTTACAGGGCAGCGGTGAAAGCCAGCCGAGGACCAACCACAGCCAGAGGCGCGAAGTGATATTTTGGAGATCAAGATGCAGAGCTGCAGACAGTATATGAGTGGTGAACCATTATTGTAATGATTTGTTCCAAAGTGTTACATTAGGACTCCTGGAACCTATAAGAGTCTTTAAATTTTAGTGTAATTTTAAGTGGATCAACGCTTTATTATAGAGCTTAGTCAAATGATACTGCTCTATTTATTTCTCCTTTTATAAATTTGAAGGTATTTTGGAAGAAAAAAAATATCAGTCATATATAGTTTTCAAGTACGTGTAACTTTTTAGTTGTGTGGCAAATCCTTGGTGCGCAGGGTTCTTAAATGTACAGCGCCGCAGAATATATATTGGTGCTTTATAAATGGCAATCATAAAAACTCACATTGCATTATTACTCTAGTAAATAACTAGAGTGTGTTTGTAAGAAAATGATGTCACTTATAAAAAGTGGGCAAAAAAGTAAAATGTAGAACCTTTGGAAAGAACTAAGTGGACTTTTATAAAACTCAAAGCTATTTTAATGCCAGTAGAGTAAGTGTGTTGAAGTGGTGTCTTTAGAAACATAGGTGTGAACAATTGTGCCAATTTAAAAAATTATTGATCGAGGATCAGCAGCTAAACTAATTGCAATGCAGCCGATGCCCCTCTCATATCTTCAGCCAGTGCTTTGAGGAAGTGACAGCTAGTCAATTCCTCCCACCTAACATACACAGAACCACATGGGAAGGACAGGAAGAGCGAGAAAGGAGAGAGGAGAGAACTGGGAGAGCCAGCCTCTGACTCCCAACAGCCCCAGCCAGCAGAAGCCACCCTCCCAGTACCATAGTAATGGGGGGCGCAGGGGAGGCGGTCATCAGGGGGTGCCACTGGAACTGGGCTTGTGTACTTAACCAGATTCACCTTAGTGACACACACTGAACTATTAAGAAGTATATCATTACCATGCAGCAAACCGACCTGGTTCTGCCGGCATTTGGTTCTGCCCCCAATCTGCCTCCTTGGCTGATATCATCAGAATGATGATCTCAGCCAATCACAAGAAAAAAGGTTTTAGAAATAGAATCAAAAAAATTGGAGAACTAAACAGGAAAGAGTTAATACTTTTATTACCCAATATGACACACAACGCCATAAAATTAGGACAATTCTAAATAAACATTGGGATATTTCAGGTAAAGTACTCCCAAAAAGGGTACCTATGATTTTTTTTAAAAAGCGAAGAACCTAAAAAGTATGCTAGCTCCCAGTTACGCTTTGAAAAAGACACGTAAACGCACTTTAACTGGTGGAACCAAAGGTTTCAATTCATGCAATAAATGTAAAGCTTGTAGGACACAAAGATAATTGAGAACAACAATTTTTTAAGTATAGTTAAGGGGAAGGAATTTACTATTAAAGCAAACAATTGCGAAACGAAAAACGTGATATATTTACTCCAATGTCACTGTGGGAAGCAGTATGTGGGCCAAACTAGCAGAAAGCTAAAAGAACGTATTTGAGAACACAAAAATAACTTTAGAAAAAATTTAAAAAACATATAGTCCCCCTCCACTGTAATACACTAAATTCAGTTGGAAAGATTTTTATTGTGTGGATCTGGAAAAAATAGAAAATTACTGGAGAGGTGGAAATATAATAAAAAAAATTAGCACAACGTGAAACTTATTGGATAAACACATTAAAAACCCTTTAACCAGGGGGACTTAATGTAGATATAGACCTTTGGTGCTTTGTAGAATAGTCCTTTTTCCTTTTTCTTTCCTTTCCTCTTTTTGTTCAAGTCTTTTTATCTTTTTGATCAAGCTTTCATCCCCTTGCATGTCATCGAAAATTATGATTTCCTTGTATATGAATAATATGTATGAAACAATTGTGTATGGGATTTTTTGAAAACCCTTTTAGATTTGTTTTAAACTAGTGTTTTCATACAACCAATAAAACGTATTTTTAAAAAAATATTTTTTATATATTTATGCCTTCACTGAATAGTGAATATAAGTATTTAGTTACTACATTGATTCATCCCTAACATTATTGCTTCACTAATAAGTAAATTTATGTCTAATAAAGCATTTCTTATTCTTATTTCTTATGTATATGATTCTAAGTAACCCCTTTCTCCTTCCCCCTTTCTTATATGTTCAGCCCATCTATTCATCTATTTCAAAAAACGTTTCATAAATATTAGACATGTGCAATTCGTTTTGGTCCAAATGTGAATTCGGACGAATTTCATGCAATTTGGACATTTGGGTACTTCCGAATGTCTGAATAGATGAATTGCTGAATTGCTGAATTGTCGATGTCCCGAAGTTCCGAAATTACCGAATTTCTGAAGTGTCGAAGTCCTGAAGTGCTGAAGTGCCGAAGTTCCCGAAGTTCCGAAGTGCCGAAATGCCGATGTTCCGAAGCACAGTATTGCCTAAGAACTAATATACTTACCCAGTGGAAGAATGAAGAATGTTACACTGTATACAATTTTAAATAAAAAGTATACAAACGTAGCCTGGATTCGGCTGTAAGCATTTGCAACACTTACAACAATCAAATAACATTCATTCATATAAAGTTACTTAGCCAGTCAATGTAATGACAGGAATGAATAAGTAGATAACTCCCTAATTCCCACGGTATTAGGGATCTATCTACAAAAAAAAAAAGGTCCCCCCCTCCCGAGCCTCCACCCGCAACGCGCAGCGGCGGGTGGGGGCCCTATAGTAAAATAATGGGGGGGAGTGGCGGGTGGGGCCCCTAAATCAGAATAAGGGGGGAGACCTAATGTCCTCCCCCCTGGCCCCCACCCCTGAGTGGTGGGTGGGGGCCCTAAATACCAATGGGGGGGAACCTAATGTCCTCCCCCTGACCCCCACCCCTGAGTTCCGAAGTGTCAAATTTCCGAATTGCCGAAGTCCCGAATTTCGGAATGCCGAACCGAACCGATATTTTTCCCCATGCACATGCCTAATAAATATATCAGACTCATTGAAATGGAACACATGGTGAAATGCATGCGTCACCGGAAGACTCCAGCAAAACAAACGGCAGTGGTGAAACGCACGCGTGGAGCACATGACGTCATCGCACACGGGACATGATGACGTCAAACGGACAGGAGCAGGAAGTAACTAATGAAAAGATCGAAATCTGCCGGAGAAGAAAGAAGTAACCTCTAGGAAGAAAACTTGGACTGATTGTGGGGTGTATATATGTAGGAAGGAGGGAGTTTTTTATGCACTCTGTTTTTAACTTCAATTGAGAAACAGTCCCTGAGGAAGTCCCTGGCAGGGATGAAATGCATAGGACTTGACTTTTGAATCTGCAAAGTGTGAGTGGCCAAGAGGGGAACCTGCAAAAGTGTGTGTCTGGGGCGACCAAAATAGGGGGTAACCCTCACATATACTTGTGTAGAAATTGGCACTTAATATACACTAAACTTGGTTTCACAGTGTTTCACTATGATGCTAACAGTGTGTTACCTCGATCCATATTCCCTGCTCAGAGCCAGAGCCCTCTGTAGCTACACCCTATACAGGATCTGCAGCACTGACAGGCCAATGGGTCAGGCATTGCACAGTGAATGGCTTGGAGTACCCTTGGATCTACAGGGATGGTGGGCATTATCTTTGTCAATAGCTTGTCTGGTGACTGACGCTCTTAACAAAAATTAACCACCCATTAACCTACCACTATTACTTTGTTATGGCACGATCTAAATTTATGCCTCCCAGCTTATACACACATACACCTCTACATAAAAACAAATTACTTATATCTGATTGTGGGTGTGATCAGGGTTTCAGGTAATACTGATCTTCTGTCTGCCTTCAAGGTTTGATTAAAAATATCCCTTCAATATGTCCTATTATGTTCTGCTGTAATGGTAGCAAGGGGAGAGGAATGTGGAATAAAGTCAACAGCAAGCTGGTTTTAAGTTACTTTAAAAAAAAAAAAAAAGCTTAGAGGGATTTTAGAAATATTGGATTGTAATTGAAGCCCATTTCAAACTGTTCGTCTATAGATTGGATCCAAATTCATGCAGCCAATCAGCTCACACGTTTGAGTAAATAAACTTATTTGTATCCATGTGTGGCTTTACATGTCTTTAGCAAGCATTTGATATCCAGCTGAATTCTTATTGGCTGAAAAAGTAGCCGATCAACGCATAGGTCTGACTAAAGACGATTGGTTAATTTTTTTATACACCTACCGCCCTTCCACTTAGACGGCTTCCGCCAGCACGAGAATCCAAATCAGAAAAAGCTTACAATGTTTAAAAGTTCATGGTGTGTTTCATTTTAAATAGCTTTATATTGAAGCACTTTAAAACTTTAAATAGTAGGATTAATTTGCCACTCCTAATTGGTATATCTGAATTTCCAATATATAGAATATATAGCTAATTGTTTTATACTTTGTTTCTGTATGTGTGTCAGTATTTGTATCTGTATGTCTCTATATCAGTGTGTGTATCTGTGTGTTAGCATTTGTATCTGTGTGTCAGTGTGTGTATCTATGCTTCTGTGTGTCAGTGTGTGTATCTGTGCTTCTGTGTATCTGTATGTGTGTCAGTATTTGTATCTGTGTGTCTGTGCATCAGTGTGTGTATTTGTGTATCTGTGTGTCAATATTTGTATCTGTGTGTCTGTGTATCTATATGTGTGTCTGTGTATCTCCATGTGTGTCAGTGTGTGTTTCTGTTGTCTGTTTAGCTCAGAAAGCTTTGAGTGCTGTGCAAAGGCACCTTGAGTGTCTTGTATTGCACACATGCCATAGGTTTCTGTGGTTTCTGTGATAGGGTTTGAGATGAAACAACCAACATTATTAGATTTGTAATTTGCTTGGAGAAAACGAGCTCCAAATGTACTCCATGTCTTGCCAATGTAATGCTAATTATTTACATTTACAAGTAATCAAACAGAAGGACGGTCAATAAAAAATTTCACTTTGAAGCTGTGGCTTACTTCTGAAATACTTAGATACCAGTCATAGTGTTAAAGGTTACACAGTGACTACACATGATATAACACAAAGTTGGTGCCCAGTTTTCCTTTGAGGTTCTGTGAACAGTGTGTTAATTTTTGAGGCAGAACATATGTACCATTTATATAAATAATAGTTTGGATTGGAAGCAATTTAAATGTATCAGATTATAGCACAATCATGAATACCAACATATCTTGCTAATAAAGTGCCGTTTCAATGGCTTCTTCAAACAGAAATTATAGAATTTCTAACTGTGGTTAGGACACTTTCTTATTTCGTTTTTCGTCTATTTTCATGTCTTTTGCTATGAACTTGGTACATAATTCATTAGCTTTAGCTTTGAGATCTTTAAAATTACAAAAGATTCTACACACTCGTATATTATATTCAAAGTTCCATAAGTGATTAATCTGTATACATTGCCTGACTTCTCCCTTTTCTTTTATGTCTTACTTGTTATCACTCATTGATGTACTCATATTGAACTTTGAACACCGTTTACACTTGGATGTTAACCACAATGATAATCACATGGCTTTGTACCAAATTTTATACATTGTTCTGTACCGTAAATATAATCAATACAATTTAAAAAGTTTCATAAGTGCGGTGTGATGTGACTTTTTTTTTTATAATTAACAATCTATTGATTGCAGTATTTTTCTTGTAAATATTGGATTTAATTGAACCTATCTTATGTAGACCATAAGGTTCCAAATATGTTATTAATTTATTCAAACGAATTGTTGAAGTCAGCTATGTCTGTTCATTTGAACATTATGTTGTCTGTATACTTTACCTAGCCAACAATATTACATACTCAGTGGATCCTATTTTTGAATGCTGCCATTTTCTCTCACCAATTAAGTTAGCGTAGATTTGTGGAAAGCATGTGTAAATTATTCCCAAAAGGAAAAAGTGAAGAGTAGAGTCTGACATGGATGTCCACTCTCCCCTATACTACATAATATAGTACTTACATTATTGCAACAACAACTAATAATTCATGGGAATCCTTGTAAGTACAAAAATCTTAAAATTTAAGAGAAAGTCCAAGCACTTTAAACACAGTGCTGCACACACGTGTGAATGTATTTCAAAATGGTGTCAGATCACAATGACACCATGTTGTACATTAAAAACAGGGTTTCTTGTGCATATTTTTTATTTTGCAAAAGCCACACATGTAGCCACATTTGGCTCTAAAAGACACCTGGATAATCCTTTTTAATTAGATCTAGCAGAGTCTATGCAGCAACACAACTTCATTAAGATAATACTTCAAGTTATTTCTAATGGTATCATTAAACTAAATATCTTACAATAAAACGTATTTACCATAAAATATTTAGGGTTAATATTTAACCTGGTGGATATTTCAGAATACTACTGGTGATTTCATATGGGTGGAACATAAATAACCTTGATAGAAAGGGTAAATTTACCAAGTAGGGTTCCATTAGAAACTGATGACCATTAATGGACTATAAACTACAAGATACAAGTTCCACAAATGTCAAAGGGGATTGCATTCTTCATCTTTCTTCATTACTGTATCTTCTATCTAAATTTCTGATGCACAGGAAGCAAAGTATGAAAGCACACACAATGTAATAAAAAATACTTCCCCTTACGTACCACCACTATAATATATACATATACATAGAAAAATATATCATAGAGAGTAGTATATCTGTAGACATACTTATAAAATGTAGTAGCACACTGGCATTCTTCTGAGCCAAAACAATCAGCTCAGATATTCATGAGAATCAAAAACACAAAATAAAGATCCAGTTGTTTACTATTTTATGTGATGAATGTTCTGCAATACACCATGTAAAGGCATGGTGTAACAACATCTTTGTCTGACTGTATCACCTGCTCTATCTACATGGATGTGCGGATATGCATATATCTGTATTCCAATTGCAGAAAGTTTTATTCATTGTGTCCTCCTGATCCCCTTCTGTTCCTTTTGAGAAATTATGTTTTATTTTGATGTTCCACCCTGCACTGTCACATTTTATCTACTGTTTTGGTTGTGTCGCCATATGAAGAATGCTGTGTTTCTGGACACTAGCCTTTGTGTTCAATAAAGCATTTTGGATATTCTTGTCCCTCTGAACATGAATATTGTTATTAATTTGAAGGGCAGGGAAGTCAATGATGACAGACTCTGCAGACCTGTGTACTCAGACAGTGGTGTATCCTGGTTTTGTGCTGCCCTAGGCAGGACAAAACTCAGGCGCCCCCCGCGCCACCCCCACCCAACCCTTCCCCCCGCCCCACCTTCTAAATACACACACACACAGTCAGACACATACACAAACACACACAGTCAGACACATACACAAACACACACACACACAGTCAGACACATACACAGACACAGTCAGACACACACACACACACACATACACAGTCAGACACAAACACATACACACAGTCAGACACACACAGTCAGACACAAACACACACACAAACACACACAGACACACACAGTCACATACACACACACAGTCAGACACAAACACACACACACACAGTCAGACACATACACAGACACAAACACAGACAGACACAAACACACACACACACAGTCAGACACATACACAGACACAAACACACACACACACTCACAAACACACACAGTCAGACACAAACACACACACACACATTAACCTTTTTTTTTAATTTAAATCCCCCCCCAACCTCCTTACCTTTGGGAGTGCTGGGGGGGGGGGCTCTCTCCCTGGTGGTCCAGTGGCTGCAGGGCGGGCGGCGCTGGCAGGCGGGCGGACGGGCGGGCGGCCGGCGAGGGAGCACTTCCCATGAGCTGACTGCTCAGCTCCCTCGCGCGTCGGCTGCAGAGTGAGGCTGGGAACCGGAAGATGACGTCATCTTCCGGCTCCCAGCCTCACTTTGCGGTGCGCGAGGGAGCTGAGCAGTCAGCTCATGGGAAGTGCTCCCTCGCCGGCCAACCGGGATGTCAGTTAGCCGCAAGGCTAACAAGGCATCTGCCCTGGGCATTTGGGGGGCGGCGTTTTTTACCGCCCCCTGAAAAATGCCGCCCAAGGCAAATGCCTTGTTTGCCTCGCGGCTAATACGTCCCTGTACTCAGAGCTAGATCACTTGGGCCTGTAGGCCAAAAGCATCTTTGTAAGGATTGTGTTGAAAGCAGAGGTATTGATTCCTGCCTAGAAGAAGAAGCAGTCAGTAGAGGTGATATCTGTCTGTTTAGTGTGTAGAGGGCAAGATGGTGGTCTCTGGTGCCAGTGGACAAGTGGTGAAAAACATAGCACGGCAGGTTACACTGCTCCTGCTACATACCTTTACAAGTCTATTATATATGTACATACATATTGCATTCTAATATCTTTCTTCTAAGTTCTTTTAAAGTTATAGTACATAAGGTGGGATAATTTTTACTAATCTGTGTGTGTGTTTACATTTTACTTGCTGTGTCTACTGTGCTAATGGGTGTTTTGGTGTTTTTTTCCCATGAGTGATTTGTATCTAATTTAATATCTCTTTCACCACTCTAGACCTGTTAGTGCCAGTGATATCACATTATTTTTATTCTGTGTGTTGATGATCTGAATGTTTGTGATTAGAATGCTGTTTGTTTTTTGTTTCATTTGTTGATGCAGAAACTGCAAATATATCAGCTTATTAAGTTAGATAGTTTATATTTCTCAGGAAAATGAAACCAAATGCTACTTAGCTCATTCCATTGTATAAATCAGCAGCTTCGTTAATTTAGGGAAAATCCAAGCAATTCTTTTTTTTTAAAATTTAAGAAAGTAAAAGTAATCTTACAAAACTACATGGGATGTACTGAACTGCTGTGAGGTTGGTTCCTTTTTAAATATATTTCTTGTTTATTTTAATATTAAAAAATAATTCCTTCTTTGCTTTAACTGAGTGGGACTTAAGCTGCGGTTTTGGGAACAAGATTGAGTTTCCTTGATATTTTAATATTTTTTTAATTATTATTTTGCAGTCTGCCAGGATTTGCAAATGTTGTTGTATCAAGCTCATGACAGACAATGTTTTGCCCTTTAGGATATCTTTATAGTTTCTTTTACTTTTTTATCTTTTGTTAAGAAATTCAGGTGTCTAACAAATACCATATGGATTGGGGATCCATACACATACAAACAGAGCGAAAATACAGCATTAGAAAAGATTTTAAAAAATAAACTTATCTTTAAAGGGACACTATAAACATGCTGCAGTAGTTATAGTATCAGTAGTCCCCAGGCACCGTCCGAAGTTGAAATATCAAACAATTTAAAAACAGTTTGACAGCAGCATAGTTCACAAGGTGCCTAGGGCAAGTCCTTTATTTGTGCCCCCCACCAAGCCATACTTCAATTCCCCTAGCAGATTGCTGCTCATATAGTCACACAAACAGTCAGTCACATATACACACAGTCACACATGCATACAGGAACAGTCACATACAGTCATACCATATCAATCGCATACACAGTCACATATACAGTGGCATACACACAGTCACAGAAACAGTCAGTCACATACACATAGTCACGTTCTACACAAAAAAAAGGGCCTGGTATTTTTTTTTAAATCAGTCCTGGCATGCGTTGTGCCAGTACAGCAAACAGATATACAGAGTGAGAATAAAATGTAAGACAGAAAATTATTCTTAGCAGACGTGTAACATTTTACAGTCAATATTTTAGACGTCTTTCAAAAAGTCCAGTTATGGGATTGAAATATTAACTGTATGCTGTTGCATGTCTGATTTATGTTAAGAAGTTATTTTGTTTGCTCTTAAATTATATGAGTGCATTCTATGTCGGATCTAGTTTGACACCCGGCCAAGAAAGACTGAGAGATCTCCAGGGTTATTCACTAAACTAAGACTTTTATCAAATGAAAATCTGAATTTCATCCTTGAGGCTAAATAGTCAAGTTATCATTATAAATGAGTTGGATATTTTTTTCCCAAATCAGCTATTATGGCCTAATTCAAATGTTCACCTGCAATTCAAGTTTAATAAATATCCCTATAAGACTTTTAAAGCCCTATATGTTTATAGAATTTCTAAGTATATTATGCATATATACAAGTCTATTAATTGATGTGTTTTATATTCATGTTTGTGTAAATACTATAAATATAATAACATATAAAATTATGTTTCTTACACATATATAGTAATATATATTAATGTAGAATATGATATATATCACATCAATTAGTACACACACACACATACATCTATATCACTTTGGCACACACTTACTGACGCTCAATGACTAACAGTTTCACTGACTGATACACACATGCTCTCAGATAGACCTACACACTGGCAAACACACAGACTGACACAAAATCACTGTTGCCCACACACTGACACATTGATATACACTCAAAACCACGCACTGGCACACACAGTGACTATCAATCACACAGCAACCCATATAAACATGCATACTTATGTTTAAATGCATAATAAAACTTTCATAAATTACATAAAGTAATACAATTTATTTTTTTAGTTTAGTTTAGTTTGTTTAGTTTAGTTGTGTGTGTTTGTATATATCTTGAAGAATATTTTTGAGGAATGTATTCACTCATTGATGCGCACTCACTGTCAATGACTAACGGTTCCACTGATTCATACATACACGCACATGTACACTCATCTACACACTGGTGCAAACAGAGATACTCAAACAATAACCAATACAAACACACACAGCCACAGTTATTAATGCACACACATACTCACTGACACACACAGACTCTCACACAACCACCAATGCAAATACATACTCATACTAACTTACACTGAAATACACATTGATCCCTACAAACACAATGACACACACTATCTGGTACAAACACAATGACACACACTATCTGACACAAACATTGATACAAACACTCACACTCTTTAACACACCCTGGCACATATTGATACATATGGATGCCCACAAACACCTGGCCCATCCTTTGTTACATCTCTGCAGTTTGAGTCTTGCAGAACTTCCAGTCTTGATATGGTAAAGCAGAAGCGCATACACACATTTTTAAAAACACAAATGTCACAGAGCAGTAAAAGTATAAGATAGGCATGATTAATAACGTTAATATTCGTAGTTTGGATATCCATTGTTTGTAAGATTTAGTGGCTATTTTGCAACAGTGGATTGCATACAGTGAATAAAACCCTGGTATTTTTGCTATTCTAGTAAAAGTACCTTGTGTTAAAGTGATTTTTTTTCTAAATAATTCATTAATTAAAAATATTGTACAGGACAAATAGGGCAACAGAGGATGAGAGAGACAGAGATGGAAAAAGAGACAGAGTAAACGGAAAAAAAAAAAGAAAAAAGTAATAAAGTGAGAGAAAATAAGATTAAGACAGATGGCAAAAGAGAGAGGTGGAGAGTGAAAGAGAGATGATGGAAGAACGTAAAAGACCAATGAGGAGAGCTGGGGAGCGAAAAAATGTAGAAAGAGATAGAGAAAAAAAACTAGATGAAGAGAGGAGAGCAAGACAGAGATTTAAAATATTGCAAACTGACACCAAGATGGCGGCGGATGACACAATATCACAAAAGTCGGTGAGGGAGTCACTGCAGAGATGGGAAGATGCCTTTTTTTATACAACCTTTGATAACTTTTGTACGCAATTTTGGCTTCCCCTTAATGCTTGGAAGCTACAAGTTAATGTATAATCAGATCCTAATGATGTCAAAGACTGTTCCTCACTCTATGGGACAGGACCCCAGAAAGGTACTAACAAACTCGGGAGGCTTTCCAATGTCAGGAACTTGCACAGGACCAAGCACCTGGAGTGGAAGGGTCCATGGACAATGTGTAAGGATGGAGCTGGGAGCACCACTCAGTGGGTTCATTTTGCTGCACTATATCTATGGCCTCATTGTGTAGATTTCCCTAGCCTGGGTACAGGCTAAATTGTGTTGTGGATCCGACTATATGGCTGCATCATGCTTTCATTTTCTACAGAAGAGCCTTTTGCAATGGTTAGTTTTATTAATTTTTTTACATATTTAATTGGTCTTGTTCCTAACTTTATTAGCATGATCATCAAAGCATAGGTCATAGGATATCGGTGTATTATGTCTCATATAATGAATTGTGCTTCAGCATACATGTTTTAATTATGGGTAATGTGGCCTCCAAGTAGTCTATACTCATCGGTATTAGGCTTGCCAAGTTTGTGTTTTGTTTTTTTAATGGACTAGTGTAGGGGTAGGCAACCTTCGGCACTCCAGATGTTGTGGACTACATCCCCCATAATGCATTTACACCCATAACGCTGATAAAGCATCATGGGAGGTGTAGTCCAAAACATCTGGAGTGCCGAAGGTCACTAGTGCATTGCCATATTTTGCCATTTTCATTTCACTTTTAGATGAACTTATGTTGAGGTTTTCCTGCAGTTGCCATGTTTCTTTTCTATTATTCTGTTTTACATACAAAACAACTAAACATCACACCTAGTGCAATCACTGCTACATATTGTCCTACACTTTCTTAAAAAGTGCAGTTACATCATCTTGAGCAGTGTTCCCCAACCCAGTTCTCATGGACCACCAACCGTTCAGGTTTTATCGGTATCTCCATTGGAATAAAACTGGGAAATACATAAATCCTGGACTGTTGATGGTCCACGATGACTGCGTTGGAGACCACTAGTCTTGATTATATTGTATGACTTACTATAACAAAATGAATGATTTCTATCTCTGTACAAAATGCTTTTCGACATGTGAAGTCCTTAAATCATCTATTATGCTTTTGCTTGTGTTATGCTATCCCACTCAATTAAAAACTGATTGACAAAAAAAGTATTGCAAATCTTACTCTAAGCACTCACTGAAAGCAAACATACTACTTCTACTCCGCTCAAAGTTGCTGCTATTTTATTATTACAACCAGTGCTTTAATGAGATGTGTTTGAAATAGCTTATCTTTATGTGGGCCCCCGACTTGACGATGTAGTAATGAGAATGAATGAATCAGTTGACTGTACGTCATACTCATGCGTTCTTGTTTCTGTTTGTTTTACCTATTACATACGCCACACATACTTTCTTTTTCCCACTGTTGCTGATGAAATCTTGATTTACGCATGAGTTATACGATATCACAACCCCATGTAGTTTATTGACGGCCATAAAATAAATGGTAGTTTGCCAAGTTACTGCGTTATACAGGCAATTACAAGGGCGAAGTCTTCAATGGGAAGTGAGTTACACAGACTCAGTAATATTCTGAATAAATACAGGAAACTGGAATGGAAAAATTGAAAATATCGATCTCCTCCAGGAGTAGATAGGGAAAAAACTAAGCAGTGAATTTTGGTGCATCGAAAACCAAATTGCTGAATTCAGGTTAATAGCCTAGCTGTGACTGTAGCTCAGTTGCAAATCAATTCACTCTTCATTGAATAAATTCTACAATGCTCCGTTTTATCCTTTCAAATAATACATAGGAGCATATTATATATGTTACATATGTTAAATAAATCCCCTCCACAATTTCCTGTTTATGGAATTTGCCCACGGTGTTGCTCTCACGTTCCTACAATGAAATAATTAAACAAAATTCTTTTAAAATGTTATTTTAAATGTTAGGTACTTTTTGTGTGTGTGCGTCTACTGTGTACATGTTAATGGGAAGGAAATTACTTTTTATAAATATGATCTCCAAAGCTCTACAATCGCAAAAAACTGATAATGATTTTTGTTAGAAAAAAAGTGTATTATTAATTTGTTTGTGCTATATCCTAGGATTGCTTTATTAAGCATGAGGGTCTGATTTTTTTAATTAATATATAATTTATTTACTAAATATCTAACACTGCAAAGCTGTGACTATAACAGAGTTGGACCATTTTAAGAAATCAGCTATTTTAAACAGATATGTTTATTTAATAAAGTCAGAATTCAAAGTTGTTATTTGGACCTCAAATATGAAATTCACTTTTAATTCACCTTCAATTTATTGAATAACCCTGTCTGTTTACAGTGCGGAACAGTATTTACACAACATGATTATGGTGAATAGAGTGGGCACATTCCCATTGTCTCTACAACTATATGACAGGCAAACACTTTTTAGGGTCTTTAGGTGAAAAAAAAATTACTTTTAGAAAACCCATTGATGTAAATCTCATATTGTTACATAGGCTGAAAAAAAGACATGCGTCTATCAGGTTTCAGCCTTTCTTATATCTGTTTTTGCTGTTGATCCAAAAGAAGGCAAAAAAAAAACCAGTTCAAAGTCCTTTCCAATGTTGCAACAAACTAGGAAAAATGTCCTTCTCAATCCCCGAATGGCAGTCAGATCTCTTGTTGGATCAAGTAGCTGTTACTATTATTAAATCCCTATATTATTAGATCTATAAAAAAAATCCCTTTATATTATATTTTTGTAAAAAAAAATATCCTTTCTCGGTTTAATAATCAATACAGACTCTGGTAATACCACCTTTTCAGGCAGAGAATTCTGCATCTTCATAGTTATAACTGTAAAAAGCCCTTTCCTTTGCCTTGGATTAAATCTCCTTTCTTCCAGTTTAAATGGGTGCCCTTGTGTCCTATGTATAGTTATGTTTATGAATAGATTTGCAGACAAAGATTTGTATTTGGCCCTACACATATTGGTGTAAAGTTATCATTATACCACTGTTATATATGTTATAATGTTATTATATCAGTCCCAGTCAGATCATCTTGCGAGTAACTATCCTTGGACAAGACACCTGAGGAAACATATCTGCCTACCACAAAACCTCAATAATAATAATCATATCTAATTTATAAACAGATTTAAATAGGTTAGCCTTTCTTCATAACTAAAATCTTTCATTCCCATCATTAATTTTTTAGTCCACCTCAGCACTTTTTCTAGTGCTATAGCGATCTTTTTCAGATGCCCAAAATTGCACAGCATACACAATGTGAGGTCTTACCACATGTTTAGAAATAGGCAAAGCGTATTTTCATCCTGAGAATTAATGCTACTTTTGATGCTTGACAATACTTTACTGGCATTGTAGTTAGGTATGGTAATTAGCTACTGCTGACTGACATTGGATATTGTTGCCTATGTATTGGGACTGAGGAGTTCTGCCACCGAGGAGTAGTGGGAGTTTGAGTGCAGGGCTAAATTTTGTGTGTTCGGTCTTGCTTTTCGATTATACAGCCATGTAACAGTGCTGCCCGCCTACCTATGTGTTCCCTATTAAGGGTTGATAGATGTGTATCAGTTTAGAAAATACCCCTTTCTGTCTCTAAAGATTTTGCCTTTTAGTTAAAGCAGCAAGGTGAATTGTTACTATTGGACTCACCTAAGAGGGTTGCCTTGACATGGCTGGCCATTAGAGTGATACTAAAAATAAATAAAATAGGCCAATAATTTAAATGTGCATAGGGATTTGGGATAGTGCACAGGTAACTTTTTATCCTTTTCCCCACCTTTTTGGTTTGTTTTGAATTTTGCATATTGGGTTGACGGACAGTATAGTCACTGCTGCGTCCCAGGAGTAGTTTGAGTACAGGGTTTAATTTTTGTGTTTTCTCAGTTTATGATCTCATGTGTTTACCATAATTCACAACTTTTCATTTATCTACATTAAATACAATCTGCAATTTGAGTGCCCAGTCCCCTAATTTATCTAAAGCCTTTCGCAGCAAATGAAAAATCCTGCTCACATTCTATTAACCTAGTTTTGTCTCATTTGTAAAAACACAGACACATGACTTTCACTGCAATCTCCAATGTCATAGAAAGAGTAGGTAAAATCTCTTTAAAATGTATGTTTTGCAATTATATCATCAAAACGAAAGTAGAACACTTCTGATGCATGATTGGATTAGTTCAAAATTGTTGTTGACAGTTGACACCAACTTCCGCTATACCAATGAACGATAAATCAGTCCACTCCTGAATACACACAAGAGCCAGCTGTTTTCGATGTAAGTTTATTTATTGTTGTTGTGGTATGTGCACAAAGGCAAAAGTAAACCATAGTCCAAAGAACTGGTCTTTTTTACAATTTAATGCATGCACATATTATACATCTCCTAGTATGGTACAGGTCCCACTGTTCTCTTCTGCAAGGCCACCAGGGATTGCAGAACTCTCTCCCATCGGTACGAAAAGGGATGGACACAAAAGGGGAGAAGAAGAAATAGATTTAGGAGTGGGATAAAGAGCTTGACCCCTTTTTAAACATTGTACATAATGAATATATTAAAAAAAGAAAAATATATATATTTATATAACCCAAGAGCAAACTTCACTCTTTTATGCAGCACATTTTAAGGATCTGGAGCAACTATAATAAGCTCCCCCTCTGCCTGAACCTTTTCATGAATGATTGTACAAAGCCAAGCTGGGGGAGGGGGCGGAATAAAATAAAATAGTTATTTTTTTTCCAAAAAACTTTTCTTAATATCTTGTGTTGGTTGCAGTGTCCCTGTACAACACCGGTTTCTTTGGTTGCTCAAAAAAGGTGTTTAAAGCAAACATGCATCGATCTAAAAAAACATAAAAATCCTTGTTTTTCTTGGCTTCACCAATTTACATCCCTTTCTAAAATTCCGTTGCACACACTGCAAGGTTTAGTTTTATGTAAAAAGGGATTGGCTTACTTTGTTGATTCATATAGAATATTAAAAAAAAAAAAAAGTGTAAGAATACATTTTTTTGATAAGCCGTATATAATATACATACACACCAAGCAATATTCATAAAAACTAGAAGCATTTTATTTAAGTTAAGGACACAGGGGTAAGAGAAGAAGAAGGTAAGGAGAGGAGGGGGAGGAAACCCTCACAAAAATAGTTAAATAATTGATATGAGGCAGAGATAACTGAAAATATATTAGAACATATGTCTCTGGCCCAATATAGAATTTCAAAGTGCTTATGCATGGAAATGCCAGACTCCCATGGATTGCCAAAATGGAATGTATCTCACTATAAATAAAATACTCAATATAGATTATATTTAAAATTACCTACTGAAGTTAACTTAATCTCACTAGTTGACCGTTTATTACAGATTGATGGCAATTCAAAAATTAACTAACATTGTCAGCAAGCTTTCTATTTAAAAACAAAACAAAAAACATTTAATTACAATTTTTTATTCTAGAACGGTTTCCACATAGGTTTACAAAAGAAGAAAAGCATGGCTGTAAAAGTCTACCTGAATAATGGTAATAATAAACACAAAGTTGGCATCACTAAGAGAACCAACACAGCCTTATGCCTCTTCAATCGTTTATACAAGAAAATGTAGTTAGCCGTGGTGTAGTATTAGATGGGAGCATTGCTCAAGGCCTAGACTTTGACATCTGCAGCTTGTGGCTCATTTGGGATTGAGTTAATGGGAGTCTTGAGCTTGTAGCTCATAGGCCAAACATTGAGACATCTTGAGCTCGTGGATCATTGGGGCATCTTGAGCTAGAAGGTGTAGAATGAAAGATCTATGTAGAGTCAAATACTGAATGAAAGAAATCTTGAGCTCAGGTATCACAATATACTCTGTAGTCCTTTGTCTAGTAATAGCATGATACAATGTAAAAGAGATAGACCGTTAAACAATGTGGTTTAGTCTTAATGGTCTTTTAAAAGGACATTGAAAAGTAAGCATGACTGCCTTCCATATTAAAGAATTCCAGTTTTTACAAGATAAATCCAGATCTGATCAGAGAGGTATTTTTTTTTTTCTCTTCATATATTTTTACCTCGCTGTATAACGTGCTTTATAAAAAAAAAAAAATTTTTTAAAAAAGTAACATTTGTAAATTGTGTAACCAAAAAAAAAAAAAAAAAAATGCTTATGCATATGATTTTTTTTGTTCTTGAATTTAATTTGAATTGTATGGTCAACTTGTGTACAGTATGACTTTACCCTTCTAATTAAGAAACCAAATAAAATATGGGATAACTGCTGGCCTGCTATGGGGAAACCGCAATCAGTTACGTTTATACAATGTACAGCTCATATCGTTCTTTGTAGGTTTACACATTGAAAAAAAAAGTTAAATTAAAATAATGCATTCCATAAAAAAATATAATACTAGCTATAATAAACAAGAATGGCAGTGGAAATCATTGCTTTGTAAACACAGTGTCTAGGTCAGCTCATGTTGGTTTCATTGTATAACGTGTAAGATTCCCAGGATGAGGATCAGAATTCTCCAGATGATCTTTTGAGACTGTCCAGATTTATCGTACAGCCAGAAGGAACGCCAAACCAGCAAGTCCAAACCCTGCTACAGCTACCAGGGCACCAGAAATGGCATTATTGTCCTGGCCGGGCAGGGTACCTTTGTTGCTGAAGTATTTATGGAACCCATTCTAGAGAAGACATAAAAATCAACTTTAGTAAAAATTTTAAAAAACTGAACAAAAACCACAAAAAGGTACATTTACGTTGTTACAAAAATTGTAAACATACATTTGCCAGATATTTTACGAAAAAAAAAAACAAAACAAAAAAAAAAAAAACACTTCACTAGTCTAATTATCAAGTTTATTAAGAAAGTCATAACGTGATCACGTGTTCAACTTCTAGTGACCCCTTCTGGTTCTTTACCAAGTTGCACTGTAACACAAAGGGTTATTCCCTAAAGCGATAACTCCAAGTGAATTCAAGGTGAATTTCCTATTTGAGGTCAATATAGCTGAAATGTAAACATTCTGTAAGTCTGCTATGCTTTTATATGGACTACACTGGCCTTCGCTTTGAATTCACCATGAATCCTTACTATAGTGAATAACCCTCTTAGTGCATACATTCAAGTAGTCTCACAACATACACCTCTCTTGCAGATCCGATGTAGCCCACTGCACACATGAATGATGGAGGGCACAAAATTAGAACACCATAACTATACGAGAACATGTCATAATGCAAATTGAACACCACAGGAGCCTCCAAAGGCATATGGGTCTGAAGCAAAAGAATTCAAGGTTGAGACCAGTAAATCAAGAAATACTGGCCAATACTCCTGAAAGTCTTATCACTAAATTAAACTCCTTTCCTCTAGAACTGACGCCAGTAGGCTTCGCTCCTTCCCCTCACAGTAGGACTTTAATGCCAAAATGTAACGCACACCTCTGTCATTTATACAGGATGTTTTGCCAACATGTGATTTCATAGTTTGTTTTCTTGTCGGTCAGATAAAGTTGATCATCTTTGTACAGCTTTAAACAAAATGGACATCTTAATTTGGAGTTGTGTAGTCACTGGGCTATTGTCTTGGCTACACTATCCATTGATTGAAGCCCCAGGTCAAATACTAACTTTAAACAAAATTTTAATTTTCAAAAAAATCCCTCAGCAAAAACAGCTTTTGTATGCATGAAGAACAGAAAGCCATTTGTGGAAATAGAAGTTGTTTGATTTGTAAATGTACTTCCTACAGCATGCTTATCCCCTTAATAAAGTGTACCACAGAGATAGCATTTATGGTCCAATGAGTGAAAGAAATAAGCAGCTGGTCAACCGGATCCTTATTCAGCACTATCAAAGTATGGGAGCAATAGTCTCCAGATGGCGATATTTGAACTCTGCTTGGCAGATGACTGTGTAAATAAGTTATTCCCTCAATACCTTCCGGAACTCTGCTCTTTACAAATTAATTTGTGCAAACACAAGGTTTATGCCTTGTGATTCACTTTAACCTTTCCCACGCCAAAGAACACACCAGTGATGTTCTACCAGCATGCAGTTTTTTGTGAAGACCTTAAACCAGAATTTGGAATATGCGCATTAATTTAGAGACTAATCTATAATGTTTATTATATGCATTTTCAGCAAAACAAACTGGTTTTTTTTGGCTATGCTCCCAATATTCTACAATAAGACTGATGACAGTGAATTAAAAACAAAGGTCTTTTGCCTTCATAAAGTAATCTTACTGAACAGCAAAGGGGAGTTGGAGCTAATACGGTCATACTACGGGTCATCTTGACTGTAAGCTCTTCTTCACAGTTATTCACTAAAATGGGAACGGTCAGGAATTCTAAGTGAATTTCTTATTTTTATGCGTAATAGCTCAACTGACCTGCAGAATTATTCCAATTCAGCTGTTTATTACAGATTGATGGCCTAAAATTGGAAACTGAATTTCCAAAACTTTAATTAACCCACATAAGCAAGGTTATTCAATAAAGTGTAGTTTAGGTATACGCCCGTTTCATAGGTTATGTTATCATATATAGGGAGATATTTAGAATGGCAACACGTGCTATTCTGGGACAAAGTATTACACATTGCAAGACAGTCCCTGGCTATTTCTCCTTATGTAGCAAATTTCCCCCAAGAATAGCTCATATTTTGATCTTAATACATTCCCTCCAGGTTTGCCCAAACAATGCCTCTAGGGTATTTCATTCAGATTTCAGTTGAAACCAATATCCACTGTAGTGGTTACGGTGTCAAGGTACCCAAACATCATAAGTAGCCAAAATGTCCACCAGGCGCCACTCTTTGCCACAACACCAGCAGTCAGAAAGCCAGAAGTCCTCCGATGTAAGCCTGGTAGTAAAAGGTTGTTTTTAGCAAATTAACGCGCAGCCAATGAGCTCATTGAAGCTCCAAAGAAAGAGCTCCTGGCTTTCTGCTGGATGTAATAGATTCCAGGAGTGGAGTCAGGCTGGTCCCAGGTAAGAAGTCAAACAGTTTTACTACTTTTAATGGAAGGTGGGGCGCCAGTGTACTACAGACTATACAGTGTCCTGTAGTGGTTATGGTGCTTAGAGTGTTCCTTTACAAATGGGGAAAAGACAACCTGCAATGCATTTCCATATATGGAAATCAGACGTTCTGTGTTATTTTTTACAATTATGAAATTAGATCAATCTCCTCCCCCCTACAGTGGGTATATATGGGCTTAATACCGACCAACTATAAAATCTAGAACAGATACTTCCTGTGCCATATCAAACAATTGTGATAAGGAAGGACCTTGTTAAGACAAAGAAGGGTCATTAGAACATGCCTTGTAATACAACCACAAACAGAAAATGGACACAAAAGATTTACTGCTGTATAAACCAATTGCCCATTGTTCAAACTAATTCAGAAATCAAAAAAGGACCTCCATGTAATTAACGTGGATTGCCTTTGGCAGGACAATAACCAGTTTAAAAACATTCCTCTATAAACTTGGTCTAAAAGCATATTGACCACAACACCCTCAAATGATAATCCATGTATTGCAAGGCAACTGTTGCTGGTTGATTTAACAAAGGAACATAAGATATACAGAAGTTGTTCCCCCATTTCAGGGCACAATTCATCTTCAGGTTGTTAAGTTGACAACAGAGACCATAAATTTGACTGGTGTTATGTTCTGTAATCTCTCCAGTTGTGATTTACAATAGTGTTCCAAGACAAAGTATCACTATGAATTTTTGAAGATGCATTAATTAAAAGGGACTGTAAGGGCTACCACTTGCCCTCTAGCTGACCCAGAATGTTCTCAGGTTGAGACAAGGACAGTCAAATGACATGTGTGACATAGACTGAAGGTTACATTTATGGTGGAAAGTTACTGGTCAGCAGCCATTCAAGGACTCAACGCCACGCAGCCGAGTGACAAACATCTACCAACATAAATGGCTTTAGCACCATTATAAATGTGAAATTTTTAGCTTGGAATTAAATCCACAAAAAACAAAACAAAAAAAAACAACATTGGGTCAGTTGATCTAACCCACTGGAAAACAGTGCGAGTCACACAGCAAAAGAATGAATCGCGTTTTATCGTTCTACCAAGGTTCTGGTAACCAGCTTACTAGATCTAAGCTCTGTTCAGTAAACATTACTTCTTCCCTCATGAAAATGAAATGTCGGAGCTAGGTTTGAAGCAAGATTGGAAATTCAAGGATACTAATAAAAGCTCAGTGACAGGTCCAATATGTAGCTCAGGTGTGGTGATGGTAGTAATGGCTGCAGGGGCAGTTTCCCCACAGACTGAAGTGAATGTGGATGCAGTGATTTTCCCCCAGGATTTCAATCTTTTTCCAAACACATTATTATTCCAATGTTTACAATGGGGAATTTTATAGTGGACTGCTCTTCGACAGATATACAAATGACAAGGTACACAGTGGTTAAGGTTATAGAATATACCTAGAATGAGTGCTAGCAAACTTCCTAGCAGGATGTATAGATTAAAATTTAATTAACCCAGCTGCTGGTCTTGTGTCTACTGTGGGTAATACACTCATCTGTGTGCTCCCACAATGGTGAGTGCAGCATAACATTACCTACTGCACGGTTTGTTGCAAGGCATTGTGGGAGAGCACAATGCATTTGCTACAACTGCCAAATAGTTACTTTGTAACGGACAGCAAACTATTGTTTGTCCCTGTTTAATTAATGTAATGACCATATTTGCACCACAACTTCACTTTAAAGTTAATTTAGTAAAGCTTAATACATTTAAAGAAGTGCAACTATTTTAGAAGTGCCACAAGTGAGCACTGCTCTACACCAAACAAATTCACATCCTAAAGGGTTAAGGTATCCAAGAGCAGATTTCCATGCTGACATACTACTAGAACATTCTATTCAGCACAGTCCCATTGAAAAGGGTTTAATCCAGTTAACTGAGCACATTCTAACAAACATCTCACCAAGAGACATTTTGTGCCTGGAAACTGATGAATGATCACCATTATATAATGCTGCATGCCTTACCACAAACATAGCTAGTATAGAGTGAAGTGTTTTGATTCCAAACAAGCTTTATTTTTAGATAACTGACTTGCAGGACATGATGCCCTTTTACAGTACAGCAGGAGAGGGAGGGGGACAACAAAAACAAGACATAAAAACGTCCTATGGAGTTTATAACCATAGGGAATGGGTACCCAGTAGGTAGATCCCATAGGTTTTAAAACTACAGCTTCCATGATGCTTTGTGATTCTAAAAGGAATACAAAATCATCAAGGTAGTTGAAGTCTTACAACAACATCTGAGGACCTACCTATTGGGCACCACTGCCAAAGGCCATATGGTAAATGAGAATGGGTGATTAAGTGTACCCATTAGGGTTACTCCTATAGGCACCCTAAGATGGGTGAACGCTGTAGTGTGACAAATACAGGCTGCTTAAACCTGAATCAAGCAAAAACACACAATGCTATTTATTAAGAGTGTGAAAGGCTGAGAATTCTAAGATCATTTCATATTTAAAAAGGACAAAATAGCCAAGCAGCAAAGTTTCCCATTTGGCTATTTGCCCTAAACTGTGAAATTCACTTTAGATTTCCGAGCAGTAACACCTTAGTGAGTATTACCCTGTCAGCAATCTGTCTGTATAAAAAGAATGCTTACTCAGATGTCACTCAGCAGGTCCTAGTGAGAAAATGTTGCAGATTCAGAATTGAGGAGAATTGGCCAGGAAACCGATAGAGTTAGGGGGTCAGAATAACTTAAAATTGTAAACAGTTCTCAAGCTAACTTTTCCAACTCTGTTAGTTTGGCCTTAACGTTGCAATCTCTGGGTCAGTTCTCTACAATTCCAGGTTAACCCTTACATGACAGACTGTAGGTGGTTTCATACTGGTGGTCAGCAAACCAAAATGATAACTTTAACAGAGTTATTCAATAAATTGCAGGCCAGAGTAGTCGAACTGAAAGCAAAGTTTAGAGAGTTTTTCCAGTTCACCTATTAAATACACCTTGAATTCACACAATAGTAATTAGCCCTGTAAGTAACCCATTTCCCTCATGTTGCCAGGGGACACTATTTTTCAGTAGGGGTCCATGAAAATATGCTGAATCTGGAACCCATAGATTGAAAGCAGGACTGCTTAGCTGACATATGCTAAAAAAAAAAAAATGAAATAAAAACATAACAACTCCAATCTCTGTAACAACATGTAAAAGGCTGACAATGTTTGGTGGGGGAGGGGGAAGGTCACCAAGGTTTTAGACAAACTGAGATCAATTAAACAGGTTTAAAGGAACTCCAGAGCAGTCCTGTTTCAATCAAGATTTGTCCAGTAATTGCTAGTCAGCTTTCAGACCATTTATCCAGTGATCACTCAGTGACTCTCTGAGAACAGCAGATTATGGATTTATTTGGAATGGCATGTCTAAAGTGGCTGTAATTTTTTTAATTTTTTTTTTTTTTTAGAAGATTGGTTTCCTAACCAAATATAGGTTTATTGGTTACCATGGGCTTAAGATGAGTCATTTCCCAATAGTTTGCATGTGACTCAGACATCACTGCAGAAACTGCACATTAAACCAGATTTCAGAATTCTTACAAAACAGCTGGAAACACTGACAGGCCCACTGAAATTGGAACATGTTCCACTGTGCATCTGAGACTGCTGGACCGGTCAAGCTCCCGACTAGATATGGCTGGAGAGGGAATTGGGGTTTGGTGGCAATATTGCTAGGATTTAGCCAACATAGCAGAGGGCAAATCACCAAACTGTAGTGAATTAAAAGTACTAACTTCAGTTGTAAAATAATTCAGATATGAAGATTTTGACCTACACTTTGCATTTAGAGTGTCAATTCTCAGTTTAGTGATTAACCCCCTAATCTGACATTTCTGCCTACAATTTGCAATTTGGTTGACAATCCTCCACACTCAAATATTCATTCATTGACTAAATCCTTCGTATTAACCCTCTGAATTAAAGAGGTCAGCAACACAGGGCACCAATAGAGGTCTACACCAACTAAATTAATAATAATAATAAAAAAATTAAAAAAAAATAAAAAAAAAAAAAAACATGAAAAATAATCTATATGGAATGTTGAACAACAGTAGTAGACTGAAGAATAAGATTACTCATGGGGACCAGATGTTAATTGCCAGCTAAGCTGGTTCTTGAAATAGGTGGTTAAGGATTTTGGAGGATGTATTTACATTTCTTCTCAGTCATTTGCCAAAACTGCAGATTGATGCTGTCTGTGTTTTGCTTCCAGAATTCACAATTCATAATCTGAGCAGATGGTAACCTAACTCATCATGGATTTAATAATAAATAGATTATGAACAAAAGGACAATAATTACCCATCCCCCGTTGCTCTGAAGCCAGTCTCTTTGCTCCTCTGCCAGGAATTGGCTCAGCACCTCGGCTAGTTCCTTTGGGGTCGCAGTTCTTTGATCCTTTGACCTTTTTACCAAAACTCCAGCAAACATGATAAGAGACACAATGCGCCCCCAGTTCAGCCCCCCATCCTCTATGAGCGTGGCGGCCACAGTCTGTAAAACATCCTTAGGATTGCCAGAGATCTGGCTGCAGGAGTCAAAAAAGGAGCGGTTCTTGTCCAGCATCTCCCCGGCTACCCTCCGCAGGGTCTGGGCAGCAGGACTGGGGGAAGGCTGGTGTCCTCCATCTAGGTGATGTTGGAGAAAGTCCTCCAGGATCTGAGAAGTCTCCTCTCGTAAACGGACAGACATGCTGATCTGCTGAGAAGAGTGAATGGGACAATCCATATACAGAGGCAGAGCCAGACACCGCCCCCTGCACTCCAACCACTCACGGCTGTCTCTCTCTCTTTCCGTTTGGATCAATGCAGGGTCTTATCAGGCTGTCACTCTGCCAGGAGAGGGTCACTGGAGGCTCTGCTTCCTGATTGCAGACAGAAAATGAGATTACGGAGTCCAGGCAGTCTCTCCCAGGAGCTCTCTCTGATCAGATACACTGTGTCTGTGCAGTCAATGAGAAGATCACAAGATTCGTTTCTCTCTCTCTCTGATCTCAGTTACACTGTGCCTTTGCAGACTATGAAACCTTCACCAGCTGCTCGCCCTCACTCTTTCTGCCCATTTACCTGTTTGTTTAGATCTAATTATAGTACGATTCTGGATACAGCCATTGACTAATTTCCCTTCCTTATAACGCCTCCTACTAGCCACAGCCCCGCCCGCACGATTGAAGTCATTGCTTACGTAGCAAACCGGATAGAAAGGGAAGCCCGCAGGAAATGAAATGCGGCGCAGCGATTTAATAGACTGCACTGACAGCGAATAGAACGTTCTGGTACCGAATAGAACGTTGCGGACAGAACGTTCTACTGAATGGCTGCCGCTTGTATTACACAGAATTGTACAGCAGTTCTAATCATTGCCTTACTTTCCTAACCCGATCTAGGGCTGGATTCTATTACAAGAGATATTTAACTCCAGGTACCGAATAGCAGTTTTCCCATTGACATCTATAGGCTATAGAGAAATCACTTTCCAGTTACCAGAGAAATTCCTGTCTCTGATAAGAGAATCTAGCACTTGGTGTTTGTAAAGTACTTCTCAGCGTAGTTTCCAGATCAGCACAGTGAATGTGCTAGACCGGCAGTGATGTCACTTGGAGACTTTCCCATTGTATGGTCAGCCTTGTCATGCTCTTTCTGCCCACCTCCTTTTTTTTCATATTCAGTGACAATGACATGACCACTTCCACCCATCGTGTCAGGGAAGGGATGTTGCAAGTCATCCCAAACAATCTCTTTTTTTTTTTTCTCTCCAAAGTACAAAATGTTCTGTTTATTAAACGTCACCCGGAGCAAACATGCAGACAATGCATGACATAACGCGATGAGAATTATAAATTCACACACCTTACCGGATTTGTGGTCACAATTAGCACTTCAAAAATGTAATTCATTTAAAGCTTGAAAAAAAAAATTCAGGTGAGGCTGTACATTTTCTCACCAAATATATGCCACAGTAATTAAACCCAAGTTAAACTGTGATCTATATACAATACAGGGGTAGACTGATAGCAATCTGGACCCTAGCAAGGTGTATATATATAAACTAATTTAGGGGATATAGATATATCATTTCTCTTACAATCTTAAATTCCTCTTATCTCTGGCCCCCCCAACAACCCAAATCCTCTCACCTTGTGCATCTGTAAACATGGCAAATGTATACTTAAAGGGAAACTATATTCACCAGAACGACTACCGTTTATTGTAGTTGTTCTGGTGATAGACAGTTCCTGCAGGCTTTTTGTTGTAAAGGCAGTGATTACATTACAGCTTAGGGCAGGCCCGGACTGGCCATCGGGCACACCGGGCAAATGCCCGGTGGGCCGCGGTGGCCATGGGCCGAGGCCGGCAGGGGAGATCACAGGATCTCCCCTGCCGGTCTATGCAGGGCCGGCACTATCCGAGCGCCGGCCCCGCTGTTTTCCATGAAGGGCCGGTGAGGGAAATCAAAGATCTCCCTCACCGGCCCACATGCTGTATAATGCGGCAGCGGGCAGGGGGAGAGGGGGGGAGACAGCCGCTAGGAGAGAGGACCCGGCGGAGCTCTAAATTAGAGCTCCGCCGGGTTCCTCTCGCGAGATCCGGCGCGTTGCCATGGCAACGACCGGATCTCACCACAAGGACCACCAGGGAACCCCCCCCTCCCAGTCCCAGGGATCAGTGTGCCGGTCCCCCCCTCCCAGGCTAAAGGTAAGAAGGGAGGGGGGGACATAATGCCTACTTTATTTATTTAACCCCCCTCCCCCCTACACACACAATCCATTCTAACATTTATACAGCACTCTCACACCCATCACTCTCACACCCATCACTCTCACACCCATCACTTTCTCACACACAGCACTCTCACACCCATCACTCTCACACCCATCACTCTCACACCCATCACTCTCACACCCATCACTCTCACCAGGGCCGGACTGGGAGAAAAATTCGGCCCGGGCATTTTTTTAACACAGCGGCCCACTAAGAAGGGGGCGGGGGCAGAGGAGGTGTGTTTTGTCATCACCAATGACAAACACGCCCCCTCTCAAAGTGAGCATGTTGGTTCAATGCTCTTCCAGGGCAGACCATGCGCAGAGCTCTGCTGAAGAGCTCTAGCATGATAAAAAAAGCCCTGTATTTGTTCTGCACAGTGCAAGCAAATTTAATAACATGCTTGCACTGTGTTTCCTTGCAAATTGTCTCTGGTGTCTCTATAAAGATACCAGGAGACAAAAATGCCAGGAAAGAGTATTGTGCATGTGTTTGGAGCCTGCTTGTGGTATTGCGTGTGTGTAGAGTGAGCTGATTGTGGTGTGGTATTGTGTAATAAGGTTGGTTTTAGTCATGTTGTGTTTGTGGTGTAATGTGATGCATATGTGGCTAGGGGCTGTAGAGAATGTGTGTATTGGGGATATAGCAAGTGTGTGCATACAGGCTATAGTGTGTGTGTGTGTGTGTATATAGGTGATGTAGTGTATGTTTAGGGGTGTAGTATGTGTTTGCTTACAAGGAATCTAGTGTGTGTATAGGGGATCCAGAGTGTGTATGTTAAGAGTGTAGTGTGTGTGTATATATATAAATATATATTTGGAAGTATTGTGTATGTGTGTGGTGCAGTGTGTTGAGGGGGTTCTGTGTGTATGTGAGGGGTGCAGTATGTGTGTCTGAGGGGTGCGGTGTGTGATGTGTGTGAGAGTGCGGTGTGTGAGAGTGCTCTGTGTGATGTGTGTGTGTCTGATGAGTGTGAGAGTGCTGTGTATGATGTGTGTGAGAGTGCCGTGAGTGAGAGTGCCGTGTGAGAGAGTGCTGTGTGAGAGTGCTATGTGTGTGAGAGTGCGTGAGTGCTGTGAGAGACTGCTGTGTGAAAGAGTGCTGTGTGTGAGAGTGCTGTGTGTGAGAGTACTGTGAGAGAGTGCTGTGTGTGAGTGCTGTGAGAGAGTGCTGTGAGAGAGTGCTGTGTGAGAGAGTGCTGTGTGTGAGTGCTGTGTGAGAGAGTGCTGTGAGAGAGAGTGCTGTGTGTGAGAGTGCTGTGAGAGAGTGCTGTGTGTGAGAGTGCTGTGTGAGAGTGCTGTGTCAGAGAGTGCAGAGAGTGCTGTGTGTGAGAGAGTGCTGTGTGTGAGTGCTGTGTGTGAGTGCTGTGAGAGAGAGTGCTGTGTGTGAGAGAGTGCTGTGTGTGAGAGAGTGCTGTGTGTGAGAGAGTGCTGTGTGTGAGAGTGATGGGTGTGAGAGAGTGCTGTGTGTGAGAAAGTGCTGTGTGTGAGAAAGTGCTGTGTGTGAGAGTGATGGGTGTGAGAGTGATGGGTGCGAGAGTGCTGTATAAATGTTAGAATGGATTGTGTGTGTAGGGGGGAGGGGGGTTAAATAAATAAAGTAGGCATTATGTCCCCCCCTCCCTTCTTACCTTTAGCCTGGGAGGGGGGGACCGGCACACTGATCCCTGGGACTGGGAGGCGGGGTTCCCTGGTGGTCCTCGTGGTGAGATCCGGTCGTTGCCATGGCAACGCACCGGATCTCGCGAGAGGAACCCGGCGGAGCTCTAATTTAGAGCTCCGCCGGGTCCTCTCTCCTAGCGGCTGTCTCCCTCCCTCTCCCCCTGCCCGCGGCCGCATTATACAGCATGTGGGCCGGTGAGGGAGATCTTTGATTTCCCTCACCGGCCCTTCATGGAAAACAGCGGGGCCGGCGCTCGGATAGTGCCGGCCCTGCATAGACCGGCAGGGGAGATCCTGGGAGCTCCCCTGCCGGCCTCGGCCCATGGCCACCGCGGCCCACCGGGCATTTGCCCGGTGTGCCCGATGGCCAGTCCGGGCCTGTACATTTCTGAGGAAGGATATGTACATAAATGATTTCAAGAACAATTGATGACCTCATTAATGAAACCTATGTGAGGGTGACTTATTACCTAGGGATGGCAGGAGGCTTGCCTAGAAATGTGATTCTAGACTGCACATATGGATGTACTAGTTTTCAATGTAAATATATAGGTCCTCACTAGGGACCCAAGACAGCTAAGACTTGTTAGATATGTCCTGAGTTGCCTCTAAGCGTTCGGCAGACATTTTTGGTGATGTTTCTGACACAGATTTTGAATCTTGACATATGGAAAGTATAAAACTGGGACCGAAAGTGGCAAGTCTACAGTGGTGTGTCTCAGTAATGCCACTTGCTTCCCTGGTGATACCCAAAATCTCAATGGGGATTTGTTTGAGACTGTTTGCACTCAAACTCCCACTAGTCTGAGATGGCAGCGATATCTATAATAAACTAACAGACAAAACAACAAACACACTATCCTGCATGCCCATGCATATTTACATTACAGACATTTTGACTACTGCAATGGCAAATGCAATTAAAGTTTTAGCTCACCTGTTGCATGCAAGTAAGCCTCCTAATTGAGTCCTAGGATAACAATTCACCTTGCTGCTTTAAGCTAAAATGTAAAACCTCTACTGAGGTAGAAAAGGTCATTTTATGAATGCTTCCAAACTAATTAACCCTAAGGCACATGAGGTGGTTGCCCTAATAAGTAATTTGTTTGGATATTTGATTAACAGTGCTATATGTTAGTTTGTGAAGTATGCTCTGTGCAATCCAGTATTTCTTTCCTGTGATGAATTACTTAATGTGTTAGAGGTGGCAGAAGGTAAAATGTAATAAATAATTTACTGTCATTTGCTTTCTGCAGAGTAGTGTTTCTGTTTTATCGACATTTCTGTACATTTCCGTTTTAAGGAATATAATTGCATGATTTTGCTATTTTCATGATTTTGTAAAAAAAACACGGAGTATTGCTTAACCCTTTCTTTACTGTCCACCTATAGCAGCAAAGAACATAAATACAGAGAGACACCAGCCAATCCCAATCCAAGTCCCAGTATAACAGCAAGCACCGCCCCTAAAGCTTCCTCTTTCTTTGGATATGCGACACATCACGAGGAGAGACAGAAAACAGGAACCAATAGACAATCTGAAAATCCAGAAAACATGGTAACGAAATCCAGTGAATTGCAGTCCATGGAATTTCTAAACCAGAAACAAACTTCAAGACAGTAACAGAAACCAGCCATCTTAGGCGAAACACACCGGGAAGAAGTGAGGACCATCAAGCAACACTAAATCAAGTTGTGAAAACACAAAGAACAGGAGCCCAACGGTTAAATCGAAACTAAAACCAAATTGCAATTGCCAATACACATGAAACCCCACAGATAGCAGGTTGTATTACAAACAGAGCAAAACCCACATTATAAGAACAAGAAAAATTGAACCAGGCCACACATGAACATAAAACCACTAAATAAATACGGTGCATACAACAGAATACCTACCACACCCTGGAATCCCTATATGAGAGAAGAAAATCAGCAGGGAGGGAGAAACAAGTAAAACAAACTTAGAAGGATGGGACAATACTCGCCTCCGTGTCTTTCATAAAATCATTACTTTTCGTCATGAAATAGCAAAATTATGTAATTTTATGTCAAGACACGGAGGCTCATATTGCAAGTTTAAAGCTGACCAACAACCAATGAAAAAACATGAGGGACTGGTCAAAAATAAAATTCACAAAACTTGGATTCACGCGACCAGTTCGCCATCCTCATCAAGTCTTCCAGACACGCACCTGAAGCCACCATAGACTTGGCTGACCCCCCAGGAAGTATGGGCGCCAAAAATGGATGTAACCACACCAGCCTGCAACATCACCCACTTCACCCAGCGAGCCAAGGTAGTACTGGAAACAGTTGTCGAATCAAGAGAAATAGTGCGGAGACGATACAGAACGATGCGCACTTGTCCGAAGCTCATACTCGCTCAAACAAGCAACAGGACACAACGCCGGAGAAGCTGGAAAAAACGGATACGATATCGACTGAATAGCCATCTTAGTACGTCTGGAGATGTTAAAGAGGAGGGTGCGACAGTCAAGAGCCCTGAAGCAACTGGCACACCAAGGGGTGTTGGCCCGTGGGACAACCATCAAAACCCTGATGAGCTGAAGAAATAGCAAGGAATTGAAGGATTGCAGTCACAGGTGCTGAAACGAGATCCATGTTCCTAGCCAGGCACCAGCCAGCCCAAGCTCGCCAATCGGTCCCATATGACCGTCTAGTACCGGGAGCCCATGCATCTGCCAGGAGGCATCTAGTTGCATCCGATACCCCTTGGACATCCCAGGAACCCCTGAAATTCACCATGCAAGCAGCAGGAGGGATCCGTCCAGCAGAAGCAGATGCCGTAGGCCTGTTGGATCCAGAAGAAGGTCTGGGTAAGACGGCAACAGCCAGGCGACGTGTGAGTTATTTCAATCACCCTTTTTTTGTGAAGGACCGTCAATTCTACGTCTATCAAATCGCGATCTTGTAGGGAGAATGAGATTGGGCAAGGTGGAGGGATGTAACAAGGAGAGCTGACCAACTCTATCTGAAAATCCAGAACAGTGGGCAGAACCCAAGCATCGGAGGTGATGGCTGACCAAGCTGGGAAAATATCACGGAGTCTGCCCCCTACACAAACCTGAGAAGAAACATGAGGTAGATCTAAGCTTACCGTAAGGGCGTCTGGAGCCGGAGTTCTCTCTGAAGCCTCTGGACTGCCATGGCCTTCCATGTGAAGGAAAGAAAGGTGACCGGCCTCTTGCCTCCTGATAGGGTGGGTCACTGAGTATAGGAGCTGTAGTAGGTTTGGTGGGACAGATGACCTCTGAATCTGCCGGCCCTGGTAGAGACCCGCTCTTGAACTACCCTCTTCATGGAGGATTGGGCTTTATCAAGGGCTGTAAAAGTCACAACAAAATGTCCCAGGTCCTTTATAAAGGAGTTCCCAAACAAGAGTCCTTGGGCATCCTTGCCGACCTCAGTGAGGGTGAGATTGGCCAATTTTGACTGTATTTTAAAGAGAATGGCTTTATGCCATTCTATAGACAGGGGGGTATTAACACTGCTCACAATGCAAATTGCCCTCTGCACCCAGCCATGGAGTTCTTCCAGGTCAAAGAGCTTAGCCAAGGGACCAAATACGTCCAAATGTTTATCTTGGCACAACTTAAGTCCCGAATCCAAACCCTTATGAGGGTTCCATCCCAATTTGGTAAGGACTTTGGTAAGGGTCATCTAGCACATTTTCATCGCCTGCCCGTTTTGCTTGGCATGGAAAAGCTCTTTTGCGTGATACAGACACGCTATCATGGGTGACTGGTTCACCAGTCATATAGGTTCTGGAGGCAGAAGGAGTTAAGCGCTTGGATTTGGCACTTAACTGGCATGTCAGCGGACCCGACCTTTCTGCTTCCAGTGGACGCGAGAGTAAGGCCTGGGAGATGGTCTGAGAGTGGGCTATAGAGGCGTCCCTGACTAAGCATTTCAGCGCCAGGGACTGAGCCTCATCAGAATGAGACATAGGGCCAACTACTGATGAAGGGGAGCTTGAAACTGAAAAGGGGTTCCCCAGGCCTTGAGGTATATCCATCTCACCAAGGGAAGGGGGCAGGCAGGCACCTTAGCCTTGGGCATATTGCAATGTGAGACCCACAAAAAACCAGCACAATACTAGACCCTTTGGCAACAAAATACAGCTGAAGACAAAATAATTATAATACAGGCTGGTAGCGGCCAGCAGATAGGGTAGACACGAGGCAAAGACAGAGCCAGAAGGATGGGTAAGATCAGAAAATGGCCGCCGCAAACCCCTCAAACGCGTCCAATTCGTGAACCAAAACTCGGTGAACAGGACGAATTCGTGGTAACAAACGAATGAATGGCCAGTTCGCTGCCAAAACTACCCCAAAAAAAACATTTTTGCGCAAAACAGTCGAACGAGAAACATTTGCGGCAAAATTGCAGAACAGTACAATTCACGGCCAAACTCATGAACAGCACAAATTTGCAGCAAGTTAAGCCGAAAGGCCCAAACAGTGGCGCGAAAGCGGATGCAAAAGGGCGCCAAACAGCCAGGAAGAAGGGGGAGAGACCCAGAACATAAAAATAAGAGAAAATTAAAAAAATAAAAGAGATAAGGGGCAGAAAAACCCCTACGCACCACCCAAAGGATAGGAGTAACAAGATAAGTTCAGAAGAGAGAGGAGAAACACATGTAAGAATCCTCCAAAGGAAGGTCTGGAACCCTGGGCTCAAAGGTAAATAAAATTAACCGAAAACCAAAAAACGGTACTAATAAAGTAGAATAACAAGATTATAAGCAAATAAGAAGTAACCAAAGCAGATAAAGGCAATGAAAAACAGATACTGCTAAGAGTAAACATTTTTTGTACTTATCTTGACTGTGGAGCAGCAAAGAAAGAGGAATCTTTAGGGGCGGTGCCTGCTGTTATACTGGGACTTGGATTGAGATTGGCTGGTGTCTCTGTATTTGTTATATTTTTTCTATTTGTGTTATTTGCTGCTATTGGTGGACAGTAAAGAAAGGGTTAAGCAATATGAGCCTCCGTGTATTGTCATAAGATCTTGTTTTAATCAAGCTGACATGCAAAGAAGGATCACACAGTTGATGGACCTAAAAT
>OW240914.1:71495502-71578950 GCA_933207985.1 Pelobates cultripes | reverse complement strand
CACACAGCACTCTCACACACAGAACTCTCACACACAGAACTCTTTCACACACAGCACTCTTTCACACAGCACTCTTTCACACAGCACTCTCTCACAGCACTCTCTCTCACACAGCACTCTCTCACACACAGCACTCTCACACACAGCACTCTCACACACAGCAGTCTCTCACAGCACTCACGCACTCTCACACACATAGCACTCTCACTCTCACTCAGCACTCTCACTCACGGCACTCTCACACACATCATACACAGCACTCTCACACTCATCAGACACACACACATCACACAGAGCACTCTCACACACCGCACTCTCACACACATCACACACCGCACCCCTCAGACACACATACTGCACCCCTCACATACACACAGAACCCCCTCAACACACTGCACCACACACATACACAATACTTCCAAATATATATTTATATATATATACACACACACTACACTCTTAACATACACACTCTGGATCCCCTATACACACACTAGATTCCTTGTAAGCAAACACATACTACACCCCTAAACATACACTACATCACCTATATACACACACACACACACACTATAGCCTGTATGCACACACTTGCTATATCCCCAATACACACATTCTCTACAGCCCCTAGCCACATATGCATCACATTACACCACAAACACAACATGACTAAAACCAACCTTATTACACAATACCGCACCACAATCAGCTCACTCTACACACACGCAATACCACAAGCAGGCTCCAAACACATGCACAATACTCTTTCCTGGCATTTTTGTTTCCTGGTATCTTTATAGAGACACCAGAGACAATTTGCAAGGAAACACAGTGCAAGCATGTTATTAAATTTGCTTGCACTGTGCAGAACAAATACAGGGCTTTTTTTATCATGCTAGAGCTCTTCAGCAGAGCTCTGCGCATGGTCTGCCCTGGAAGAGCATTGAACCAACATGCTCACTTTGAGAGGGGGCGTGTTTGTCATTGGTGATGACAAAACACACCTCCTCTGCCCCCGCCCCCTTCTTAGTGGGCCGCTGTGTTAAAAAAATGCCCGGGCCGAATTTTTCTCCCAGTCCGGCCCTGGCTTAGGGACACCTCTAGTGACCACTCCTCAGACGGCCACTAGAGGTGCTTCCTGCCTTCCTGCTGAACTTTCCCCATAGAGATGCATTGATTCAATGCATCTCTATGAGGAGATGCTGATTGCCCGGGACGTTGTTTGGCCCCACTCCACCTCCTTGACGATCTGCGCCAATTCAATGCTTTTCCTATGGAACACATAACTAAGATAGCAGAGTGCAAACGGAGCGCACAAGAAAACGCATGCGGACGCAAATACAGACATATACATAAGGCAGAACTGGAACCAGGAACCGACTTTGCATTCCACCGCTGAAATGCATGTGGACACAGATGAATTCTATCAGACAATCATTTCCTATTTATCCTCATCTGATTTAAAACTCATTTATCCCTGAAGAAGTCCAGGACTTGGACGAAACGTGTTGGGTTTATGATTACATCCTTATTTATTTTTGTATTTTATATTTTGGTTACTGTTTATATTTACTTCTATATTGATCCACATGCAGTGGAGATGGGCTACATTTTATCCTACTATTTGTAAGTGCATATTTCCATTATATTCTTTTGTACATATAATATTGCACTACTTGTGGTCTCTTTTTTTTGTACACCAGACCTATAATATATACTTCAAGATTAAAGATGTTCTGAATGTATCTTTAACCTCTGCATTACCCCTGCTTGGGTAGACAGGCCTGCATTCAAGTTTGATCTAGTGAGTACTTTTCTTCCCCCACCCTGCGTCTTTTGTTTTGTACATATTACACTATTGTGTTCAATTATTTTCCAGATATTATTTTATATACCTTTGTAGATTGTATGTATATTCCTGTATACACTTGTGTGTTTGTTTTTTTTACTTATAGCATTTCTCCTTTTTGTTATACTTTATTGTATATTTTTATGGGTTTATATTCTGCCTGGGAAGATGGTTGTAGGTACAGGAGGCCATGGGAAGAAGATTGCATTCAGAGAGACCCATGCATTCCAGAAGGAGGACTATATAGGCATAGGGACTCGTAGCTGCCTTTAAGGAGATTTTAGCAGAAAGACCTGCACACTGAGACTAGCCTAGTGAGACATAATCACTGGCTTGACTCCGGTCTCAGCGATGATCCATCTTTGGGGTGGCAGGTTTACACCTCCGGTGGTACGTCCTGGGAAATGGTAGACCCAGATTAAGATGTGCCATGACAGCCCCATTACTGGGAAAAGGTGCTCCAAACATTATAAACGCTACAGTAGGCTATGTTGGTTATGATGTTTGGATAAACCAATTTAACTCATGGCAGTATTTGTCAACTACCACTTATGGTGATGAAATATCACACAATGCAAACATCCATCCATGTTTTCAGATGTTATGCTGACAGGTTGTAACAGTCTTGAGTTAAATATATTTTAAATATTGGGGATAGTAATACTGAAAGATTACAGCCCCATCAAAAAGCCACAATGCAAAGTCATAATTTGCTCAGCAACTCCAGGGTGGGTGGGGATCAACCATCTCTTTTCATCCAGTAAAAACAAACATCTCCTGTAGGACATGCTAGCATGGAATGTTCTGTGGACCATAAGTAGTAATCCAAAGGATGCTCTGTGCTTGGTGCAAATGCTCGTGGTTAGATAGCCATGTCGGATACACTTGTCTTGGACTTTGTGGAGTTTGCTAGCTCTATCACCAAAAAGCCAACCTTTTACCATGTTACTGCAAAGCAGATGTTTGAGACTCAACAAATGCATGCACAATATGCACCCTTGGTCAAATATAATAAAGCCACATAATACAACCAATTTAAAATGCATACTATATAAATATATAGATATATTAATTACATTTATTTATATTATAATTACATTTTAACAATTATTTTAATAATACATGTATGCCTTATTTTTCAGAACATCCATACAACCCATTGGAAGTTCATGCTACCTAGACTAAGTAAACCTTGCAGAATTGAGCCAATCTTAGATTTCTAGAGAGCACAACCTGCTGTTTATTCATGGTACTGCAGCAAAGCCACCCTATAGTTAATAAGCCCATACTCCTTAACCCCCTCCTCTCCACCCACCCCCTCTCCCCCTCAGGGCTGACATCAAGTGCAGGGGCTTGCTTGGTTGGGGAAATATTCCACCAAACTCAACACGTTGATAGGCTGTACAGGATCATGCCACTGATTGGGAGAACTTGGCCCTTGCACAGCAGTGCTAAACCTAGAATTATGTTATCACAGATCATTTTCTTCTGACATGCTTAGAGCTGCGTAGGGAAGGAGAAGGAAGACAGCCATCAACAGTAGCCCCAGCCTGCTCACACTGGACCCCAGGAAAGCCAACATTAGTGATGTCCCGAACGGTTCGCCACGGACGGCGAACACAAACATAAATTTTGACCCTGTACCTCACAGTCAGCAGACACATTCCAGCCAATCAGCAGCAGACCCTCCCTCCCACCTCCTGGACAGCATCCATTTTACATTCATTGTGAAGCTGCATTCTTAGTGAGCTGTCCAGGAGGTGGGAGGGTCTGCTTTTGATTGCCTGGAATGTGTCTGCTGACTGTGAGGTACAGGGTCAAAGTTTATGTTTATGTTCGCCGTCTGCGGCGAACCGTTCGGGACATCACTAGCCAACATTTATTTTATCCAAAAGCTATGGTAACAGGCCTGTGGCTACAAATATGCTACAACTATTGTATTCTATAGGTGGCAGTGTGTATGTGTGTGTATTTATGTATGGCAGTGTGCATATGTGGTGCAGTGAATGTCTGAGAATGAGTGTGCCTAGCAGTGTATGTCTGTGTATTTTTGTGTCTGTCTGATAGTATGTATTTGTGTTCTAGCATGTGTGTCTACTATTGCATGTCTGTATTTATTTGGAGATGTATATGTGTAGCTACACATTTCACCCCGCTCCCTTTTAGAATGTAAACTTGTTTAAAAGCAGGGCCCTCTGCACCGTCTGTTCCAATATGTCCAGCTAGTTCTTTTTTTAGTCCACCTATTGTACAGCGCTGCAGAATATGTGTAGAAGGCTCTGAATAGATATGTATGTGCCTGAATGTGGGGGTGTGGTGTGTGTGTGTGTTTTAATTTTATAATTTTTTTTTCTAAAACAAAACATTATATCCTACCATAACCCTGCCCTTCCTCTTCTATTCTCCCATGTATCCTGCCTCAACATATTCCCCAATCACATATGCCAGGAATTCTGTAAATGATTTGGGTATTTTCTATTGATTCTGGAAAATACCACACACTTCCTGCACAGTTTTACCAACTGTTTGCACTTACTGGGAGAATATAGAGTCCTGGGTGCACACTGATCTGGATAGAAATAACAAGAATTAATTCTGTTGTAAAATATTTATTTATAGACATACTAAGACTGTGTCACATATAATAGGTTTAATACAAATATAAGAACAGAGAGTTAACATATTGGAAATATTTCTATACAACAGTGCCGGAACACAAAATAAATTAACCTAGCAGGGTATTTCGTAGTGCAATACAGTTCTTGGCATTAGCCTACATTTCATAGAAAAGTGTTTAAACGCACGTGATATGTAAATTTGCATTCATTTCACGTTCAATAGTGAGGTTAGCACTTTATATATTATAATAATAATACAATATTTAACAATGTAACTTCTGACATCTACCTTGATCTACAGGGAATTTCTAATTGCTACTTAGTAACCTTGAGGCAGTAGGGTTATGTAAACTATGAATGAGAAACAGAGTGTAGTGTAAACTTCTTAGAAACTATTGAGCAGCAAGGGTTCCTATAGTTGTAAGTTAATTTGGAAATCATTTTCTATTGGAAGATGAAGGCATAGGTCAATGCATTGTTACAAGAAGCCTGAAAATAGCAGAAATATGCAGAAAAAACCCATAGAATGTTTTAAAATCAGGAGTAAGCAACATTCATCATTCCAGATGTTGTGGACTACATCTCCCATATTGCTCGTACATCCATAATGCTGGCAAAGCATCAGGGGAGATGTTGTCCACAACATCTGGAGTGCCGAAGGTTGCCTACTGTTGCGTCTATCTGATGAATTCTTGCACCACTGATGCCTGGAGTGTCTGTTAATGTAAAGCTTCAAAATTCCTTAGAGAACTGTGGGGAGATGTATCAAACTGTCACCATGGAAACCAGTGAAGTCACCAGGCACATTGCATTGGTGACTCCTCCATTTTTATATTTGTTCAAAACTTTGTGCAAAAATATTTCCTCTTTCTATTTGAATATGAATATTCTTCTTAAATATCCATTTGATGTGCTATGGAATCCAGTAACCAATACCATACCTTGGACAAGAGACACAAACCATGTTAAATGAAGATGTAGATAAACTAATATAATATAGTTGTTTCAATGAGATATTAAATATACAAAATGTTCTTGCGATCATGTGACTTGTTCATGTTCAGTACCTATTGACGGCAGCTGTTTGTTTTCAATGGCAGTATATCCGATCTAATGTTCACAAAACAAAAGTATACTATATTCATTATTTCATCAGCAATATAGCCACCAACAGTCACACTCCAAGAACCAGTAAATTTATGAATAACCTTCATTTAAACAACTCTTTTCCACATCCTTAATAACTAGTCTTTACTGGCCTGTATAACATGGTTCTGTGAGAATGGACACAATTCTCAATTAAATGTCAGGGCTGGAATACAATTCTATGTGAAATATTTCCTGTTCACATGGGACCATTTCAAAGCATTGATGTCAGTCATTTTTAGATCTTACTGTGACTAAATAAAATGCCAGAGACCGACACAATACAACTCTGAGATACAGGCTCTTTAGTATTCCTGCTCAGCACATGTAGAGAATTATGGGATATGTAGTTCATTAACAGCTGAAGAAAGACAAATAGCTTATTTCTGATATCAACAGACTCACAAAAATAACCATACTATATGTGTTAATGTGACATTATAAAAAAACTCAAATAAAGAAATCTAAATCCCCCTCAGACCACCAGGATATTTACTTGTCTTGGAAACTCAAAGAGTAAGGAGGTTTGATCCATTAATATTTGTTTAGTTTACTTTTTTGTTAACGTTTATACACTTATCATTTTTAAACATTGACAGGGTATTTCAATAAAGTTTGGAAATCACAATTTTGTGTCAAAACAGTAGAACTGGGGGGGGGGGAAGCTATGATTTTAGTATGGCTATTTGGCGTACAATTTTACATTCACTTTGAATTCTTGACAATTTTACATTTTAGTGAATAACCTTGTCAGTATTTGGAATCAGATTGCTAGATTGCTATCGATTTGGTTATATAGACCAGTGCTCCTTAACCCTCTCCTCAAGGCACATCTAACAGTCCAGGATTTATGGTTTACCAGCATGTGTCTAAGGTGTTTAGAAAAAGAAGAAAAAAACACCTTAGAGTCTAAGGTGTTTTTAGTTTTTTTAAAAACACCTTAGACCAGTGATGGCTAACCTTGACACCATAAATTGTTTATGGACTACATTTCCTATGATGCTCAGCTAGCTTTTAGAGTCTAAAAGCTAGCTGAACATCATGGGAAGTGTAGTCCAGAAACAATTTATGGTGTCAAGGTTAGCCATCATTGACTTAGACACACGCTGGTAATCCCTAAATCCTGGACTGTTAGATGTGCCCTGAGGAGAGGGTTGAGGAAAACTGATTTAGACCACTGGACCCTGAAGTCTGCTTATGTAATCATCAATAGTAATGCGCTTATGTCCTTGTGGACAATCTTTCCCAATGTTAGTATGCCCAGTACTGTTTTATAACTTATTTATAACAGATCTTAATGCATACAGCCCTTGGATTATTAGGTTTTTACCCAAATTGCCACATATAGTGAATTTTGTTTTTCCTAGTACATTGTTTTGTTTTGTATTATTATGTATTCTGCTAGACTATATTACTATGTTTTTTTTTTTCATGCAATAAACTAAAACAATAAAACATTTATTTACTTACATTCTGCCTCTGAAATAAATATTTGCAATAGACAGCACTTCATCTGAAATATAGTATTACAGTTTGTAAATGGTTCCATTACAGCCATGTGTTAAATGATCTGCAGAGACACACAACTTCTCAGGTCATTGTAATAGTATCTGACATATTTCAATGTTATTTTTGTGTTGCAAAAGCTAAGAGATATATATTTATAAATATCAGTATGTATAATAGATTCAACCTAATCTAATACATTATTATATTCAAAGTGGAAAATGTTTCACCTAGTATTTGCTACATAACGATTCATGCTGCCTATCTACAGTGCTACGAATAACATGACCACTGTGTGCTTAGAGCAGGGGTGCCCAAAATGTAAATCCCCAGATGTAGAACTACAACTCCCATGATGCTTTGCGTGCCTTTAGAATGACAAAACATTATGGAAACTAAAGTCGTAAAACATTTGGGGATCTACCTTCTGGTCAGCCCTGGCGTAAAAGATTGAAGATAATATAATCCATAATTGTCACTATAACTAACATAAATCTTACTTTATCAAGTAATTTGTTTCAAGTAAACACATGAATCAGGATTCTATTTGGTTAATTGCTTTCGGCTATGCTATCACATTACAATATAAAATCTAATTACAAAGTGCCAACATACTTTGCAGTGCTGTATGCTATACTAAACCTATTAAATTAATAGCAATACCAAATTTAGTAAGAGAGCAGTTGTTATGTATTTGCCCAAATGCAAATTAAAAAAAACAAGCAATATGCTACTCGTTTTAAATTCATTGGCATTAATTTTTTTTTGCTTAAAAAATGTAAAATGCCAATAAACTTACCATTATTACAGTGGTGGTGCTGGGACTGACTCCTCACTACAACTGAATCCTCCTACCAGTAACTTTTTTAATCTGATGCTTCTCGTTTAGAAGCATTGATGACACTTGGTGCATGGCAGTGACGGTTACTGCAATCACGCTTTCAGATCTCAATGAGAACTATTGAACCTAATGCTTCTCATACCAAGGCACTTTACATGCTGGCAATGAACAACAAAATAATTTCAAATTTAAATATTCTCCTAACTAGAGCCCCTAGTGACTGTCTGGCTGACACCTATTAGAAGGAAAAAAAAAAGAACAAAGAAGCTGCAACACCAAAATAAGTTGAAAGAGATATGTTCCACCTGTGTGGAACCGGCAACATTTCGACCCAACCTCAGGGTCTTTGTCAAGCCTATCAGTTGGCATTGTCACTGAAAGATGTAAATAGGCCATTTCTCAGAAACCAGAGGGTTTTCATTAGCAGGGCTGCACAGGCAGCAACTAGGAGGACACGTAGGTGTGAAACCTGTGAGTGCCAATTATGCCAACAAATAGTCAGTAAAAATTCACAAGATAAATTGATGATGTCTTGTATTTTGCATATATATATATATATATATATCTTATTTTGATTTATTAATGCCTTTTTTTTAGTTAAAAAAAAATGCTGGTCGGAAATAATTAAACATAAATAAAAGGATTAAGAAAAATGCCTTTTCACTGCATTATAATATATTTTCCATGATCTCATTTGCACAATGGGTTTTGTGACATCCTAATAAACTGTGTCCAGGGTCACCATGCCATATACATTCTGGACTAAAAATAAATAGCTTAAAAGTGGAAAAATCACCAAAAACAAAACAATGGGAAGATTACACATTAAAATCCTACGCACTCAAAACATGTCACTTGCAAAGAGAAATAAAGATGTCTAGTCTTATTACTCATCATCATGATGATCTACAGGTAAAATCCTCTTCAAATCAATAGTGTGAGTTCTGTAGTGTTTTTATTCTAACATTCAGTGGTATTTGGGGGTAATACATGTGCTATAAAACTAGGATTTCAATAATTAACATATAATCAAACAGGTAGCAATATATATATATATATATACACACACACACACACACACACACACACACACACACACACACACACACACACACACACACATATATATATATACACTTGGATTCAAATATTGTTGAATGGGTAAGGCAGTGGCTGAGTGACAGGCAACAGAGGGTTGTAGTTAATGGAATATATTCGAAGCGTGGACTTGTCACCAGTGGGGTACCTCAGGGATCTGTACTTGGACCCATTCTCTTTAATATTTTTATTAGTGATATTGCAGAAGGTCTTGATGGTAAGGTATGTCTTTTTGCTGATGATACTAAGATATGTAACAGGGTTGATGTTCCAGGAGGGATAAGCCAAATGACAAATGATTTAGGTAAACTAGAAAAATGGCCAGAATTGTGGCAACTGACATTTAATGTGGATAAGTGCAAGATAATGCATCTTGGATGTAAAAACCCAAGGGCAGAGTACAGAATATTTGATAGAGTCCTAACCTCAACATATAAGGAAAGGGATTTAGGGGTGATTATTTTGATGACTTAAAGGTGACAATAAAAGAGCAGCAGGAAATGCTAGCAGAATGCTAGGTTGTATAGGGAGAGGTATTAGCAGTAGAAAGTGGGAAGTGCTCATGCCATTGTACAGAACACTGGTGAGACCTCACTTGGAGTATTGTACACAGTACTGGAGACCGTATCTTCAGAAGGATATTGATACCTTAGAGAGGGTTCAGAGAAGGGCTACTAACTGGTTCATGGATTGCGGGATAAAACTTACCACGAAAGGTTAAAGGATCTTAACATGTATAGCTTGGAGGAAAGACGAGACAGGGGGGATATGATAGAAACATTTAAATATATAAAGGGAATCAACACAGTAAAGGAGGAGACTATATTTAAAAAGAAGAAAAACTACCACAACAAGAGGACATAGTCTTAAATTAGAGGGACAAAGGTTTAAAAATAATATCAGGAAGTATTACTTTACTGAGAGGGTGGTGGATGCATGGAATAGCCTTCCAGCTGAAGTGGTAGAGGTTAACACAGTAAAAGAGTTTAAGCATGCGTGGGATAGGCATAAGGCTATCCTAACTATAAGATAAGACTAGGGACTAATGAAAGTATTTAGAAAATTGGGCAGACTAGATGGGCCGAATAGTTCTTATCTGCCGTCACATTCTATGTTTCTATGTTACACACACACACACACATATATATATATATATATATATATATACACACACACACACATATATATATATATATATATATATACACACACACACACACATATATATATATATATATATATACACACACACACACACACATATATATTTATATAAAACAAAGAAACATGCTAGGTTCTGTCTGAAATCCTGTTGGCCTTTAAAAACAAACACTCCTCATCCCTGCCCTGTATACTTACTGCAATAATAAATAAAACAAATATTCTAGTCATGTTTGGAATTTAAAGCTTTGTCCATATATAAGTTGAACTAAAAATATGTCTATCATCATTGTAAAGTTTGTTGTCACTGTAATGAATGGAGTAGCAATAATCAAATACTTAGGGGGATGAGCTAGTTGTGTTTATATAAGGCTGCAGAAGCAGCTTCATTCTATTACAACACGTTTGTATTATGATGTTGTCCTTGATTGCTGTTTTTACTGTATGTTTTTAGGTCATGAACGAACACATATCGCTGTCTATGGAGCTCACCACTTTACAATTATTGTTATTGCAAACTACAGCCCCCTGTAGTTTGCTTTCAGTATCTTAGATAAAAGGTGTCTGGAACGGCTATGATGTTTTATACCGTTCGATGTCTTGACAAGCATTATATACATCCATCTGGTATTGAAAGAGAAAGGCAAGTAAAGTTTGCTGAAGTGGTTATGGTGCAAGTGGTTCCCTGAAACCCCACCATTCTAAGTAGGCCTCCACTATTAATGCCAGAGAGTCAGGTGCTCCTAAACATAAATGATCACCTGACACTCTCAGCCAATGAGTTAAAACATGTATTACAGGGCTCAGCTTCGTAGATCTAACTGATGTTCCTGCTCAATAGCTTTCAGCTGTCTGGCACTAGTAGTGCCCAGCGGACCCCAGGTCAGATGTCCAATCATTCAAAGCGGTTTGACAGCTTACAATGGGGAGGGAGCTGTGCCAGGGCACACCATAAGCACTACAGTGAGTTGTAATGGTTATAGTGGTTGGAGTGGGTCATTTAAGTTCCAGTTTAGCTTGCTTATAATTTCATTAGACTAGGTTCTGTAAAATATGTTTTCATTTTGGTACTGGCTGCAAGTAGCAGATACTCTTGTTAAAAAGCCAGGAGTACGACTTTACTTCTGCTTAATATATGTTTTCCCCATTTTCAAATAAAGTACAGAGAGAAAGTCCTGTGTGCAGAGGGATTTTACCCTTTCTTCCTCTACATGAAGGAGTTCATAACAGTTGACACTAAATAGTGTGTTGACATCTAAACATGCAAAATTTAGTATATTAGTTACAGAAAATCTCTAAATCACTAGCTGGAGTATTTTTACAACAAAGATATTTGAAAATACATTTGCATGTCAGTTGTCAATTCACATCAAACTCAAATACGTGTCCATTTAGTATCACAATAGTTATTGTATGCTTGGTAGTGGTATGTGAATAAAATAACAATACACACAAAGTTCCCTATAAAACAATCAGTTTCACTTTTTAACTCCCACTGAAAAAACAGTGGAAATTACAGGGGGAACCACGTGATCTGCTCTACTGCTTTCATACAATTACTTTTACTACAATTAGATGGAGTCATTAAAACATGAGAAAAAACCTGTACTTTCTGAAGGTTTATAAACTAAAATATTATTTGAGATGAGCCTACAACTGACTTACTCTAGGGCAAAGTATATATAGATAACATAAAAAATGTACATAAAACCGATAAGTTAAAATACTAAAACTACTCACAGTTGGCTTTGAATCTTCTGCAATAAGTTCTTATCAAACTAGGAAGTTAATCATGATAGCCATTTAAAGGGACTCTCCAGTGCCAGGAAAGCAATCAGTTTTCCTGGCACTGCAGGTTCCCTCTCCCTCCCACCTTCCAATCCCCGGTTGCTGAAGGGGTGAAAACCCCTTCAGTCACTTACCTGAGACCCCCGCCAATGTCCCTCGGCGGTCATTTCTGCTTGCCGCCGCTCCTCCTCTACATGTCTCGGTGGGTGAGACTGATCCTGCCCGCCGGCCGTGGAGACCTAATGCGCATGCGCGGCAATGAGCATTAGAGCTCTCCATTGGAAAGCATTGAAAATGCTTTTCAATGCTTTCCTATGGGGAATTGAGCGACGCTGGAGTTCTTCACACAGCGTGAGGACGTCCAGCGACGCTCTAGCACAGGTTTTCTGTGCTATGGACCAGGAAGTGCCCTCTAGTGGCTGTCGAGGTGGAGTTAACCCTGCAAGGTAATTATTGCAGTTCATAAAAAAACTGCAATAATTACACTTGCAAGGTTAAGGGTAGTGAGAGTTGGCAATTGGAGTGGTCTGGGTGCCTGGGGTGTCCCTTTAACTTTATATATCAGTGCTGATCTTATGCCATAAACCTCTGAACAGCAGTGTTCTATGGGTACAGCACGTCTCATGGATTGGTAGTTCAGCTGTCAGATATCTATTGTATAGATCACTATGTTAGCATCTGCCATCACCTGCAGCTGCCACTCACCTAGATGGTGACATTGTGAATAGCTGCAATACTGGATCATAAAAAGAAACACTACTGGTTTGGAGGAAGAAGCAGAGCAGGTGGGCTCATGAAGCAAAACTAAATGTTATTTAGAACTAAATATTATTAAAAAAAACAAACAAAAAAAACTCACACTGAATTACGTACTTAAAATGTGGTTGAACGCTGAAGTAGGGTTTGCAGGTAACCGCAGGACTAAGGCATTAACCAGTGCAATGATAACCTTAAAGCTTCTGCCAAGTACCCTCATCCTATCCATGACACCCACTGCTAGTATAAGGTTTTGAGGCTAATGCAGAGTAGCCTCCACATTACCCTAAAGCAAGAGGCAGAGCCATGGACACCTGGGACACTAAAGACCTATTGAAAACAGCAGGGAATACAAGGCACCTTAACCACTTTAATAATATAAAGTGGTTGTGGTTCCTAGAGTGTTCCTTTTATTCACAAAATATCTCAGATAGATAAATGTACACTTTTTTAGTAAACAAATGTTATTGTACTTATCTGAATACTATGTGTGATTCAGACTAATTTTCTGTGAAGTGTGAAGATGGCTTCACAATGGGATATAATAAGAGAGTTTTTGCCCATAGTACCTGCACATTAACTAGGTCCTGATCTAGGATAAGACACATGCAATCATGGTCTCATGCTGCACACGTCTAAAACATAGAAATACCTGCCCTTTTGAACCCTGTGAATTTATAAATATCTTTACATCCTTCCTTTGAATAGTGCCGGGGAATGTGCTTTTTAGTTGGGATCTAGGTGCCTCTAAGGGACCTATGCTTAGGTCAATACCAGTATTAGATTATGGATAGATATGTACTGTATGACTGCAGTATTTAAAAAGCTGCAAACTGGTTTATGATGTAGACATGCTTCATCAGTTGTCCTGTTTGATCATGGGTTCATTGAGATCTGTATCACAAAAGCAGGTGCCACTGGATCATGCCCAGACCTGTGAATATAACAAAAATATATCTGGTTAGAATTAATTCTGGCACTTCAAATAAAATTGTTCTTATGTTAAAGTTGTGACAAGTTACCAGGCCTCTGATTAATGCACCTCCTACACCCAGCAAGAACTTTAAGCACTTCATACAGAATAATATGCCACATCTACATTCATTAGAGGCACTTCTTGACATCTCATTGTCACATCATGCCATGTTCTGCGGAGATGTCTGGCTTTGGTTTCTGGTATCCAGTACTCTTTTTACAATTCTTGTTTAGCTTTTCTTGTTTTTTTGGTTTTCTATTCTATGTCTGGTTTTCTTTATGCTGGGTTTTTCTGGGTTCATTCCATTATTCCGTCCCTGGAATTCCCAGTGTCCAGCTTTCATTTATATGTTTGTTTTATGTTGCCACACCCATTTGTTTCAGTCTGGACCTGCAGCAGTGATTCAAGTCTCTGCCCTTTCTTGCAAGTGCTGTTGTGGTTTAGTATGGTTCTTTTAGCGAACATTAGGCAGTGTAGGACCTGCCGAATATGGGGTACATTGGCGTTGTGGCAGGCTTATGCAATGTATGATCATATAATGTGACTAAATCCCCATGATTTTCATATATAGTACTTAGTTATGTCTCCTCTTGTTTTGCCTATTATATCTTGTCTTGTTTTAGTTTGTATTCCCAGTCCATGTACAGTCCTGTCCTGCCCATGTTTAGTTAATGTTCCCTTATGTATTGTGTACATATTCTGGGTTTAACTTTATATATGGTTAAACATTGTGACATTTTTATTAGAAATTGTATAATTGTATGTCTGGAGTGATTTGTTTTGGCAATAATATAACTGACTATAAGAGTCATGTTTATCATAATATATTTACCTTCCTGACCCCCCCCCCCCTTCCTTTTTTTCTGTCTTGTTTTTTATTTTGTTATTCAAGTTGTAATAAAAAAAAAGTCAGTTTTTCATTACTTTATTATAGTAATATTTTACAATTGCAATTTGTTAAAAACATTTAAAACTTAAATAAAAATACTTGGAAAAAAATATCTACAGTGAGGAAAAAAAGTATTTGATCCCCTTTTGATTTTGAACATTTGTCCACTGACAAAGAAATGATCAGTCTATAATTTTAATGGTAGGTGTACTTTAACAGTAAGAGACAGAATAGCAAACAAAAATCCATAAAAACTCATGTCAAAAAAGTTATAAATTGATTTGAATGTCAATGAGTGAAATAAGTATTTGATCCCCTATCAATCAGCAATATTTCTGGCTCCCAGGTGTCTTTATACAGTTACAAGATGAGATTAGGAGCACTCTCTTAAAGGGAGTGCTCCTAATCTCAGCTCGTTCCCTGTATAAAAGCCACCTGTCCACAGAAGCAGTAAATCAGATTCCAAACTCTCCACCATGGCCAAGACCAAAGAGCTGTCCAAGGATGTCAGGGACCTACACAAGGCTGGAATGGGCTACAAGACCACCACCAAGTAGCTTGGTGAGAAGGTGACAAAAGTTGGTGCGATTATTCACAAATAAAAGAAACACAAAATAACTGTCCGTCTACCTCGGTCTGGTACTCCATGCAAGATCTCATATCGTGGAGTTTCAATGATCATGAGAATGGTGAGGAATCAGCCCAGAACTACATTGTTGATGATCTCAAGGCAGCTGGTATTATAGTCACCAAGAAAACAATTGGCAACACACTATGCTGTGAAGGACTGAAATCCTGCAGCGCCCGCATGGTCCCCCTGCTCAAGAAAGCACATGTACAGGCCCGTCTGAAGTTTTCCAATGAACATCTGAATGATTCAGAGGAGAACTGGGTGAAAGTGTTGTGATCAGATGAGACCAAAATCGAGCTCTTTGGCATCAACTCAACTCACCATGTTTGGAGGAGGAGGAATGCTGCCTATAACCCTAAGAACACCATCTCCACCATCAAGCATAGAGGAGGAAACATCATGCTTTGTGGTTTTTTTCTGCTAAGGGGACAGGACAACTGCACCATATCAAAGGGACGATAGACGGGGCCATGTACCATCATATCTTGGGTGAGAACCTCCTTCCCTTAGCCAAGACATTGAAAATGGATCATGGATGGGTATTCCAGCATGACAATGACCCAAAACACACAGCCAAGGCAACAAAGGAGTGGCTCAAGAAGAAGCACATTAAGGTCCTGTAGTGGCCTAGCCAGTCTTCAGACCTTAATCCAATAGAAAATCTGTGGAGGGAGCTGAAGGTTCGAGTTGCCAAACTCAGCCTTGAAATCTTAATGACTTGTAGAGGATCTGCAAAGAGGAGTGGGACAAAATCCCTCCTGAGATGTGTGCAAACCTGGTGGCCAACTACAAGAAACGTCTGACCTCTGTGATTGGCAACAAGGGTTTTGAAATACACCTACCATTAAAATTATAGACTGATAATTTCTTTGTCAGTGGACAAACGTTCAAAATCAGCAGGGGATCAAATACTTTTTCCCCTCACTGTATATCGTCTCATTCGGTTTTTTTGTTTGTTTGTTTTTTTCTCTCTCTCCCTTCCCTTCCCTTCCCTTCCCCCCCCCACATTTGGTATGCAATAGGTTTAATATATACATTTCAGATGTTTATTACACAACAGCTGCAGATTGTTTTCCTTTAATCCTCTTAAGAATCAGTGTTCTTTGTGCCCTGCTCCTAAACATGACATTTAAGCTCTTATTATAATATGGATCCATCAGCCACGTTATACAGAGTGCATTAACCTAAAATATGCTTCATAGGCCAAGCATGAGCAGGGCCGGACTGGGGCTACAAAGCAGCACTGGAAAAAAAATCTATGCCAGCCCCGCGCACGGCGTGGGTAAAAAAAAAAAAAAGGTGAGTAAAAACACACACACACACACCTTGACAGACACACATATCATGACAGACACACATACACACACCTTGCCAGACACACACCATGACACAGACACATACACCTTAACACAGACAGACAGACACACACACACACCATCACACAGACAGACATAATATAGCTACCTGTGTGCGACCGGACAGGAGTCTTACAGGTCAGATAGCTGGGTCAAGTGTGCTGGTGGCCGCAGGGCAAGCTGGCTCCTGGCTGTTCCGGCGGCCGCAGGGAGGAGCTGGCTGTTCCGGCGGCTGCAGGGGGGAGCTGGCTGTTCCTGCGCACTGCTCCCCAGCGCACAGCTTAATGAGACCGGATTTATTCCGGCCCCGGTCTCATTAAGTAGCGCGCGCAGGCGGGGAGCAGAGCCAGCACAGCCAGCTCCCCCCTGCGGCCGCCGGGATCAGCCAGCTCCCCCCTGCGGCAGCCGGGAACAGCCAGCTCCCCCAGCTCTCTGACGGCCCCAGGTGCCGACGGCCCACCGGGAAATTTCCCGGTATCCCGGTGGGCCAGTACGGCCCTGAGCATGAGATCTCCCATGTCCATATTTTAATGACACCATGAAAAGGCATCATTGGCAAAGATTTGTGCAGGACTAAATCCAGACTGGGTTAAAAGCACTTTGATAAGCACTTTGATAAGTACAAATGACATGTAATAGACACCCACGCTAATTTGTCTATATTTGTACTTAGCATTATACAAGTTATAAAGTGCATTTCAAGTCTAAACAAGCATGTTGTTGAGATTTTTACCTTCAGTATCAACTCAAATCTTACAGCTTTTAAATATTTAATTGGGAAAGAACTGTATAATGTCTGGGAGATGATTAATGTAGAGGCAGACACATGAATAACTTGGCAGTACCAAGGTGCATTAATGGTGGCCGAAGCAATTTTATTTGCCTGCAGGGTCCCTTTAAAAAATGAAATCCTCCAAAGTCTCAAAAATATTGAACAAAACAATAGCTGGTAATTTTAATGTTCATTGCTTAGAAAACAATTAAAAAAAATGGAATGTGTGGCTCACAGGATGATAGAATTAAAAAGAAACTGAATGGTGTACTTACTCTTAGTGTGTGATCCCATGAGCCGGAGCAGAACGCTGTCCCATCAGGAGATACACGTAGTGTACTGACTCTGTTTTCATGGCCAAACAAGATAGACACTCTGGTCCCCTTAAGGACATCCCAGACATTAATTGTATAGTCATTATATCCAGCAAAGAGTAACCGACCTAAAGTAAACAGACATACTATGTTAGATGTTGAACTAAGAATATCCAGATAAGCATAATGCATAAAAAATTAATATAAAATATGTACAATATAAATACATTAAAAATAAATATATACATTCATTTACATATAGAAGAGCCAGATATAAAAAATGAGGTTCTTTCTTCACATGTTACACCACACACCTGTATCTAAAGAAATTGCAATAACTAGGGATACAATATTTATTATACCATTCGAGTGCCAGGAAGATTGTTGTGCACAATCCAGGCATGTAAAAGGTTAGACCTGAAAATTGTTGCACTACAATACTGCTAAATATCTCTGCTATCAAAAAAAGGATTGGTGCAAACAGATTATAGAGTAAAATGATTGATCATAGCTTGTAGCTAGCTGTAATATTACCAATCCTGACATACAGATTGCCCGTAAATACACTTATCAGAACTTTGATTTCTTATCAGAAATAAAAAAAAATAATCCCCAATATGAATGACGTAAGAATCTGGAAACAACACGTATGAGTCACTGAGAACAATACATACCAAGCGATTGGTAAACCTTGGCATCAAACAACATTGTGTAATGTTCACATAATATGTACACCATGGTTCACAGACCTACACAAACATCTTTCTGCATGTATAAATACAGTGAATATCGGATAAATTAAAGGATTTGCATTGCCTCAATTGTCACCTTAAAGTATTTTCATTTTTAACAATGATTATTTTAAGAACAGTGTCAACCTGCAGCTACATGTTACGGGACATACCTTACCATGTCACATTTTGTTTACTGTAACATATTATAAAGTTAAATGAACACTCCAAGCTCTATATCCCCTACAGCACACTATGGCGCTCCTCCATTGTATGTAGTCAAACTCTTGTACATGTGCAAGGTCTACAGAGGACCCCACAAGACCCTCCACAGTCAATGCCTTTTAATGACAAAACTTGGTGGGGGCAGCTCTGCCTCCTTTTCAAGTTTTGTCAGGTGTATGGAATATACACAAGACAAAGAAGTCCCTATTATGTCTCGTGATATCCTATAACTGCGTTGGAATTTCAGCAAAATTCCAACACAGTCAATGTGAGTGTTTTTATAAAGATTCTGTCTTGATCAAATGCTAATTTTTTTGGAGGGGGAGGGAGGTTTGGAGAGTGCAAAGCCACTTTAATACATTACATAACACAATTACCATGTACATGTTGCATGTGAGCTCTCATCAATGCAAAACAGGACACAAAACAAATACACCATGATAAATATTATAATATGTAACCAAGGTCCTAGTATTTCTTTCATTTCTATTTAATGAACAATTAACTTTAACTATAAAAAGGGGAAGTACAAGCGCTTCTGTATAAAATTTAAGATTGGAATTATATCGAACAAATTTGATGTGAGCTGCTATATCACCGTGCTTATCTTTCTATAAGAAAATCGTGGAAAAGTGAGAAGTATCGGTGTAGCGCTCTATACTAGTGGATGTGAAAAGAAAACGAATAAAGGAAAACCTTGCTGTACCTTGATGAATAATATATACTAATGGATAATCCAGAGTAGTCAGATATACCTTAAATACAAAACACAAATATACAGAACATAGTGTAACCTGTATACAAAATGTAAATAAAAATAAAGTGCATAAGTAACTCACTCACACTTTTCTGAGCTAATGTACTAGCTCAGGTATATGCGCCTTAGGGTCCGTAGAGGCGACCCTTCCCCTCCTTTTCGTCCAAATAGTCTCCAGGTATATAGTCAAACCCTGAGCCAATGTATCGGCTCGCTTCATAAGATGTATGTGGTTAAGGACCACAATCCTTCTTTATAATAGCAGGTAAGAATAAAAGCCGTAAGTGTGATAAAAAATATATATATAATTTATTGTATAAAAAGTATTACATAAATATAAAAAAATACACTATATCAATAAATCAACACTTGTGGCTATAGTCCAAAAGACAGTATAGTCTGCTCACTGTTCATCCAGGACGCGTTTCACCAAATTGGCTTCCTCAGCTGGAAAAAATGTGCATGAGACTCCAAGGACTCCTTCCTGCTTTTATATCCAATTGATTGGGGATTGTAGCTTGTATTTTTCGCGGGCAATCTCCATGGTAACGGAGATGCCCTGTGTTACAAGCCTCTTTTTCGTCCGGTTACTTCCGGGTATGATCACTTCCGGTTTCGGCTGATCTTGCATTATGCGTTCCACGGTGCGTTCCACCATGCGTTCCACCGGGCGGCTGTAATTCTAATGTCCCAAGCCATTTTCAAAAGTATTTTCCTCAAGCAAATCGTTGACAGCAAATCAGAAGGACACAATAATATTGTTAATAGTCTAATAGGGGCTGCATATGAAAAGGCATGAATATGTAAATCCCACACATATAGTTCTATAAGAAAAAGTGCATATCACAACTTATGTAGCATGCAGATGAAATAACATATATATTGTTAACATATATGAAGCCTTAATTAGTTTATACATAAAGAAAGTTGTAAATGATATTAAAATATATTTTATCAATGGGTAAAACCATATAGAATAGTGAGGAGAAAGCAATTCTGTGCACAAATATTGGGTCCTTAAAAAACTCTTATTCCAATAGATGCACCCCATAAAATTGAATAAATATATCTTTATATAAATAGGGAGAGGCTTAAAAATATAAACTTATAAATAAAAAGAGCTACAGGGAGAGTGGTGTCATGTAGTAACAATAAAAGATAAAACATTGAGAGATAAAAAATTAAAAGATCAATCCGCTAAAAAATGGCACATTTCAAAATCGGAATTTAAACCATTGGGGATGAGGCTATTCAGTTTAAAAATCCATTCCATTTCTACTTTGCTCAATTTTGAGTCAAAGTTGCCTCCTCTCCAATCTTTAGTAATCTTATTAATTCCTAAAAATATTGTACCTTTTATCACACAGTTATGGTGGATTCTATAGTGTAAAGACACGCTATGATTTTCAAAACCTTTACTAATGTTTCTACCATGCTCTTCTATTCTTAAATGTAGAGCTCTACATTTAAGAATAGAAGAGCATGGTAGAAACATTAGTAAAGGTTTTGAAAATCATAGCGTGTCTTTACACTATAGAATCCACCATAACTGTGAGATAAAAGGTACAATATTTTTAGGAATTAATAAGATTACTAAAGATTGGAGAGGAGGCAACTTTGACTCAAAATTGAGCAAAGTAGAAATGGAATGGATTTTTAAACTGAATAGCCTCATCCCCAATGGTTTAAATTCCGATTTTGAAATGTGCCATTTTTTAGCGGATTGATCTTTTAATTTTTTATCTCTCAATGTTTTATCTTTTATTGTTACTACATGACACCACTCTCCCTGTAGCTCTTTTTATTTATAAGTTTATATTTTTAAGCCTCTCCCTATTTATATAAAGATATATTTATTCAATTTTATGGGGTGCATCTATTGGAATAAGAGTTTTTTAAGGACCCAATATTTGTGCACAGAATTGCTTTCTCCTCACTATTCTATATGGTTTTACCCATTGATAAAATATATTTTAATATCATTTACAACTTTCTTTATGTATAAACTAATTAAGGCTTCATATATGTTAACAATATATATGTTATTTCATCTGCATGCTACATAAGTTGTGATATGCACTTTTTCTTATAGAACTATATGTGTGGGATTTACATATTCATGCCTTTTCATATGCAGCCCCTATTAGACTATTAACAATATTATTGTGTCCTTCTGATTTGCTGTCAACGATTTGCTTGAGGAAAATACTTTTGAAAATGGCTTGGGACATTAGAATTACAGCCGCCCGGTGGAACGCATGGTGGAACGCACCGTGGAACGCATAATGCAAGATCAGCCGAAACCGGAAGTGATCATACCCGGAAGTAACCGGACGAAAAAGAGGCTTGTAACACAGGGCATCTCCGTTACCATGGAGATTGCCCGCGAAAAATACAAGCTACAATCCCCAATCAATTGGATATAAAAGCAGGAAGGAGTCCTTGGAGTCTCATGCACATTTTTTCCAGCTGAGGAAGCCAATTTGGTGAAACGCGTCCTGGATGAACAGTGAGCAGACTATACTGTCTTTTGGACTATAGCCACAAGTGTTGATTTATTGATATAGTGTATTTTTTTATATTTATGTAATACTTTTTATACAATAAATTATATATATATTTTTTATCACACTTACGGCTTTTATTCTTACCTGCTATTATAAAGAAGGATTGTGGTCCTTAACCACATACATCTTATGAAGCGAGCCGATACATTGGCTCAGGGTTTGACTATATACCTGGAGACTATTTGGACGAAAAGGAGGGGAAGGGTCGCCTCTACGGACCCTAAGGCGCATATACCTGAGCTAGTACATTAGCTCAGAAAAGTGTGAGTGAGTTACTTATGCACTTTATTTTTATTTACATTTTGTATACAGGTTACACTATGTTCTGTATATTTGTGTTTTGTATTTAAGGTATATCTGACTACTCTGGATTATCCATTAGTATATATTATTCATCAAGGTACAGCAAGGTTTTCCTTTATTCGTTTTCTTTTCACATCCACTAGTATAGAGCGCTACACCGATACTTCTCAATTAACTTTAACTGTTTAACAGTTTTGTTTTTCCTAAAAGACTGATTGGTAATCTTGCAATTCAATGGTCAATTCATGACAATCAGTTGTTTAGTGAATAAATCTCAACGTATCAAAGGCGTTCCACAGGGTTCCTAGATATGATCAAAGCTTATTGGAATACAGAGAGAATCCTTGTCTGGACGTTGAAGTGGAAGTTAAAATCAGATCAGTTCAAGCTGCACCTACAGATGAAGGTTCTGGCAGCTGAATGTTGTATTGGTGGAGCTGTTTTTCTGATTTATATAGAAATGCTGACAGGCAGCAATGACTGTACTAAAGGAAGGTTTACAGGGATATGAGCTCACACCAGAAAAGCAAAGTGAGCAAGATTCCCCAAAACAACACAGCAGACCGAGCTTACAAAGGAGGCTTAATTGCCTGTTTCCAGCAACATAAATAAAAACATTTGCAAATTGTAACAGAATCAAACTAATTCTCACATCAAACCAGCTCAATAGATCAACTGATACAGAATTGGAACAATTTTGTTTTCTACTGTTTAATGTGGAATAGTTACATAGTTACATGGCTGAAAAGAGACTTGCATCCATCAAGTTCAGCCTTCCTCACATATGTTGTTGCTGTTGATCCAAAAGAAGGCAAAAGGCCTAGTCTGACGCGCTTCCTATTTTGCAACAAACTAGGAAAAAATTCCTTCTTGACCCTAAAATAGCAGTCAGATATCTCATGCGATCAAGCAGCTATTACCCCACTAATTAGAAATTATATCCCTGTGTGTTATGTTTTTGCAAGTATTTATCCAATTGCGGTTTAAACATCTGTATGGACTCTGATAAAACCACCTCTTCAGGCAGAGAATTCCATATCCTTATAGTTCTTACTGTAAAAAAAAAACCTTTTCTTTGCCTTAGATGAAATCTCCTTTCTTCCAGCCTAAATGCGTGAACTCGTGTCCTATGTATAGCCCTGTTTATGAATAGATTTCCAGATAATGGTTTGTACTGGCCCTGAATATATTTGTATAATGTTACCATATCCCCTCTGAGGCTCTGTTTTTTCAAACTAAATAGATTTAAATGTTTTAACCTTTCTTCCAAACTAAAATGCTCTATTCCTTTTATCAATTTTGTAGCTCGTCTCTGCACTTTTTCTAGTGCCATGATATCCTTCTTTAAAACAGGTGCCCAAAATTGCACAGCATATTTAATATGTGGTCGTAACCAGTGATTTATAAAGAGGCAAAAATAAACCATGTTCATTTATAAATGTGTCAATTTCAATTGAGATCTGCACTTTTTGCAAAATGAAAAAACAGGACACTCTTCACACATAAAGCTTTTCAGCCTGCTAAAGTTTTTTTAGGGGTCTGGAGTGACCCTTTAATGCACATGTAGAAGTGTAATACAATTATCTGCATTTTCTGTGCTTATTTCCATTTATTATGTAGCACAATATACCATAGTGTTGTAAATAAATGATACAAAGGATGAAAAACAGACGCTAAACACATTACAGTTAATAAAATCTTACCGCTTAGAGAGAAATCTACACTGGAAGCTCCAAAAATGATGCTTTCTTTGGAATAGATGGCCACTTCTCTATCCGCGCGGAGATCATACATACGGCACTGCAAATAAATCACAAATAATTAACTCAGCAGGTCATACTATCAAACTACTACAATTTATGTGGATCCTTCCAGGCATATGCGCCAAATCCACTGTATCAGGTCTCTTCCCCAAGAAGAAGCCGTATTACTTTAGATATTACAGCAGAATCATGTTTATTGGCTAAAAGCATCAGCTAAGCACTCTCAACCAATGAGCATGGCCTTGCATTAGCTCTGTTTTGCCCAACAGAGGGATCTGGTTTCTTTTCCTAGAGAAGACAAGATGCAGTGGATGCATCCAGTGTGGAAGAGATAAGTTGTCAAACTGTGTTAAAATAATTTGACATCTTACCATGGGACGGCGCCAGGGAACTTCTGGAAGTAGTGGGGGTAGTAGTGCTTATGGTCCTTGAATAGTTTGTTTAAAGTATGTAACATGGACAGATTATTTTAGCAGTTTTAATGCAGTAAGTGAAAAGTTTAATTACTCCAACATAAAATAGATGCTGTATACGAGGAAACAAAAGCAGAGAATATGAGAATGGATAAAAGGTCAGAGAACTCAATAATTTGCCTTCCTGTAAATCCCCACTTATATCTCAATAAAGGAGAAGTAGGAAACATAGGGTGCATTTTAACCTCCTCAAACAATGCACAGTGTAATGTTCCACTAGGTTAGGGAAGGTCAGTAGTCTTAAGGAAATGTACATGCAGTGTTTATCTGAGGTTAGACAGAACATATACATATATGTGTTTAGAAGAAGAAATGTCGAATATGCAAAACAATGAAAACTTGTCATTTACACAATGGTACATGTAAGAAAATAAAATATTACCGTAGCATCATCCGAACCAGAAGCGAATGCATCTCCACTAGGGTAGTACCTATGAAAGCCGAACAATAACAGATCAGTATTTTGGAAAAGTACAATACAGAGAGTCACAATATCACATGATAATGTGTTTTAAATTATTGCACAGCTCAGAGATCAGAGCAGCACTTTAAGACCAGGAGCTATAAAAAGAGTATAAATATAAATACCAATTATACTTTTAAATTCTCCTATTTCACAATATATGTGTCAGATTTCAAGTGACAAAAAAAAAAAAAAAACACATCATGCTATATTTTAGTGTTAAAATGTGGTGGTACCTTTTGAGGCAAAAGAAGCACCTACAAAGAGAGTTTACAATTTAATAAGACTATTATAAAAATAAACATTTAACTTATAATTTCTAGAACACTTGTATACAAGATGAACATTCACTTAAAAATATCAATACTGATTCTTCAGATTCTACAGCACCCAGGAAAAGTATAGGTTTATTTACACCATAGTGAGTATGAATGCAGATGGAGCTGTCCATTAACGATTTTGCTGCTGGGTTTAATTCTGGATCAATCATCCCTAACATTCCATTAGTCTCCATGGTAATTGCTCTGTATTAGAACCCCAGAATTGTTATAAATAACGGTCATATTCACCAGTTAAAGCCGTTGGTGTATGTGTAATACTTGAACTCATAAATGCTGTGTTCTATCTAGAACAAAAAGTAGAACTGACCGAACGCTGTTTATATCAGATTCGTGAGTTTCAAACGACTGAATGCACTGTCCGGTTCTCATGTCCCACACCATTGCCTTTTTGTCACAGCCCTAATTAGAATGACAAACATACAAAGGTATATGGTTAAAAGAAGAGGAAAAATAGAGCACAAGGATTTCTTACATCATTTGGGTTTAGCAGCTTATGTTGCTCAAATGTTATGACACAAACAGATCAAAGAAATAGATAAGTGAATTGTCCATGAACTAATTTTTTTTTTTGATGTAGGTATATACAAAACATTTATATATTTTTTTAAACTCATAAGCCTTCTGTTCTGCAAAGATTACACACCTGTTTCTACTGCACTACAAATAATGGTTAAATGGTTTTTATTTTTTTGTACTTTCTTTTCATTATCAAAGAAAAGAGTAGATGTTTAATACCTGCTATTATTATGACAGGGGAGGCTTGTGATTGAATGCAAAGCCTGTTTACACCAAAGAGTTAAGAGACACAAAGTGATCTTGTTTTTGGAAATCAATTACTGCTGATTTTGCACATCTCTTAATAAACTCATATGCAGTGTCATGTGATTGAAAGCGTTCCAGGACTTACTCCAGACACAAAAGTATTTCCTGTTTCAGAAGGTGCCAGATCTAGACACAGAACATCAGCTCCGTGGCCATGGAAACTCTGCAGCAGCTGTCCACTCTCCACGTCCCACAGTGCACATGTTCCATCTCCGCTGGCTGTCAGGATCTAAGGGTGTATACACACATATAACATGACTCAGATTATATATAATGCAAACCTTGCTGGAATATCATCTACTGAACCGCTGGATCCATAAGTAGTCACTCAATGTTTGTTTTGTTTTTGTTAAATCAGCTGGATTTAATTCACAAAATCAAGCAAAAGGTTGACATTAGCATAATTATTTTTTTTAAATTTGCAAACTACTGTTGAAAGCATTTTTCAGAAAAAAACATTTTCTGCTCGATTATGTGCGACATCTGTGTCTTTAAACATGTCAAGAAAATATATGCAAGATTTATCAATTAGACAAGGCCTGTTCTATTGTCTCAACACTGCTCTTTTTTATTTTATTTATTTTTTTATACATGTTTCCTTCTAACGCCCTCTTTGCTGTTAACCAGCATGGTTCAGCAAGTTTAAGATATTTGCTTATCAGTAACCAAGAGAAGGACAACATACCAGAACCCTGCTCATACCCAGAGACCATGGACCCCTTGTGAGAGAAATCACACTCCAACCCTGAAAAAGTTTAACTATTCAGTACATCTAGGCATGTGTATTTAACAGGTTAATCACCAACTACAGTAAAAACCACCAATTAGACATTGGGACTTTAGGAGTTAAACTCTGTGGATCACAAAACAATGTGGACAACAAAGGATTAACATCATGTGGGACTGGTGCACTGTGTACTTTTGAAGTACTGCATTTGACGTGGCAGGACTAAAAGAGTTAAAAGTGTTTTACAGTTAGTAACCCGGGTCAGTGTGGCCTACCATGAGTGCACTGCCCAGCCATGACGCACCAAATTCAGCTGGTAATGTCACAAGTACCCGCTAATGCTCCAGAGCATCTGTCTGATAGCTGGTGATCAGAAAGGTTGTCCTTTACACCATAGGCAGCTTAGAATTCTCTCAATCCAGTGGTGTACTTACATTGAAAGAACTTTTCTCCTCTACTGAGAGCTCCCCTTTCGTTTTGTTGCCTCCTAGTACACACATAAAGACTTGCTCCATTTTCCACTTAGCTATTTTTTCAGCTAGGCCAGACATAATTGAACCAGTGTGTCTTTTCCCAATAATGATTGGTTCCAACTGTGTCGCTGCAGTCTCCCACTAGGTCCACACATTCTTTTTCATGCTTGTCACACCTTTATATAATATCTTGTACTGTATAAATGCACTGCCTGTTGTACAATAAACCAATACTGTCTTGTCCCTGCACTCAGTCTTGCCTAGTGTTTGGGTACAATGTTGTAAAAGCTATTCATAACGTTATCTAGCTTTTAGCTGGTGGTTGGGAAATATCACTGAAGAAGCTCAGGTTGCTAGGTGAGTAGCCATAAGGTACCAGGTTGCTACGTTAGCTCCTGGAGTCACTGGAGAAGAGAGGGGTTGCAGGTCCAAGATTGGATCCAAACTCAAGGACCAGGCACTAAAGGATGTATCAAATAATGTAATAATGTTTGGTCTGCAAAATGGCTGTTTAGAACCTCTGTTTTAGGCGAAATCTATGCCAATATAACAAAAAAGGGTTGAATAATGTTAAGATGCGGCTATTGCGGCTATTGGTGGTAATGCTGATCCTTTTTACGGCACAAAAATTCTCCAAGTCAAATCTAGATTCTCCTAGTGAATGTCCAGGCAAAAAATGATCGTAGATGGACATACATATTGTTTCTTTATGTAAAACAGAAACATAGGACAGGATACTTTCAATGCATTTTGAATAACGAAGAATTTCTGCATTTGAGACTGTATTGGCTAGGCAATCACTTTTCTCCGGAAAAACTATTGGCGGTGGACATAAATTGAAATAGGAGTGCACACCATAAACAAACAAAAAAAATCACATATTATGACGACATTCTAAGGGTGTTTCTCTTATTGAACTTGTCCTCTTATTTGTAAGGACATGTTCTTGTGACTCATTGATCTTTATTATTTTTTTTTTAAATAGGTGTAGTTCTGATTTTTCTTCATACTAACATCATTTAGTTTCACAATTTTTGAATAGCAGTAAATTATATTGCATAAAAATAAAAATCAATGCTACTCCAGACTCAACGCTAAAATAAGAGAGTAGCAAGCTGTGTACTACCACCACCTAAATGCTCTAGTACACCACCACTACCTTACACATTGTGTGTTTATTGCAGTGCTCACTGGGCACTCATTCTCATTGAGAAACATATGTATAGTGTTGGAGATGGAAGGAAGATGTATATGAGTAAAAGGGTTTGGCAATTTCTTACAGCTATACAACCATACAAATCCCAATGAAAATTATCACTTAGCATTTTTCACAAACATATGATCAAACATCATACCTGCTCACTGTCATCCTTTTTCAGTAGTTTTGCAAAAAACTGGAGAGGTAATCCTAGTGGTCCTCTCAAAAAACTGTTCAGCAATAAAATATTGACAATGAAATTCCCCGTAGATTTGCCATTAAATTCTACCTTCAAAAATACTTGTTGTCCACTAAGATTTTCACCCATAGAAACTTGCATAAACAAATCAAACAAAACATATTTTGTATAGTGCTTTATAGCACATTAAGAAACAATATAGAATACTATGTATAATTATCAAGTACCCTGTCCGTACTCCCTTACTCTACATTTTTGAATTTGTTTTACTTTGTCACACTACCTGCATATCACTCACTATAGTAGCCATTTCCACGCTTAAGAAGACAATAGCCAAACACAGTTTTTGCTGCAGTCCTGGCACAATGATAAAATAAAAACATAATACATAAACACACTGATTAGGGTCCCCAGGACATTCATGTTAGTAGAGGGGAATTGCAGTTATTAGAAAAAAACTGACTCGAGGGACAGGACAGCCTGGCCCTGAAGTCAAGGGTTGGAGTAAGTGGGTAGAATGGGCATAACCTGGATGAATTCAAAGAGAAAAAATTATATACTTAGAGCGGGTATATTGAGAGCTGGAACCCAGGTACAAACAGCACACAGATAGCAGCTCTCTATAACCGCCAAAGAGTTACCCACATAAGAGGTAACAACTCAATTGAGGGTAAAAAATACACATATTGTAAATAATGCATTCTTTATTCAATACTGTACGTAAGATAACTCATAAACTGTGACGCTAAATAAAAAAAGTAATACAAAAATGTGCGAGTGGCTTAAAAAAAGGATAATTCTATGTAGACTGTATGTTGTGTTACACCTAAAGCTGCTGTGAAAGTATCCAAATACGGAGCAGCTGTTGCATGTAGCCATGTAAATTTACAATGTTAAATATCCTTCATAGTTAAATAGAAACAGGGCTACTATTGCAAATGTGTATCCACAAATGACAAGTCAATGGTATACAGTATAATTAAAGGTATCCATTGTAGTAAAACAGCTAGAGCAGGTATGGGAGCAGGGAGGATAGCAATATAACGGCAAAGAGTTAGGGTATAAAGGATAGGTAATCGCCCAAATTGGAGGAAGAAAAGGTAGGAAAGTGAGGAGCCAAAAAAGTAAATGCCCCTTCCTATCCCATAGATCCAAAAACTCCAATGGACAAAATATGAGAGGTAGGGGTTAGAAAGCCATCCAAAGACCATTAAATGCAGCTTCAGTGTAAAAACATATCTGGGTACAGCATACAGCCCAAACTGGTGCTAAGTAAAAATAGTCTCCCCACAAGGAGCAAAGATATGCCGAGTATTTCTCTAGTAGAATCCTGTAACACTAAGCTTGAGTAGTAACCTCCACATAAAGTTGTTACCACACTACCGCACTCTCCATTAGAAATTTGCCACCCATGTCTAAAGCTCCCTTTATCTAACCTGCAACAAACTAGCTGAAGATAATTAGGCTACATAGAGAAACCTTATGAAACATAAAATAAAAGAAATCGCCTAACAGCAGCATCTTGCTCGCGGTTCGGCACTATGTTGCTAATGCTCTTGACAAAGGCGCAACATAGCTTGTCCCCCATCAGAAGCTGACCCCTTACTATTCTTTTTTTGACACTGTTACAATTATCTGTGTAGCAAAATCCACCTGGCTGTCCAGCATATTTCACTTCCATTCGTTTCCCCATAGACTTTCGTGTGAATTGAAACGTTCGTCTAATTGTTCCCATAAACTGTACTGAAATACGTTATTAACCATATAAACACAAACTACCGAACACCTGACCACCTTGATGCATAAGTGTAACTTCAATTAACCTCCCTGTTCGCTTCATTGAATTCCCCATTGAAAAGCACGAATTCGTTGTTAAAGTCCCTGGCCTGACGTTCGATAGTTTGAATCCCACGAACAAGGGGATTCATCCGAAGGCAAACACAGCTCTGGATGGCATTGAGTTTGGGAATTTTTAGCCACAGAAAAGAGACCGACCGCAAGGCCAAAACTCATGGAACTGTTTTCGGCTACTATTGCCCTTTGCGGTCGGTCAAAACTTTACACCTCCATAACTCCCAAACCCCTGGGCTGATCTGGGTGATTTTTGACTATGTTTCTCACCCAGATCAGGGCTATCAGGGGATATCATATTTAGGGGTGTACCTTATATATTTGGGGTACATCTGGAACTTGGGGAAAATTGTGTACCTTTTTAATTATGTTAAATGTTTATCTGAGGGAGGAGATGTGTGGGTTGTACCTTGTACCCGATTGGTTATTGTAATAATTATGGTGGGTGTCTCCCTTGCATGGGAGGATTGCATAAAAGCAGGGGTTGTGTGATTAAAGATCAGTTCTGCTCCTGATACTGTGTGTCGTCCAGTTATTGGGAAAGGTGATGGGATATTCTTGGATTATATTTCTGAATGTGCCTGCTACTCTACTGGATTTACTACTTGTTCCTGAGCTATTCTAGGATACCAGCGGAAATAGGCTGTGGGAGACCAGCTCTCTGCTACAATCTGAACGTCCCAAAATAGAGGAACGTTGCTTTTCAGGCAGTCCGAATTTGTCATAACATTATTCATAAAGGGATGAGTCTAAAGGGGCAGATTATTCCTATAATGACTCTTTCCATTAAAACTGTGCAAGCCATTCTGTATCAATAATGATTAACATAACCAACTTGAACCCCAGTATACCACCAATCACTTTCGAAGTGTCCACACGACCTCTGTCAAGTTTGAAATCCATTTTCCTCTCCCCTGTTATTTGCTTTAATCAATACACTATGCTATTCAAATTGCAAGCAAATATACAGTCCGTCCACTATGATCTACTGGTATTCCACTCCTGGTGGGATTATATTCTAGTTTGGACATGCTAACCTATGCCATTCACCTTGGGTTTTTGAACTACAACCCAAATAATTTCTTGCTAACCTATAGCTAAGACAGAGTACTATTGGAGATTTAATACAAAGATCTGTAGTTACATATCTTTCACCACCTCTGCTTTTGACTTTGTGGGTGCACACTAGTGTATGCAATGCTCCGGGTACAACTTCAGATGCATACTTCAAGTAGGTACACATATTTCATTCTGAATGTTGTTGATTTTGCCTGCTCTATGCAAAGACTACAATTTTTTACTAATCTAAATACATTTTGCTACTATATAATTTGCAGGGGACAGATCAATTATTTAACACTGGCTGGCGACCTGCTGAACGACCTCTGTGCATTGCCAATAGCTTTGAGGAATCGTGTTGGGAACGTTTTCTAAAGTATGGCTGTCATTCGTGACAAATGTCCTTACCTGCATGTCTGAGTTAGTAAAGCTACAGGCGGAGAGGTAGTTGGTGTGCATTGCTACAGATTTCTTTTTTGACGCCATATTTTCATTCTTATCAAATGTCAGTGGGTACACCGAGCACTTATTGTCCAGACCACTGCGCAAGAAAAAAAAAGACATACTGGAATTAATTCAGCACAAATCCAGGGAAACTATAAAGCAATAAAACACAACACGCTCACAATTCACATGTCATCAAATGAAAATGGCAGCTATATTAAGAATTTAGAAAAGATTGGCAATAGTAAGAGCCAATTACACATTTTTTTTAATAATAATACTGCCTATACAGAGGATACAGTGTTACTGTGTGAGAGTATTGATTGATTAAAGGAACACTATAGGCACCCAGACCACTTCAGCTCAATGAAGTGGTCTGGGTGCCAGTTACTGCTAGTTTTAACCCTGCAGCTGTAAACATAGCAGTTAGAGAAACTGCTATGTTTACACAGCGGGGTTAATCCAGCCTCTAGTGGCTGTCTCACTGACAGCCACTAGAGGCACTTCTTCACGGACCTCCAGCGTCAAAAAAGATCCCTATAGGAAAGCATTGAGTAATGCTTTCCCTTGGGCGGGTTTGAATGCGCGCGCCTCTGTCCGCGCATGCGCATTCAGCTCCACTCAGGAGCTAACGTCGATAGAGGAGGAGAGGTCACCAGTGCCGAGGGAGCCAGACGCTGGATTAAGGTAAGAAAATAAATGGTTAATTAACCATTTATGCGCCGCGGAACAGTGACTCTAGTCACCGTTTAGGTGACTAGGGCTCTATAGTGTTAGGAACACATATTTGTATTCCTAATGCTATAGTGTTCCTTTAAGAGTCAGTTACACAATTTTAGTAATACTGCCTGTACAGAGGATACAGTGTTAATGAGTACTGTGTGAGAGTATTGATTGACTGATGGCTCTGGAAAGTACAGTACAGTATATGGTTAGTAATGAAATCACTTCTCTTTGCCTTTGGTTTTCCAGTAAAGTAAGAGGAGGCACTGATAAAAATTTATATACCAAGATACACTACTCAGATTATTTAGAAACTCACTCAGTACAATTTGCAAACATTCCAGGAAAAACAATTCAGATATCACAAAGGTATCTCAGGCTCCCTCTTATTAAGATACCCCATGTATCGGGTGGTGTAAGCGAATTATGGTGAACCCCCTATCACTATGACGTGTTGTTCTACCTCTGTTTTTTTTTGTCTGTCAATGCGTATTGTTACATTACTCCATTTTATAAATGCACTGCAGAAAATGTTGGCGCAATATAAATGCTAATAATATACCTAAAATGTAAAAGTTCTCAAAATTATCGAATGGGAGCAGTTTTCCAATTCAACTAGATTTACCTAATTTTAAATTGACAACAATTTGGCTTATTAAATAACTGTCACCAATACATTCACCAGTTTTCATACTTTGGCTACATTTAAATAATAGCATTGTCTGCTGATCACTTACCCACATGCAATAGCACATCCAGAGGGAGCATATGCACAGGCCATCACCCAAGTACACGGCATGGTTACCGCATGTTCCTAGAATGGAGCAAAGGACCTTTAACACGTATCTACAACATTCCTTCTCATCTTGTTCTATCATGGAAATTCTTACAAGAAACGTACAATTTATAGAAACTAAACCTTAAAAAATCTGTTATCACTTTATTATTATTTAAAATAAAAGATGACATGTATCATATATATGTATGTAATAGTTTATAAAGCATATGTACAAGCTAACACTTATTTTCAGTGTGTATCTTGGCTTCTTTGATGAGACGCATCTCGTTTTGACCAAAGATTATGCAAATAATTCAGCGTTAGTACACATTTATGAATTCTGACATCCCATATAAACACCGGAATCTCAAAACTGCACTTTAAGCCTTTTTAGTCACTTTTTTTTTGCACAATGTCTTAAAGGGCTACTCCAAGCACTGTAACTACTATTGCTGTAGTGATTATGATGCCAGAATGAAAATTGCACAGAATATATTCCTGGCTGGCTGATGACACTCCAATGATGCTGCCGGAGGTGGAGTTACACCTCTGGCAGCAGAGGGGTTTTAAACTTCACATGTGGTAGGGGTGGGGGCGGGGCCTAACAACCATACTGAACGGTCGCACTGGATACCTTCGCCAACCGCTGCTTCCTAGTGCTCAACAAGTACCATAAGCACAGCACCGGACGCCATGAACACTGTAGACCTCTTAGCCACCGCAGCTTGGCTGGGGTCTCGCTGTCCTCACCCACCCTGGACCCAAGACCAGGATCCAGTTTCCAGTGGGTAGACCTCTCCTACTCCAGAGAGTATAGCAGGATAGCTCTTACAAGAGCTAGTGATTATACTCCAAGGGAGTATAAGGTGTATAGCAATCCGCAGAGTGAATATAGCTGTCCCCTCCACACATGAGACAAGGTCTATGTTGAGGGTGAAGAGGAACTGGTTTAATGGGAACCACATGCAGCCTTATATGCAACTCCCCATGCAAGGGGTTTTCCATAACATATTCCAGGGGCATTCCCCACTGGACCTGATAGGGGAATATGGCAAAGTACACACTGTAATTAAATTGGCTCTCAGGTCCAAGACACTCCCACACAAAACAGGGTAGTCCCTCCCCTATGCCTGAGAGATAATTGAGTCAGAAACTATACTAAACTCAATTATGTCCAGGCACAGAAAACATACATTTTTAGATGGCTATGACGCCTCTGGAGGAAATCTTTCATAAGTTCTGGAAGAATCTGGATTATCGACAGGGCCAGATTGAGGGGAAAAGATAGAATGGTGGCATGCCACAACACTCCCCATCACACGCTAAGCATTTCACAGCTTGTGTGACTCTACGGAAGTTCCCACCACACACGCCAAAGGAGCAGGAACTACAGAACATTCAGTGCTGGTCCAGGCCCCGGACTGTCCATTGCCCATCACTACTTTCTCAGGCTGAGAGCCTCCAAGAAAATTATCCTAGCTCAAATCCCATATCTTTTCAAATCCACACTGCTGCTAAACCCTCTGGGTCATGGTTTACCGTGCCAGGAGCAACCAGATCAGTGGGAGTGGCAAGAGGGATTTGGACCAGGGCCAGTGGAGTGGACTGCTCTGGATGGTGGGGACTCTATCTTGCAAAGTCAATTGAATAGCATGTATGAGTATCAGGTGAATCAACATTTGTCATGTCGATGTGTGGGTTAGGGGGCACTGTCTCTGTTGGCTTTTTTTTGCCATTATTATGTATATTTCCATCTAGTGTGTATGTGTATATAACTCGGTATTCGCCATCATACCATTTTATCCCAAAAATGAAAGGGAAAATAATGTTGGAGTTAAGTAAATATATAGTTATTCATTTAGTTATGCGCTATATAAAAAAAATGATTTTCTCAGCCCTCCTGGGTGGTATGTTTATTCCTCATTCTCGGGTCCTCTACCAGAGACCAGGGAGTTTAAAGAGTTCTGCACAGTATCTTAGCTGTTCCTAGAACTGCACTCTTCCGGACAGCGATCTCAGATGTCCCACCTGGATTCTGTTGAAGCCACTCCCCCAACTTGGGAGTCACAGCCCCAAGTGCTCCTATCACAATTGGGACTACTACTGCCTTCACTTTCCACATCCTTTCTAGTTCTTCTTCCAGTCCTTGGTATTTTTCCACCTTCCCATGTTCCTTCTTCCTGATGTTATAGTCACTGGATATTGCCACGTCCATCACGACTGCAGTCTTTTGTTCCTTGTCTACAACTACGATGTCTGGTTGGTTGGCCAGAGCTTGCTTGTCTGTCTGGATCTTAAAGTCCCACAGGATCTTAGCCCTGTCATTCTCAACTACACTTTGTGGTATCTCCCATCTGGACTTAAACAGGTCCAATCCATAATCTGTGCAGATGTTTTGGTACACAATCCCAGCAACTTGGTTGTGTGTCTCCGTGTATGCTGTTCCTGCTAACATCTTGCATATGGCTACTAGGTGCTGAACTGTCACAGAGGCCTCTTTCCACAGTCTGCACCTTGGGTCTTGCTTGGTGTGGTAGACTCCAACTTCTATTGATCTGGTGCTCCTGTGCTGCTAGGATTAGTGCCTCAGTGTTGTCTTTCAATCCTGCCTTTTCCAACCACTGGTAGGATTTTGTCATGTGAGCCACATCCACTATCTGCCGGTGGTACACCCTATGGAGAGGTTTGTCTTGCCAACGTTTTAATTTAACTCCAACGTTTTTTTCCCTTTCATTTTTCGTATACAATGGTATGATGGCGAATACCGAGTTTAAATTACAACATTCTGCTTAACCTTGAGGTAGATTCTTTTTGCATAACTTAGAATGCTGGATGATGTGTCCTCATGCAAAACTACCATAAGCACTGACATTTACTAATAACTTATCGGCTGAGTAGAAATTCTTCTACCTTATTACTACACATCAAACAGCAAGTGATTAGTCTTATGTTCCTCGTTTCCTATATTGTTTATTATGTTTGAGTTATTTTACTAGAAATGTTTTTATTTTCTTTAATTTAAATGGAGGCCTCTAGGATCTATATGTGACATAATGTATGTCCTCGTGTTGCTGGATACACTATTTTATTTGTGTACTCATAACTCCATTGTTGTATCACTCTATAATGCCTGATTACTCACTGCATAGCTGACTATGCTAATATTACAATGTACAACTCTCTGTTTCTAACCTCTGTTTAATAAAAAAAAATTTGAAAAAAATAAATGCCATCTGTGCAGCATTTCAAAGCAAAATGCTCCACATACAGCTTCCAGGCATCATAACCACTCCAAATCACTGAGGTGGTCATAGTGCCTGGACTAACCCTTTAAGCTGGCCTCATGGATCAAGGGTAGGCTATGTGTTGCAACACTGATTGTATTTACTTATATGTATGCATTACAAAACAATACAGAGAGGCAGTAGTACAAATAAGCTTTCACTTTCAATATTAATTACTACAAATAATAATGTTTTTCCTCCAAGGCGGCTGGAGATGAAAATCAAACTTTATTCTTTTTTTGTGTGTTATCTTTCTTACTGATAGACTAACAAATAAAATACAGCACGTAAGAATACTTAAAAGAATGAGAGGTACATTTTCACCCCCGACAAATGGTACAATATTGAAATCAGTTCATTAAACATTGTTAGGCATAATTGTCATTAACCTCCTATTATATATTTTGTGATTGCCTGTTAAGCATGAGCAGCCAGTGCTTTGGTGATGTTAACTTTCATTTTAACACAAACACATAATTTTTTTTTTGGCCAGAGTGGAATTTAAGATGGTGATACATTTTTGTTCTTTAGACAGTTTAGGTTTGAATTATTTGACATATCATTGGCAGTCTCTGATCTTCTAAACCAATGTTTCTAAAAGGGACACATCAGACCCCTAAAACACTTTAGCTTGCTAAAGTGCTTAGTGTGTGAAGAGTGTCCTCTTTTTTTCATTTTACAAAAATTACAAGTTTCAATAGAATTCGGCACTTTTATAAATTAACCTTGTTTACAAATCCTGGCTGTCAATTAGACAACTGGTCCTCTTACTTCCTGGTTTGGTTAGCTCAGTGGAGGTAAATTCAAGAGGAAGCAATTGCTCAGAGCACCTGCCTTGCAATTACTTCTCATTGAGCTGCATTGGGAAGTAATTGGACAGCCACAGAAAGTCTGGGCGGGGCTAGGAGGGGAGGACTTGCAAATGCTTGCTTGCAAGAGATCTGCAGCTTTTACAAGCTGTTTTTAGATACAACTCAAGTGAAAAATGCATTAAAGAACGCATGCATGTTTTCTTTGGGGATATATCTACTATTTTTTTTATTGGATTATTCCTTTAACTGCTGGGTCATGAACCAAAATTTGGTGACCATGCTATTTATTTGGTTGTACAGTGTCCAGTGATTGGATCAGAGACATCATATTTATCAGACAAAATGGGGCTGCTCACAATAAGTTATTTAGTGTAGTGTTACTTTCTAAGTGCAAAAGATACCCCTATAAACACTGTGCCTAATTAAGGTCTTTTTCCTAATCAGTTTTGTTGTATTTTTCGTAAACATTGTAGAAAGGGTCTTTAATGTACATAATTAGATCCCTGTCTCAAAAGTTTAAACCACTAAATAAAATATAAAAAATCACCAATGACTTTATTAAATAACAAAAAAAAGGAGCTGTTCCCAATTGATTCTATGAAATGTAGCCCATGGATCAGCACAGCTAGAGGAATAGGCCTTGACAGAGCCAGGAGGTAGGCATAGCAGCCACAGGAAGTTTTAGTGACAGCTCGCTTGCTGGGTGAGGCGGAGCCACAATGGGAGTATTTATACTGGCCATCTTATGAAGTGGCCATTTTAACTGAACCTAAACTTACCTGTCAGTTGTCCCTCCCAACCTTTCCTTAAATTTGGTTAGGATAGATGATTTTCCCGTTTTTTCACAGCGGCAGGGAATGGCCAGGTTAAATCGGGGGGTAGGTGGAGGAGGTTTAGTGTGGATTGGGCAGTGTTACACATGGTTGGTAGGTTCGAGCCCGTCAGTGGCTCCGAACCTGGGGGTGTAGCGGTGTCTAGGTACACCCCTACAATCGATATGGTGGGTAGCGGTGTCTCAGTATACCCCTACAATTTATCTGGTGGGAAATGTAGTCATATTGGACGGCCAGTTTCAGTGTTAACATGTTATTTAGATTGTTATCTATTATTATTGTGGGGTCATTGCTAGGGGTATGTTATGTATATGGGGGTGGGGGGAGGGTGTTGACTTTAATAAGATTTGTTGGCAATTACCCCATTTGTTATTCCTTAATTATTTAATAAAGCTGTGGACTCATATTTCCAACAGTATAACCTGTGTCCGTGTCTTAATGGGGGTTTGGGTAAGGTTAATGCATATGCTGGCAAGTCCGACTGTGCGCCTGTCAAGATTTATAATGGATAACCCCAATATATGAAAAAATTATAATTCTTAAGCTTTAAGTATATAAAATGTAACTTTTATTGATATTAATTTTAAAAACTAACGCAATTAACAAAACTAAAATACAATTTTACATAAATGTTTCAAAAGCATTGTAACAATCTACTCATTACACTTATAAACAGGGTTAGCTGCCTCTAACACCACTAGCAGAAAAGCACAGAGATCAAAGATGAAAGAAACTATATAAAATTTCTCAAAAGACAAGGAGATTTCGGCAATAGGAGAACTTCCATTGCTATTGCCAAAATTTCCTTGTCTTTTGCAAAATGTTGCTGCTCTGGCATGACTTGAGATGATAGCTCCTGGCTTTGGCACAGCAATCGGTGCTGTTTTGTCAAAGGGACACTATAGTCACCAGAACAACTACAGCTTATTGTATGTGTTCTGGTGAGTACAATCATTCTCTTCAGGCTTTTTGAATTAAACACTGTTTTTTTCAGAGGAAAGGCAGTGTTTACATTACTGCTTAGGGATACCTCCACTGGCCACTCCTTAGAGGTGCTTCCTGGGGCAGTGATGCACACTGTGCAGCACTGACATTCAGTGTCTCCACCCTCTACATGGAGACACTGAACTTTCCTCATAAAAAAATGCATTGGTTCAATGTATCTCTATGAGGAGATACTGATTGGCCAGGGTTGTGTTTGACTTGTTCTGGCTCTGCCCCAGATCTGCCTCCTGACAGTCTCAGCTAATCCAATGCTTTCCTATGTAAAAGCATTGTAATTGGCTCAGAACACCATTTCTGATTATGTCAGCCAAGCAGGCAGATCAGAGCCAGCAGCAGCAGACTGGATTAAAGGTAATATTTTGCTATATTTAGGGGGAGAGGGGGAGAGGAGCCAGGATGGCTAGCTGGTGGATTTCACACTATAGGGTTAGGAATATATGTTTGTATTCCTGACCCTATTGTGTTACTTTAATATTTTAACCTTTTTTTCTCAGTTGATGTATTTATCTATTTTATTCACAGCAGGAGTGTCACTTTATAACTTTAGTGATATGTGCCCTTGAAGGCATGTCATGGCATACTAGATTTACTATACTTTCTGCTTACATTCCAAATTCCTTTTTTAGGGTTCCCTGTACTGCCGTGTGGGAATTTTTCACTATATAGTTTCATCTTTAATCTCTGTACTTTTTTGCTAGCTGTATCGCTTGACATATAGAGTGCAATCAGTAGATTGTTACAATGTAGACTTTGTGCTTTTCACACATTTATTGTAAAACGTGCATGATGATCCAATAGCCTGACCAGCCTCTCAGGGAACTGAGATTGCAGTAATCCCAGTCACGTTTTTGTGATTGGAAATGTTATTCTAGTTTGGTTAATTGCTGGGATTTTTAAATAAATATCAATAAAAGTTATATTTTAAATACTTTAACTCTAGCAATTCAAGTCAAAACCAAGTCAAACACTGTAAAAGCAGATAGGAAATAGAGACATTGTTTCATTTCTCCTCTTCTTTGTATGATTTCTCTGTATGGACTGTCAGGTGCAAGTACAGAGCTTATAACAATGACTGATAGGGAGCTAAGATTGAGGCTCTCAGTAACAGGATAAATATGTGCAGATTTCTACATTTAATATTATATTTCACACCACCCAAATACATATTTGTTAAATGTAGGTATGAGTTAGCATAATATGTCAAATCCTGGTAAGTGACAGTTTACGAACCACAGTTCCAGACGCTAAATATGGCAAATAGGTATTATTGATTTCAAAGATACTGTTTGTTCAGCATATACAGTGGTATTAAATGCACTGTGAGTATATTGGAAAAGACAATACTTTAAAAGGTAGAGGATTGTAGATGGGTGATATTGAAAGTACTTTTATGATCGTGGTTTTACAGCACAGAAAGAGGATATGAATCACTGGATTCACTGAAACAAGTGGATATAAACAGATAGACTACTGGTGAGGCCATTTATAAACTCAGTCAGTGCAATTTGAAGAAATTCCAAGGAAAATCTTCAACGGAAGTAGAGTAATGCCTCATATTCCCTCTTTTATAGTGAAGTGTGGGGAAATTATTAATGCAGGTAGGTTTTTATTGTATTTTATTTTTACACATTCCTTCTCCAAAATATAAGTGGTTCCTTAAATAGTGGAGTGCCTGGGGAGTGTTTGCTCCCTGGTAACAATTGTTCCAATCCCTTACAGTAGGTGTAGGTGTGTTCTCCACTCTATAATTAAGGGATGTGGACAAATGACATGTGGTGACTGTAACACATAGCAGTGACTTATTTTCTTTATAGGGGTCTCTTGGACCTCTAAATTCATTTAGTTATGTTGTGAGGCAGGCTATGATCATGTGTCGGAGAGAACAATGGGCCTATTATAACTGTGAACGCGGGTTATTTTTTTTACTTTACACCTTCTTCCACCAGGTTCACATATGGTGAAGGGATCAGGAGAGTCTCGCTCTAATGGTGGGCCTCGTGAACCATCAAACATAAGGTTACAGTATAGCTGGAAGCCAGTCCTTGTTCCCTCACGCATATAAATTGCCCTGATTCTGTTTGTTTACATTTATGCATTTATTCATTCCATACCCACTGGTTAGTTCTGAATTATGCATCTATATTTAAACTTTTGGGCCATATTGGTAAACCTGAAAACATACCTGACTAGGGGATAACCATGGAGTTTGGTTACTATTCACCCAATTGTAGCTAATTGAAATCCAATTTGTAAAATTTAGGCCAAAATGAGAGTATATCTCATTTGGTAAAATCTGGGGTCTGTTAACTGGCGGTACTCACACCTGAATGTCACCCCAAATTTACTCTAAATTGCACAATATGGAATTCTATTTATAAGTTTGTTTGTTTGAATAAACCTCTCTGGAGCCGTGTAGAACTTTTGATTATTCTTTGTTACTCAATTTTCTAAAATTATATTCATTTTCTCGGTGAGTTAAAATTCACAAAAAAAATAATCTGGTACTGACTATCACCTCTCCTTTATCTGTGAAGACAAGAAGCATGCACGGCTTACCTTATTGGTGGTAAACGCGTCCCACACAATCACTTTTCCATCCTTGGGGTAAAACAAAGACATTTAATTGTTTAGACATACGGCAAGATAATGCATTGTAAATACAGTACAGCACAGAAATAAGTGAATCATTTTCTATTAAAGGGACACTATAGTCACCAGAACAACTACAGCTCATTATAGTGGTTCTGGTGTCTATAGTCAGTCCCTGCAGACTTTTTCATGCAAACACTGTCTTTTCAGACTGATTTAGGTGGATTTCCCCCTTAATCTTTTTAGAAAGGGTTAAAAGTACCTTTATGCCACAGTGCAGCGCAGGACAACCAATGCCAGTCCCACCTCCAATCAGCCTCTTTGGCTGACATCATCAGTATTTCCCATAGGGGACTGGCTGAGATCGCCAAGAAGGCGATACCAATCAGCATCTCCTCATAGAGATGCATTGACTCAATGCATCTCTGTGAGGAAAGTTCAGTGTCTCCATGCAGAGGGTTGAAACACATGGCATGGGCTCATCTTTATCCTATCATTATTTTCAATGTACAATCAATATATGTCATAACTTACAGAACATGTAGTTCAGCACTCAGCTGGAGTTCCATTCATCAGATAAGATGAATAGCTACTATCGGCTTCCAAAGAGCTCCTGTGGCAACTTTGTGAACAGATCTGTATCCCTGAAACATAATCATGGCTTCAGTACAGTTACAGTAAGTAGCGAAGGAGCAGCTCGAGAGTGAACATATTGCACATAATGGACAAACTGATTCCTTCTGTAAAGTCTGTCACCCAGCGGGTGGGCTTATATTGGCAGCAATTTTTGCAAATCTTTACATTTTTAAGCAAATTTGTGTTGATAGATAAAACACAAATATTGATCTTATCTATAGTAAGGCTGCAAATTGAAATGCAGAAATAGATTGCATCTTCACTCTACCATGGGAACTGAAAGTAGCATTGTTTGCCCTTGTTAAAGATTGGACTATATTACTGGTAATAGTTGTCAAGAACAAAATATAGACATAATCATAATCTTCTCATGGCTCCCAAACAAGAACTTGGACACAAAGCCTAGCTTCTCTTTTTGTTATGTGCGAGGGACTTTTTTTGAAGGCACTGATAAAGTACAAAAAAGAAACTATATAAAGATAAAGAAACTAGAGTTTGTAAATAATTATCTTTTTTTAGCATTTAACACTACTACTAATTAATTAATCAAATAATATCATGTAAGCAAACCTCATATCTGCAAATATATTAGAAACAAGAACTATTTTGGCACTACGGCTGACTTCAGATTAAAAATACGTTGGAATGTGTCCCTTTCACACGCTGCTTCTGAGAAGTGATATTTTCCTTGTGCATAATTATTCAGCATTTATTACATTGGTTAAATTATATGTCATCCTGTCCTATTGTGTTTTACACCCCACCTCCTATAGACTGTAAGCTCATTTGAGCAGGGTCCTCTTCAACCTATGGTTCCTGTAAGTTTTCTTGTAATTATCCTATTTATAGTTAAATCCCCCTCTTATAATATTGTAAAGCGCTACGGAATCTGTTGGAGCTATATAAATGGCGATAATAATAATAATAATATGTAATGTATTGATTTTGAGTGTTTAACACACAATAAGAAAAATTAGATGGAAAGGTCATTTAATGAATAGTCTTGTGTTTATAGCTCTCTCTGCATTGCCGTAGTACTGCAAGTTTTGCAATCACGGACATCACAAGTGCCATTAAAGGGTTTCTCCAACCCTTGTTTTTTTTTTTTTTTAAACCTGTGAATAATGCCCATTATTTATCAGGGTTTCCTCCTCCCAAACACTTATAAAGCATTCTGAATGAAGCCTTTGACTGGACCATTTAACTGGCTCAGTGCATGCGCGCACTCTGGGCAGGAAAAAGGATGGGAAGATAGGAGGAAAGAAGGAGAAGGGAAAAAAAGAAGGAAGAGAGAAGGTGGGAGAAACATAGAGTATCAGATTGGATAGGAAGGTGAGAGGGCTACAATGAAGGAGGGTGGGCGAAAGGCAGGGCCGGCGTTTCCTTTAGGCAAGACAGGCACTTGCCTAGGGCGCCAGCCTCTGGGGGGGCGCCATTTAAGGCTGTCTGTAGGAAGAGACGATCTCTCTCACCAAAGTCTGCTGTCAGTGAAGATCCAGAGCCCTGCTCTGCGTAAGCCACAGACAAAGAAAATTAAATGCATGCACCGCAGAGGCTTCACTGCTGCTTCCTGAAATCAGCAGGAAATAGAATGAAGGAAGTGGCATGGGAGCCAGGATGGCAGCCAGGCAGAGCAGCTTAGTGTGGTAGGTGGAAATCCATCACAGTGTTACAGTGTGCAGGAGGAGGCTGGAGGTTATCAGGCATCCGAAGGTTTTCATCCTCTACCTGTGTGTACATAACTGTAAGTGCTCAGCTCTGGCACTATGAGAGGGACCCCAGTCAGCACCATTAAAGTACTGCTACATATCTATCCAGGGCCGTTTAAAGGAATTTAGGGGGCCCCAAGCAAAAAGGGACATGGAGGCCCTCCCCTCCCGCCCCCTCCTCCCCCCCACGCAAAGCCTACAGGAAACACAGCATAGCCATACAGTTTAAGTTCACCCACACTTTATATAAATAAAAAAGGTTTACAGTGCAAATACTGCTGTTGCATATACAGTGCATAAATAAAAAATGTTTACAGTACAAATACTGCAAGTGCATATAATATGCATAAAATTTGAACATTTTCAACAAGTGAACATTTTCAAAAAACACCACTGTACCATAAAATCAAATATACATTAAAAAAGTGCACAATAACTAAATCCAACATACATAAAACACACACACACTCACACTAACAGACACACACATACACACACACTCACTCACTAACAGACAGACACACACACTCACTCACATTAACACACTCACTTTTTTTAATTTAACCCCCCCAGCCTCCTTACCTTTGGGAATGTTGGGGGGATGGGGGGTTCTCCCTCTCCCTGGGGTCTAGTGGGGCTGCTGGGCGGTCGGTCGGGCGGCGCTGGCGAGGGAGCACTTTCCCCTGAGTGCTCTGCTCAGCTCCCTCGCACGCCGCAGAGTGATGCCGGGAACCGGAATATGACTCCCGACCGACCGGATTGTTAGTTAGCCGCAAGGCTAACAAGACATTTGCCCTGGGCATTTGGGGGCGGCTTTATTTGCACGGTGTATGTTTTTGCTGTGTATAAGCTATGAACTCTTTACTTGCACTGTATATTTAGGTATTTAATAAATATCTTAAAGGGACCCTCCACTGCCCCAAAAAAAAAAGAAAAAAAGAAAAAAAAAAGGAAATCACTGTTTTGTAGATATAACTCTAATGAAAATGTCTGTATTTAATTTGCATTGTTTCATTGGGGTTATATCAAAGAGCACCTTGCAAAAACTGCAGATCTCTTGTCTGCAGCCTTTGCAAATCCTGCTGAGACTTTCCATGTCTATTCGATTACAGCCATTCCAATGCAGCTCAATGAGAAGTCTTTGCAAGGTAGGTGCATATATGTTCCCTTGACTGTGATAGGTATACGTTTTTTAAAATGCTAATCATTTTTCATATCCATGGAGATCCTAGGTGTTTAGCATATGTGGTACAGTAGTCTGTAGTGGTGCAGCATCTATTACTTTAGCAATAGCCCCATTTGAGGTTTTTTGTTTTATTTCTGTAATTAATCTTTCCAAACCTGGCAGTTGCACAGTTTGTACCAGTTGAAATCTCAAAGGCTACCAAAGGAGGTAAGGATTTGTTTGATGTGCATTGCAATACACTATTGAAGCAGGTGAGATAGACATTGCAGGGATTTATGCATATTGCTCCAGCATCTATGCTTAGGTAGACTATGATGAGATAGGGCCTCATTCACCCTAACCTATAAGTTCATTATGATGGTGATTAATGTGTCCCTTTAATTGTCGAAGTGGGCGACAAAGTAAATTTTTGCCTATGGTGTCAAAAATTCTTCCACCGGCCCTGAAGGGGGGGGGAAGCATTCTGCCTGCAAGGTAAAGATTATTACGTATGTCGGCAGCGTGCAGTATGCACTAATAACAGACATATTTTAAGCACATAATTGAAATTAGGCAGCCCCCAGCACACAATTAACAATAACTCTGAATGTGCAGTGTTTCAGGCTGAAGTGCCTATGGTGGTTGGAGTAACCTTTTTAGACACAAGGAAAAGATGAAGCCTTAGGGGTCAAGCACAGCTTGATCCCGAAGTCAACATATAAATGGACTACGTGGGTATAAAGGGTCCTAAACCCTAAATAGTACAAACGCGAGAAAGGTTGCCTAAGAGGGTGAAAGAGTGAAGGGCGACCTGCCTTTCCTCTAACACTCCCTCTAGGTATACCCAAAGTAGTGAAAATAACTCATAGGGTATGAATAGAGTAAAAATTAAAAACTTATGTTTATTGAATTCTATTTAAAAGATCTCTTTAAGGACAAAAATTGATGAAATAAGTGAAACACACAGTGTTGGTGAATTTAAAAAGGAAAGGTTCGATGCAGTCTAGACAGTCTCTTGTATATCTAACTAACTGTAAGTGGTTATTAATAAACTGATTTATACAATAAAATACGGTAATCTCTTGTATATAGAATTGTAACTAACTGTAAATTGTTACTAATTAATTGACTTCTACAATAGACACAATAGTCAAGAATATATTTAAGAGATAAAGATCAAAAGCTAGTAACTGTCAATAAGTTGCACTTAGTTGGATAGTATCTGATAGGAGCTCAAATTGATAAAGCCTCTATAGATCCACTAGTAATAAATAGATGGGACTATGTTCAAATACTCTCTACCTTCCCTGTTAATATGGAACTATATTCACGTAATCTCTCTCTAATAGTGCTATTATCAATACTAGTTTAAATTTAGCTTACATCAAATAAATGCAAAGACGCCTAATAGTGGTAAGAGGCTAAACTTGCTTGTTGCTTATTAATGGCAGAAAGTGCCAATTAGCAAGCAGGTTTATTAGGGTGACTGTAGCTAACATCTGTGTAGAAATGGAATACAGTTATAAGCAATATAATGCCATGAATATTCCTAGGAGTTAATGCACACAGTAACCCAACATATAACCTTAAAAGACAAACCTCAGCATATAACAGACACACCATCAAAGTCTAATCTGTTTGAAATTGCACTTTAGAAATGGCACTTATATTAGTACCTATCTAGACAGGAGGGTTGAGATACATTTTTGAGTATGTTATAGGAGCTTTTTGATAATGTGTGTCAGAGGGGCCTTTTCAGTATCCATCTAGGCAGTCTATGTATGCTTGGCAGCTGCCTTTGCAGTGTTTATTTAGATAGACTGATTGGGTTTAATTGCTCCATTACCCCCTGTTTTTTACTCAAGGATCAAAATACTCTTTTCTAATGGGATTTGACCTTGGGAGGGGATCTTTGCTTATTTTCTAATATATATTTTTTCTAAATCTTCCCTAAGACCTTATATTTGGTACTATCATAGGTTTGACACTACTTAAGGCAGTGCAATATATCTAGCATGCCTATTTTTTTTTTTCTCTATATATTTCTAAAGTGCAATTTCAAACAGATTACTGTTTAACTCTTTCACCCTCTTAGGCAACCTTTATCACCTTTTTAGACACATTATCTCTACTACTGCATATGACAAATTATATTTTCATTGATCCTGGTTAGTACATTTGTTAATTAGTGATCTCTGCTTTTAACATTGATTCCATATTACGTTTTAGTTACATTTGAAGTTTCAAGGTTTGATCTCTATGGTTGATAGCTAATAGGTTTACGCTCTGCAGCAGATATCTAAAATTTGCCCCTCATGGGGTCTTTGGACTACAACACTCCTAATTCCCTATTATTATTAGCATGCCGGCTAACTATTTTGGTTCCCTTGCGTCAGGGAGTTATGGGCAGACAATGAGAGACCTCATCCTAGTTTACTGGAAACAAGTATTGCAGAAAGTGTCAATGTCCGGCCCACTTATGATTTTTACATATCTGCTTCCCCATTCCTGTATCGGGGTTAAATTGGTCCAAAATGGTCTGTGATGAAGTGCCGCTAAGCGTGTCAACATCTTCTAGATGTACTGTCTGTACTGCTGTGTCCCAGGCTTATGTTACCACTTTAGTCATTATTCAATAAAGATACAATATTTTTATACGTTCTTTCTCTGCACCGGCAGAAGTCAGTGTTTTTTTTCTTTTTCAATGTGCTTGTTGGATATTGATTTTAGCCAATAATCAGTTACCAAACTAACAGGTCAACTCCCTGTTTCTTATAGTCATGTTTATTACATCCTGATCCCGTCTCCAGAAATTCATACGCTTTTTAAAGGTCTAGTTTTAATGTCAAAGTCCCTGATGAAGTCCGACTCAACTAGCCATGTTTAAAACCCAAATTAAAAATCATTTCTAAAAATCTTAAGCCCTATTTGAAATGGTTCTTTTTTTAAGCCTGAATGAATAGTTTAGCTACGGTTGACTTGAAAATAGGCACTGCATCATTTCTGAGAGGTGACGTGTGTTTTGACGTAAAACCATGGAATTTATGTTCCCAAACCCACATTCACATAGATCAGATAGTGCATTCATGGTCACACCTTGTTAGAAGATTGTTATATTACCTGAGATGAGCTCACAATCCTTCTTTTGTCTTTACACCAGTCCATGCACAGTACTTTATTACCATGCCCCTTTAGTGTTCTTCTTGTTTTCATGACAAACTGGCCAAGAGATTCCACACGTTCTGCCACTTGGTGCACTAAAAATAAATGCAAAAAAAAGAAAGAATGAGTGGCACCACTGTTCGTCTGCAGCTACTTCTCCGAGATCTACATGATCACTTAATAATATGGATTAACTATACCAAGAATAAACAGACTCTCATGTAATAACAAGACGAAACACCCACCATGTGTTTAGTAAATCAAAAGAACGTCATGAATTGAGGTAACATGTTATCAAGGTTTATGAACCAAATCCTATATCATTTATGTAGACTGCAGGTATCAATTATCGGATCAAAACAAATAGTAAGCAAGCTCTCTCAGTTTTACATGTCACATGTAGTAGTAGAGATAAGATGCCTTACTGGCACTTGTGATGTCCATGAATGCAAAAACTATCTTAGTAAGGCAATGCGGAGAAAGCTATAAAGATGAGATTATGGAAATTAAGGTTGGAAATCAAATATTTGAACATTGCTTATCGAATCCGGGCCCTGCGAAGAAAGGGTGAGGAAATAGTTTGCCAAACTTTACAACACAATATAATTCATGTTACAAGGTGACCATCCTTTCATTTATTCCAGGAAGTTTTATCTTCTTAGAGAGATATACACAGTACTACCTAACTGTGAGATGTCAAGAGTAAAGTAATACTTTATATGTTAAGTTTTTTTTAATAAATGGATTGCTGTACTAGCAATATTTTGAATCATTTAATTGTCAATTATAAGTAAAATAATCACTTTTAAATTGTAATTTTTCCCTTTTTGTCCTCATTATTCACTTTTTAGCTATGATTGTTTCCCCAGTCTCCAACATCAGTAACACATTCTTGGCATTCTCCTTTCTACCCAACACATCTCTCTGCTTTATAGACCTGCTTTGGGCCCAACCTTGCTTCCTCTCCCCTTCCTCTTTCTTATTATGAATCCATTTTCACTTCCTCCAACCCTCACCTATATTCCGCTAAGTCGGTTTTCACTTCTTCTTTCTTTCACCTTTCATTTAAATGGATTGTGTAAGGGTCTTCCATGACCAGTAATGCAGCAAATGTTGAATTTCCAACATGGTATGATATTAAGCCATTGCACTAAACATAAACACCATTAATCATTTTATTTATCATTTCAAACACACCTGTTTACCAGTGACCTCTTGATCATGTATTTCAATGTTATTATTTCAAGGAAGGAGGGAAGTCTGTAGTATATATATATTTATATTTCAATAACCCATACATCACTGTGTGGCTTTAATAGGTTATTAAATCATCTAAAAAATAAGAAATTATCCCAAGCAGGGCCGGACTGGGAGAAAAATTCGGCCCGGGCATTTTTTTAACACAGCGGCCCACTAAGAAGGGGGCGGGGCAGAGGAGGTGTGTTTTGTCATCACCAATGACAAACACGCCCCCTCTCAAAGTGAGCATGTTGGATCAATGCTCTCCCAGGGCAGACCATGCGCAGAGCTCTGCTGAAGAGCTCTAGCATGAGAAAAAAGCTCTGTCTTTGTTCTGCACAGTGCAAGCAAATTTAATAACATGCTTGCACTGTGTTTCCTTGCAACTTGTCTCTGGTGTCTCTATAAATGGATACCAGGAGACAAAAGGGCCAGGAAAGAGTATTGTGCATGTGTTTGGAGCCTGCTTGTGGTATTGCGTGTGTGTAGAGTGAGCTGGTCGTGGTGTGGTATTGTGTAATAAGGTTGGTTTTAGTCATGTTGTGTTTGTGGTGTAAAGTGGTGTAATGTGATGCATATGTGGCTATGGGCTGTAGAGAATGTGTGTATTGGGGATATAGCAAGTGTGTGCATACAGGCTATAGTGTGTGTGTGTATATAGGTGATGTAGTGTTTATTTACGGGTGTAGTATGTGTTTGCTTACAAGGAATCTAGTGTGTGTATAGGGGATCCAGAGTGTATATGTTAAGAGTGTAGTTTGTGTGCATATGTGTATATATGTATTTGGAAGTATTGTGTATGTGTGTGGTTCAGTGTGTTGGGGGGGTTCTGTGTGTATGTGAGGGGTGCAGTATGTGTGTGTGAGAGTGCGGTGTGTGTGAGAGTGCCGTGTGTGAGAGTGATGGGTGAGAGAGTGCTGTGTGAGAGTGCTGTGTGTGATGGGTGTGAGAGTGCTGTGTGTGAGAGTGCTGTGTGTGTGAGAGTGCTGTGTGTGATGGGTGTGAGAGTGATGTGTGTGTGAGAGTGCTGTGAGAGAGTGCTGTGTGAGAGAGTGCTGTGTGAGAGAGTGCTGTGTGTGTGAGAGTGCTGTGAGAGAGTGCTGTGTGTGTGAGAGTGCTGTGAGAGAGAGATTTGTGTGAGAGAATGCGGTGTGTGAGAGAGTGCTGTGAGAGAGTGCTGTGTGTGAGAGTGCTGTGAGAGAGTGCTGTGTGTGAGAGAGTGCTGTGTGAGAGAGTGCTGTGTGTGATGGGTGAGAGAGTGCTGTGTGAGAGAGTGCTGTGTGTGATCTGTGTGAGAGTGCTGTGTGTGAGAGTGCTGTGTGTGAGAGTGCTGTGTGTGATGGGTCTGAGAGTGCTGTGTGTGATGGGTGTGAGTGATGGATGTGAGAGTGCTGTATAAATGTTAGAATGGATTGTGTGTGTGTAGGGGGGGCAAACAACAACAAAAAAAGGTATTAAATCCCTGGTGTTCCCTGGTGGTACTCGTGGGTGAGTGAACTCTAGCCTGTGGGGCTAGAGTTCACTCTCGCGAGATCCGGCGCGTTGCCATGGCAGCGCGCCGGATCTCGCGAGAGGAACCCGGCGGAGCTGCAAGTTAGAGCTCTGCCGGGTCCTCCTCTCCTGGCTGGCTCCCTCCCTCTCTCCCCGCCGGCGGCCAGATCTGACAGCATGTGGGCCGGTGAGGGAGAGCTTTGATCTCCCCACCCCACTGGCCCTCCATGGAAAACAGCAGGGCCGGCGCTCGGATAGTGCCGGCCCTGCATAGACTGGCAGGGGAGATCCTGGGACCTCCCCTGCCGGCCTTGGCCCATGGCCACCGCGGCCCACCAGGCATTTGCCCGGTGTGCCCGATGGCCAGTCCGGGCCTGATCCCAAGGCACACCACGGTTTGGCACATAAAAAGACTATATATTCATGCATAGAAAATACAACAAGATATCATTATAGCAGAGAGAAAGTGCATAGTATAGTGCTAAACCAGTATATGGTACCAAAACCACAATGTAAGTAAAGTGCTAAATGTAAAAACCTATTTTAAAAAAAGGTATACTGACCAAGAGCAGGAGAAATTAAACACCAACGTTTCGGCAGAGGAAGGCTTCCTCTGGGAAGTGCATTTAGCACTTTACTTATATTGTGGTTTTGGTACTATATACTGGTTTAGCACTATACTATGCACTTTCTCTCTGCTATAATGATATCTTGTATTTTCTATGCATGAATAAGTACTATTTTTATGTGCAAAACCGTGGTGTGTCTTGGGATCATTTCTTATTTTTTATTACATGTATATATCTGGTATGGGAACAGATTCTCTTCCTTTAGGAGCACCCTGTACCTTATAAACCACACACTTATTACCTATTTTTCAGTAGAGCTCTTCCTGTAATTTTATGTTTGTATATTAAATTATCTACCTCTGCTTTGTACTATATTGTAGTCTAGCCATTGTAACATTTATAGACGTCGGAGACCAGTGACTCATCTAGAAGGAGATGGTGAAGAATGTAATGTCTATAAAGACGAAAATCCAGTCTATAAACCCATTTTATTGTCTGATATTAATCTGTTTACCCTCAGAGCAGTGGGGTATATAAATTAAGAAAATAAGGATTGTTGTTCTGGTGAACTCCATATAAATATAGATGGCCTCAAGAAGTGATCCCTCTCTCTTATCCCTTTACTCCATGCATGTTTGAGAGCTGCAGGATATTAGTTAAAATTAAATTTATCCATTCCAGCCTGGCAGTTAAACTAGTGTGTTTCTCATACAAGTAAAACATAAAAATACATACAATTTAAATGCATAATTTAGTAATGAAGCATACAGGCTGATGGCGTCAGAGACAGTCCCTCAAAGATGAAGCCCTTTTCAGATGTAATGAGGACCCTACCTAGTTCCCCCTCTGCCAATCATATGTTAAAAGTTACATGTCTTCACATGGTGGTCGCAATAAGGGAAGTTCACTCAGTGTTAAACCCAGTCCAGACAGGTTCTGGTAAAAGACTGTGGATCTTCGTGATCCTAACACAAGTATTGGCCTACAAAGCTGGGTTTCAAATAGCCACAAGAGCTTACAGAACTGATCAAGTTGCAAATCTGAAATTTCAACAATACTCTCAATGAATATTTGCATATTTAGCATGTCTTGCCCTCTCTATGCATCTTGTAGTCAGTTTATTACCATGTACATAGTACACCCTGCAGTCAGTTTATCACATTATATGATGGGCTTAATACACAATGCAGTCTATGTATTATATAAGGGACTTAAGGCAGGCATGCAGCAAAGATATTACATTGTAACAGGATATAACACAGTTTACTGTTTATTTAAAGTAACACTATAGGGTTGGGAACTCAGACATGTATTCCCGACGCTATAGTGTTAAAAACACCATTTAGCCTGCCCGCCTTAATATAGTAAAATCTTACTTTCATTCCAGTATGCTGCTGCTAGCTCTGCCCCTGATCTGCCTGCTTGGCTGACATCATCAGAAGTGGTGATCGCAGTGAACCACAATCCTTTCCCATAGAAAGCATTGGATTGGCTGTAACTGTCAAAGAGGGAAATCATGGGCAGAGCCAGCACAATTGTCAAACAAAGCCATGGCCAATCAGCAACTCCTCATAGAATCAATGCAACTCTATGAGGAAAGTGCAGTGTCTCCATGTAGAAGGTGGAGACACTGAATGGAAGTGATGCACATAGCACTTTCCCAGGAAGCACCTCTAGTAGCCATCCAAGGAGTGGCCACTGGAGGTGTCACTAGACTGTAATGTAAAACACAGTGTTTATTGCAAAAAGCATGCAGGGACTGATTATACTCACCAGAACAAATACAATAAGCTGTAGTTGTTCTGGTGACTATAGTGTCCCTTTAATATGATGTTGGGGGGACATAATTAAACATGCTGCAGGTATATTTTATTGTAAGGGAAACATAATACACCCTGAAGCCCATATATTATATTGTATAAGTGGCATAACATATCCTACAGTTTATTTTTATGTTTTAGAAGGTTCTAAATTCCATTAGATAACAAAGCTAACTCTTTCTGTGCCACATAAAAACTGTCAAAGTAATGTATTACTTCTTGCCATTAAATTGTTATTTTAAAAGCAACATATCCATGAATGAGTACAATTCACTGTCAAAGCTGAGTATCAAACAACATACCATCTTGGGTGTAAAAGACTATACATGAAAGCATCAAGAAGGGGGCTGAGTGGCAATATATGACTGTGAAAATAGAGGATAAATGAAGCAACTACGACTAACCCAGTTTAGAGAACATAATACAAATAGTGCAATAAAAGTGTAGGCAAAATAATGTGATTACAATCTTATTTAACAGAATGCTCTAATCATACGCTATGCCAGGTGCTGTCAAAAGATAACTCCCCATATACTCAGTAAATGCCTTCTCTCGTATAGTTTATTTAAATGCTGAAGGAGTATACATTGACTGCTTGCTAAAATGTTGTACACATATCTGATTCACAAAGAGTTCAACTATATTACAGAGGCTCAATGCTGTGCATTCAGGGTGATGTTAAGTTTTGGTACTCATGTATATGGTATGTGACGATGTGATTGGCAAGTAAAGACTTGCTACAGGGTAGTGCAGATGTTGATTTGTCGGTTGTGGAGCACAGTTGTACGTTTGCACACCTCCATCAAAAGGTGCTTTGTAAATATTGGCATTAAATAAGGTGACGCTGTGGTGATGCTGTATTTGTATGAGCACTGCAATAAAAGTCAAACTACTGATGTAGCTGAAAAGGTCACTAAGGTAAAGTTAGTGTTTACATATGTTTGGGGCTGGGAGTAAGGGGCATGGTATAAAGTTCTGCGTTTAGAATTGCAGGAGGGGGGTTAGGGTTAGAAGGTACTTGTCTTGAGGGGGATGTTGCCTGGATCTTCCATAAAGTTACATAAATTCTCAGTCTGGGTGAAAGTAATAGGATTTAAGTCCACAGCACCCTGAAAGCAGATACCCCATAATTCTAGCCTCCTAAAACTGCAGTGTGGTATATAACTTTGTACTCTGTACTGATTTATTACAGCACACTGTAATGACACAGAGTACAAGGTGTACACCACACTGTCCCTGGTCCTGTAATGACATTCATTAAAATATAAGGGAAGCTTTCACACACAAAGCCTTTGTTATACTTGGCTTTTTCAAGTCAATTTTTAAAGTGAATTTCAAAATGTTATAAAACTACTTAGGATTATAATTAGTGATAACTGATAATCCTATTAGACATTACAATGTCAAGTTTCTGATCCTGGTTCCCTAATACTATCGGGGTTATTATTCACTAAAGTAAGAATTCAGCTAATTGAAGTGGTTTGGGCGCTGTGTCCCTTTTGCACTTAGTGCTACAATGTAAAACATTGCAGTTCCAAAGAACTGCAATGTTTAAATTGCAGCTATAAGTCTGCCCTCTGTGGCCACATGGGGCGCTTCCTTATTCGTAACGGACTTTTGGTCCGTTATCTGACACTGGACGTCCTCACTGACCTCCAGCGTCAGATTTTCCCCATAGGAAAGCATTGAATAATGCTTTTCTATGGGGAGGAGTAATGCGCGCGCGACCATTGCAGCGCATGCGCATTAGGTCTCCCCCACTAACTGACGTTGGCAAGGGAGGAGTGTGGGCAGAGCCTGACCCAGTGCAGTGGGACATCTGTGCTGGATTCAGGTAAGTAGCTGGAGGGGCTATAACCCCTTCAGCGACATGGGATGGGGGCGGGAGGGAGTGGGGCAGTCAAGGATTCTTTAGTGCCGGGGAAACGGGTTTGTTTTCCTGGCACTGGAAAATCCCTTTACGATCAAAATAGCTGAACTGGAATAATTCGAGTTAGCTCTCGGTTCAGCTGTACTAGCCTTCAAAGATTATAACCCTTTTTCATTTATAATTTCCTATTGGACACTATTATCTATGTCCAACCCCCTTTTTTAAATTTATTAATAGAACCCTGTCTGTTATCTTGCCACATCACTCCAAAATCCAGTGAAAGAATTCTCATAGAAAAGCATTTAATTGGAACGTTCTCCCATGGAGAGAGTGCATGCAGAGAGTGCATGCACGCGCTCTGAGTCAGGGTGGGAGGACAAGGGACGGATTTTAAATATTAAAATTAAAGGACAGAGTTTGAAAATACAGCAAGGTGGAAAGAGCACACCAAGGGAGGAATTTGGACGCTGAAGTGTCTCCTTGCAGGCCCCCTGTCACAGACTGCAAGAAGCTAACCACGTCTTTCACCCGCACCTGAGCCCTCTAACAACAGACGTAATTTTTGCATGACATTAGGCAGCCAAGAACTCACGTGTGTCAGGGGATACAACCAGTCGCCAGCACAAAAGTACAAACATACAGTTGCAAGAAAAAGTATGTGAACCCTTTGGTATGATATGGATTTCTGCGCAAATTGGTCATAAAATGTGATCTGATCATCATTTAAGTCACAACAATAGACAATCACAGTCTGCTTAAACTAATAACACACAAAGAATGAAATGTTGCCATGTTTTTATTGAACACACCATGTAAACATTCACAGTGCAGGTGGAAAAAGTATGTGAACCCCTAGACTAATGACATCTCCAAGAGCTAATTGGAGTGAGATGTCAGCCAAATGGAGTCCAATCAATGAGATGAGATTGGAGGTGTTGGTTACAGCTGCCCTGCCCTATAAAAAACACACACCAGTTCTGGGTTTGCTTTTCACAAAAAGCATTGCCTGATGTGAATGATGCCTCGCACAAAAGAGCTCTCAGAAGACCTACGATTAAGAATTGTTAACTTGCATAAAGCTGGAAAGGGTTATAAAAGTATCTCCAAAAGCCTTGCTGTTCATCAGTCCACGGTAAGACAAATTGTCTATAAATGGAGAAAGTTTAGCACTGCTGCTACTCTTCCTAGGAGTGGCCGTCCTGTAAAGATGACTGCAAGAGCACAGGGCAGACTGCTCAATAAGGTGAAGAAGAATCCTAGAGTGTCAGCTAAAGACTTACAAAAGTCACTGGCAAATGCTAACATCCCTATTAGTGAATCTACAATACGTAAAACACTAAACAAGAATGGATTTCATGGGAGGATACCACAGAGGAAGCCACTGCTGTCCAAACAAACATTGCTGCACGTTTACAGTTTGCACAAGAGCACCTGTATGTTCCACAGCAGTACTGGCAAAATATTGTGTGGACAGATGAAACCAAAGTTGAGTTGTTTGGAAGAAACACACAAAACTGTGTGGTGAAAAAAAGGCACAGCACACCAACATCAAAACCTCATCCCAACTGTGAAGTATGGTGGTGGGGGCATCATGGTTTGGGGCTGCTTTGCTGCGTCAAGGCCTGGACGGATTGCTATCATCGAAGGAAAAATGAATTCCCAAGTTTATCAAGACTTTTTGCAGGAGAACTTAAGGTCACCAGTCTACCAGCTGAAGCTCAACAGAAGATGGGTGTTGCAACAGGACAATGACCCAAAGCATAGAAGTAAATCAACAGAATGGCTTAAACAGAAGAAAATACGCCTTCTGAAGTGGCCCAGTCAGAGTCCTGACCTCAACCCGATTGAGATGCTGTGGCATGACCTCAAGAAAGCGATTCACACATCCCAAGAATATTTCTGAACTGAAACAGTTCTGTAAAGAGGAATGGTCAAGAATTACTCCTGACCGTTGTGCACGTCTGATCTGCAACTACAGGAAACGTTTTTTTGAAGTTATTGCTTCCAAAGGAGGTTTAACCAGTTATTAAATCCAAGGGTTCACATACGTTTTCCACCTGCACTGTGAATGTTTACATGGTGTGGTCAATAAAAACATGGCAACATTTCATTCTTTGTGTGTTATTAGTTTAAGCAGACTGTGATTGTCTATTGTTGTGACTTAGATGATGATCAGATCACATTTTATGACCAATTTGTGCAGAAATCCATATCATTCCAAAGGGTTCACATACTTTTTCTTGCAACTGTATCTGAATGTGCTGCATTTCAAGCAGAAACACTGTACAAACAGGTTCCTGCATCCATGCCCAATTCTAAAAGCAGAAGTGTTCATGGACATTGGAAAGACCATTTAAATGTGAAATTTCGCATTGAATTCTCAGTTTAGCAAATAGCCCTGTGTATGTGTGAAACATTTCATGATGTCGTCACAATCTGGTCCCTCCAGACCTTCCTCCCAGCAAGTAATATCCTCTTAATACAGTATCGTCCGCTCTATGCAGCCCTGACAATGATGGATCAGTGGGACATTCCACTTTGGAAACTAGATTATTACGACAGAATTATCCGTCCCTGGTATAACGGGGTTAAATGAGAACGCTGAAATATGTCAGAGCTACAAAACAAAATACCTTTCAATAAACTGTAATGCAATTCTGGCTGGGTGACCTAATTTTTACGCCCGCTAATATGATTTAAAGGCTTGTCCATGTGGCCATCAAATGTTAGCAGCCTAATGGAATACTGTGATAATATCTGCCTTGGGGGTTACATTGTAGCATGCAATTCACTCTCAGCAGAGTACAAGTGTTTTTGAATCACTGTAGCTTTATTGTGTGTGCACTGCTGGCTTGACTTGCAGGGTTAAGAAATCAGCATGAGGCGGTGACATTGTGGGTTATTTTTATCAAGAAACCTAATAAGCAAAGCTGACTTTGCGCAGCCTGGTAGAGAGAGCTCTCTGGACAACCCCAGAGTACAGCGTGTTTATTTACAAGTTAAGCCTCCTCTGTCTCCACTGGAGCTGTCATCTCTTCCCAGATGTCATAGGAACGGAGACAGCCAGTCCCTAAATTAACATACTTACGTTCCACGTCGTGCAGTTTGGCTCTCTCTTCTTCCAGCTTTCCCTTGAGGCTTTCAGCTTCATTCTTCAGCGAGGCCAGGGTCTCGTTCTCTTGCAATCCTTCGGTTGCCATCTTGAGATAAAGCAGAGACAGAGAGTGAGGATGCAGGAAATGGAGGTGCACAAGTGTATGATGGGGATGGCTGCACAATCAGGGATGCTGCAGCACACGCTGCTGTTTGGCTCAAGCACAATCAGAAAGCTGCTTGCTTTTTTTTTTTTTCCTTTTTTTTTTTAAACAACTGAAGCTTTATTGGGTTATGAGCAAAACAACATTTGGTGTTCCCAGTATAAAATCCCACCATATATAAAGCAAAAATCTTAATGTTAGATTCATTTTAACTAAATAATTTAAATAAATAATGAAAAGCAATAAAGAGGCAAACCATTACTAATAAAGTGATTCGAAAAGGTGCAGTAATATGAACATTCTTTTGTTAGAATTTACACTCTACAACAATCAATAAAATGGTGGTGTTTTTTTGTTTTGTTTTTTATAATTTACTGTCAGGGTAATTCACCAAGGTCTGAATATAATCCTCGAGATGTGACGCTGTTATCAGCAGGGTCTGCGTTATCCTCTTGTCTTGTTAACAAATGTAACAGTTTATCTCATTTGTTGTTATATCTGCCTTGTAAAAGTCTATGTTGCCGTTAGTGGATTTTATCTGACTTTGCTATTGTGTTCTAAATTTTTACATTCACTTTGAATTCCACACAATTTGCATATTACAGAATAGCCCTGTCTGTAAATGTGTATGTGGTATGTTTATTCACTAAACACCAAATTGTAAAAAATTGAAAACACAAATTAGAGCAGAAAAAGCAAAGTAGCAAGTCCGTGACTAAAGCCATTTTATTGGTTTTTGTTCAGCTATTTTTGCCTATATTTTGAAATTCAGTTTTCAATTCCCTACAATTCAATGATATGAGAATAAACTCCTTCCTATATCCAGGAAGAAATTGTCACCAATATTGTTAAAGGATCTTAACATGTATAGCTTGGAGGAAAGATATGATAGAAACATTTAAGGGGGGATATGATAGAAACATTTAAATATATAAAGGGAATCAACACAGTAAAGGAGGAGACTATATTGAAAAGAAGGAGGAGACTATATTGAAAAGAAGAAAAACTACCACAACAAGAGGACATAGTCTTAAATTAGAGGGACAAAGGTTTAAAAATAATATCAGGAAGTATTACTTTACTGAGAGGGTAGTGGATGCATGGAATAGCCTTCCAGCTGAAGTGGTAGAGGTTAACACAGTAATGAGTTTAAGCATGCGTGGGATAGGCATAAGGCTATCCTAACTATAAGATAAGGCCAGGGACAAATGAAAGTACTTAGAAAATTGTCCAGACTAGATGGGCCGAATGGTTCTTATCTGCCGTCACATTCTATGTTTCTATGTTTCTATGCAATAGGCAGTTTTCTGTTCTGCAACAACATTGTTAGGTATGAATTCAGGACGAGGAGTGGATGGACCACAAAGGGGATTGCACACCAAACTGACTAACAGCCCTGGTGGCCAGCTCCACGCAGTGCTGCCAATGCACAGAGCACTTCTGAAAAACTCTCACAGAGCCTGATTGTCCTGAGTGTACCTTGTGCAGAACAGCTCCACTTTATTGGGACTTGGACTCTGGTGTACAGAAAAACAACTGTGAATTTGAAACTGGCCTGCCAAATGCAGGAGTGTTGGGAGTTATTACAGTGTACCGCTAAGTGAAAATTAAATGTATTACTTTTTTATTTGTGCTTTGCATGTTATATAGAATATATGTTTTAGAGGTCTTGTCCTGGATTTTGTTCCCCAGTTGACAAATCATGAATCGGAAAGAGCACATATTGAATATGTTGTGGAAATAAGGTCTACACATATTTCCTAGTTAGTGAAAAATGTCTATTTACTCATTTCACGATATATACATATATAGCTAAGCACACACACGTTATAATTAAGATGGCTGCTGGAAGCTTCTAGCTCCTTCCCCCTCCCCTCCCTTTCTCCTTCCTAACATCGACTAACTACCTCGTGCATCAAGATGGCGCCGGTAAACCGTGGGAGACCCTCATGGCCCCGCTGACATCACCTACAGTAGGCAGAGCATTGAAGCAACCACTTAACACCTAACCAATAATTGATGTATTATTCCATGTTATCTCTGACAATGCTTATGATGTAATTTTGCTTTAAAAGGGACTTGCCGTCCCCTCTGAATAAACTTTCCTCAAGTTATTCAACAACCTAGAACCTGTGTCTGGTGTGAATTACTTCAGGGAGCGTGCACGCATAGTTTCATTGATTTGGCCAGGGGCAGATACACAAAGAAATAATCAATACTTTAATTGATTTTTCCACTTCAATTGGCGCCCAACGTGGGGCCCACCGGAGAGCCGGTTCGGAGGGCCGGAACCAACGGACCGGAGCGGACCTCCGGAAAGTGGGACAAGCGGAGCCTGATCACCTCCATAATACAGCTGTTGCCTGTGTTATTCTCCTGTTTTGTGCCGGTCTGTCTCCGAGTCCACTTCCGGCTTCCAGAAGGCTACTAGAGACAGGTAATTAACTCATCCGGTGCGCCCTTTTTAAGTGAACCTGTCGATTGTCTATCTGCCTCCTGTATTCATTTATGTGTGTGTGTTTATTATACCTTTAAAATATGTTTGCTTGACTGCCTAGCGGGCAGGGAACGCATTTTATATGTTTGCTTGACTGCCTAGCGGGCAGGGAACGCATTTTATATGTTTGCTTGACTGCCTAGCGGGCAGGGAACGCATTTTATATGTTTGCTTGACTGCCTAGCGGGCAGGGAACGCATTTTATATGTTTGCTTGACTGCCTAGCGGGCAGGGAACGCATTTTATATGTTTGCTTGACTGCCTAGCGGGCAGGGAACGCATTTTATATGTTTGCTTGACTGCCTAGCGGGCAGGGAACGCATTTTATATGTTTGCTTGACTGCCTAGCGGGCAGGGAACGCATTTTATATGTTTGCTTGACTGCCTAGCGGGCAGGGAACGCATTTCAGCCGGTGGGGCTGGGTTTTTATGTTTGCTTGACTGCCTAGCGGGCAGGGAACGCATTTCAGCCGGTGGGGCTGGGTTTTTATGTTAGCTTGACTGCCTAGCGGGCAGGGAACGCATTTCAGCCGGTGGGGCTGGGTTTTTATGTTAGCTTGACTGCCTAGCGGGCAGGGAACGCATTGCAGCCGGTGGGGCTGGGATTTTTGTTTGATTATTGCAGTATTTCCTTTGGTACCAGTGTTTTGCCGGGACCAGCCTGGTGGGTGAAGGCTGGGGATTGTTATACCCTGAATATCTGACACCGGTGGTGTTAACATGTACATGGCTATTTTGCTCTCTATCATTCTGTGGTTTCTGTTTAATTGTTGTTACAGTGTGGGTACCCTTGGTGTGTGTGTGTGTGTCGTGTGGTTAGTTCTGGATTCCGGAGTTTACGCTCATTTGTATGTTTGTGATTTTTGCAAATGTCTTCTCATTAGCGCAGCCACGTTCACCTTCTCCTTTGTTCTTTATCTCTCCTGTGCCTGTTGCCCAGAGCTGTGTTAGTCACCCACGCTCATTCGCTCCCGTCCGTGACCACCACCCCGGGTGGGCGGATCTCCGTGACTGGTCTACGTTTGGGGAAGACGCACGGGGCTCAAGTTCTCGTGGCAGTCGAGCACTGTAGACATTCTTTTTCCCTTGTACTTACTATACTTCTTTGTCTTCCATGTGTGGCACGCTTTGATTACTCAAAAATGGGACAGGAACACGCTAGACCTGCTAAGGGCTTGCTAGCTTGTGACATTGTGAAAGAAAGGGCAGGGGAAGATGCAATGTTGAAACTTAAAAAGATTGCTAAGGTGTGTGGTTTCCAGATGTTGCCCAGTGGGAGATTACAACCTGAGTTTTGGAGGAAGCTACTCATAGACAAGGAAGGGTTGTTGTTGGATAATGGACTTACGAAAGTTGCAGAGGCTTGGTACCGGGTGGCTAGAGGTTTGAAACGGGAAGGATGGGTCGAGGAAGAACTAGAGTTTCAGGGGCATATTGTGTATGTTTATCACAGGAGTGTTCATAATGATGATGTTTCTATTGTTCCACGACCACCGCCCTATGATGGCGCCCGGAGCGCAACACTTAATTCCCGCCCTGCTTCTCCCGTCACGACACAGACCCCACCCTCTGGGGGTGTGTCTTCAGCTCCCACTCCCCTGTGCCCCGTACTCGGTGCGGATGGTGCTTACTATTATCCAGTGCCACTTCACTCGTTCCCTCCTACTCCCATGCCTCAACCTTCCTATGACCCAACCCCCTCCGTTAACCATCCTTCTGCCATGCCTGCCGAAGCCCCTCCGCCTTCATGTCCTTCGTTACCTCTCCCAGTGACCGTCCCCACTCCGGACCTTACCATGGCTTCCCTCACCTCACCCATTGAAGTCCCACCTTCCTCCTCCGCTTCCCTCTCAACCCCGAGTACCCCTTCCTTAGTAGCTTCCGTTCCCTCATCCTCTCCGTCTATCACACATCCAACTCCCCTACCCCATACCCTTTCTACCGGCCCTATTCCTCCGGATCTCTGTCTCCCCGCTGACCCAGGACCCCTCCTTCCCACGGCCGATTTGCCGTCCCTAATCTCTGCCCTCACCGCCCTGACCCAGCCCCTGTTACCACCTCTCCTCCAGTGTTACCTCCTCCTCCCGAAGTCCCAGCCCCCTCTACCTCGTTATCCCTCCTTCCCACGGCCGATTTGCCGTCCCTAATCTCTGCCCTCACCGCCCTGACCCAGCCCCCTGTTACCACCTCTCCTCCAGTGTTACCTCCTCCTCCCGAAGTCCCAGCCCCCTCTACCTCGTTATCCCTCCCTCCCACGGCCGATTTGCCGTCCCTAATCTCTGCCCTCACCGCCCTGACCCAGCCCCCTGTTACCACCTCTCCTCCAGTGTTACCTCCTCCTCCCGAAGTCCCAGCCCCCTCTACCTCGTTGTCCCTCCCTCCCACGGCCGATTTGCCGTCCCAACTCTCCGCCCAAGTTGCTCTGCCACAGCCCCTTGTTCCTATCCCTCCAACCCCTTCCCCGGCAACCCTTGACGCACCTATGTCCAATGACCTGTCTACTTCAATATCCGCCCTTTTCACTGCAGTCACTTCCCTGGTTAACTCCGCGATCCCAGCATTGCCTCCCATCGATATACCTCCTCCTCCTCCTCCTCCCCCCGAGCCTTCAACCCCTCCCTTGTCTCCCGTTAATCTCCTCGAGCCTTCCGATCCAATCTCTGCTCTTGCACATGTCCTAAACACCCACCTCTCACGGCCAGCCCCGCCGTCCCCCATGATGGCCCCTTCCACGGCTTTAGTTCCCCGTGCCCCTTCCGCCAGCACCAGTTACCCAATCATGGTGGTTGGGTCCGAGGTGTCTGCGACTTCGGACCAGCCCTATGCGATGGGTGCCTCCCCCCAAGCCTCGGGTTTCCACCCAATTACCTCTCCTATCACCCCCTTCCCAGTTGCCCCCGCTACAGCTACCCCTGAGGCTACTCTTCACCGTGGTCCAATAGTGCCCGAGGAGGTCGTTGTGGTGGACCAGAGCCCACCCCATCTGGGGGGGGAAAGGCTTCCCCAACGGCACTCGATTCCCCAGGGGTATACTCAGATCAGTCATGGTGCGGATGGTGCACCACCTATGTACGTTACTTTTAACCCTTCCCAAGCCGCTACCCTTGTAACCTCACTCCCTGATCCTGAGAAACACCCCATGCCCTTTTTCCGCAGGATGGCTCAGATCCGCAAGACATATTCCGCTGCATGGCGGGATCTTATTAGTTTATGTGAAATTAAGGCTGGAGATGCATACTGGCCAATCATGGAACGGAGCTTTAGTGATGCTCCACTTACTTCTGATACTGATTACCGTTCTGGTGAAACTTTCTGTGAACAACTTCGCGCCTGGGCGCAGGATAAACTAGCTGACCAGGCTACTTGCATTAATGACATAATACAGGACAAACTTGAGACCGTTGAGAAGTACCACTCTAGGTTGACTCAGACATTCTCGGACTTAGGGTTCAGCACTTACAACAAGGCACACACCCAGCTGCTCTCTGCAGCTTTTGTGGCAGGATTGAGAGAACATATTCGTAAGGGGTTGATTTTAGCTCGCCCTGAGTATAGAATTATTCCACTAGACACCCTTTTGTTGGTAGCCAAGGGCTTAGAATCTGTTTTACAACCCACACAGCGCAGGGCTAGCCCACTGATGTACACCACCTCCACACCTATCGCTAGTTCTAATCAAGTTCCTCAGGTGTACCCCCAACAGTACACCCAATCACCCCAGACACTGCCTGCACCAATCCCTTTCCCCCGGGACCGGACCATTATGACAATCCGGACCTGTTTTAATTGTAATCAGCCAGGCCACTTTAGAAGAGATTGCCCACAGCCTAGAGTGTTCCGCCAGCCAACTCCCCGGTACCAAGGTCCCCATGTCACTGGCTACAACTACCCTTCCCCTGGTTACCTTCCCGCCCTTCCCCATCCACAGTTGCCTCAGCTTCCCCCTCCTCCCCCTCCTCCTCCTCCTCCTCCTCCTCCTGAATACTCTCAAGCTCGGCTCCCTGTATCAGAAGCTCGTGCATATCCTTCACCCTCTGCAGAAGGGTTTGATAATGATGATTTCCAAGACGGCCAGCCCCGTCATACCCTCCGCCCATCTCGTCCCCCCATGCATTCTGCTAACCCCCCTTCTACTTCCCGCCGGTACCAGGGACCAGACCAGGCCCATTTAGATTTATTACAATAGGTAACCGGCAAGCCTGTGTCAGCAACCCCTGCCATGGCAGTGTCTGCGGGGGATGGGGGAGGCCCTCTAGCTACTGTAGTTCTCCCTGTGGAGGGCCACCCCACCACTTTCTTAGTTGACACAGGTGCAGCCCGTAGTGTCCTTAGGGAACAAGACCTGCCTGACCCTTCTTTCTTGTCTGACACTGATGTTTCCTGTGTTGGGGTGGATGGTACCCCACGCAGCAACCCCCTTACTAAGCTTCTACACGTAGGTTCCCACATCCTCTCACGCTTTGTTGTTTCCTCTACCTGCCCCATTAACCTCCTAGGTGCCGATGTTCTCTCTCGGCTCCAGGCCTCCATTACCTTCACTGCAGATGGGCAGATTGAATTGACAACTCCCTTATCACAAAAGGATACCTCTGTCCTCTGTTCACTCCCTATTTTGTTAAACCTAACTGACAATACAGGGGATGCACGGGTCCCACAAACCCCCAGTGCTCTGGATCGTATCCCTCAAGAACTTTGGTCCACTGGCCCGGATGATATTGGTCGTTTACATGTGCCCCCGGTCTTAGTTCAGCTCCTGCCTGGGGCACTGCCTCCTCGCAGGCCACAGTATCCTCTGAAGCCTGCACAAGCTGAAGCCATTACCAGACAAGTTGAAAGTCTCCTTGCCAAAGGTGCCCTCATCAAGTGTTCATCTCCATGTAATACTCCGCTGTTTCCTGTTAAAAAGAGAACTGTTAAAGGTCAACCTGACCAGTACCGCATGGTGCAAGATCTCCGTGCTGTGAATGATGTGACCATCAAAGACACTGCAATTGTTCCTAACCCCCACACCCTCTTATCCCAAGTCCCATCAACTTCAACAATATTCACCGTGGTGGATCTAGCTAATGCCTTCTTCAGTGTCCCCCTTGACCCTTCCTGTCGGTTTCTCTTTGCCTTCACCCATGAAGGACAGCAATACACCTGGACTGTCATGCCTCAGGGGGCTCAGAATTCCCCCACACAGTTTGCTCACGCCATGTCACTGGTACTGGATCCTTGGCAGAAATCTCATTTGGATGTCGTCCTGCTTCAATATGTTGATGATCTCCTTCTCTGTGCTCCTGATTTGCCCATTGCAGAGCGTGATTCAGAAGATCTCCTATGTTTCCTTGCTGCAGCTGGATGCAAAGCCTCAAAATCCAAGTTACAATGGTGCCGGCCCTCTGTGGTCTTCTTGGGACACTGCCTTTCCCATGGCACCAAACATCTAACCTCCCAACGTGTACAAGCCATTCTGCATCTTCCACTACCTGCTAATCACCAGGCTCTCCATGCTTTTCTGGGCCTTATCACGTATTGCAGGCCCTGGATACCTGAAGCATCAAAGCTCATGCAGCCACTCTATGATGCCCTCAGGAGTGAGCCCTTTCATCTTACAGAAGAAACTATCACCTGTTTCCATACTCTGAAAAGAGCTATTGCTTCTGCACCTGCCTTGGGCCTGCCCAACTACCGACTTCCCTTCCACCTGTTTGTCTCAGAAAAATCAGGACATGCTTCCGGAGTCCTCACCCAGAAACATGGATCTAGACAACGCCCTATTGGCTATTTTTCCTGCATGCTTGACCCTGTTGCAAGGGGAAGCCCCTCTTGCCTCCGAGCGGTGTTTGCCGCCAGCGCTCTCCTGGACAAGACCAATGGCTTTGTTCTTGGCCATCACCTCACAGTGCTGGCCCCTCACGACATTACTGCAATCCTACAGCAAGTTCGACCTAAACACCTTTCTTCCCAACGTCACCTTCGCCTACAGACATCCTTACTCCTACCTGATAATGTGAAACTCCAGAGATGCCTTTCCCTGAACCCAGCCACTCTTCTGCCACTTCCCAAGGGGGGAATTGTGCATCACTGGTACAGCCTGGATATCAACCCAGATGTTCGAGCAGATTTACAGTTGCCCGTGTTCACACCTCCCCCTGATGAACAATCAGAGGCCCCACTCCACTGTGTCTTGTGGTTTAGGGACGAACCAAGTCCTGATGTGAACTATGAGGAAGAACTATTTCAGCTCAAAGAAATTCAAATTACCCTGACTGACTTATTTTGGGACTCTACAGGTACCATGCTCATTTTGGTTCACCTTCCAGATAATGTAGCACACTTCTACCACCATTGGGAAACAGCTATCCCACACATATCTCTCACCGAATCCCACAACACCTTATGGGAGAACCTAGGCCCGATGGCCAAAACTTGGAACCAAATGACTCAAGAACAACTGACTTCTACGGGAATAAATAAAAAGACCATTAACTACTGCACAACAGGATACTCCAGGTACCACACAGAGGCCTGTGAGGACCCACCCACCATAGACTGCAACCTCATCGATATTCCCCATGACTGTTTTGAACAAATGAAAATGGAAACTACACACCTACCAACTGTTTATGAAGCTGCATTACTCAACCCGGATCAAACACTATTTGTGGATGGCTCAAGGTTTGCTGATGAACAAGGACAATACCACACTGGATATGCAGTCACCACAGGATGTCAAATATTACAAGCAGCTGCCCTACAACCAACTAAGTCTGCCCAAGAGGCCGAGTTAACAGCCTTGACTGTGGCCTGCAAACTGTCCGAAGGCCTACGTGTCAACATTTATACGGATTCAAGATATGCCCTGGGAGTGGCACACGATTTTGGCTTAATCTGGAAGACCAGAGGATTTCTTACAGCCACCGGTACCCCAGTAAAACATGGGGCAGCCATTGCAGAACTGATGGACGCATTGGAACTCCCAGCAGAAGTGGCAGTATTGAAAGTAAAAGCTCATGGAAGATTAGACACAGAAGAAGCACGTGGCAACAACCTAGCTGATCAGGCAGCCAAAGAGGCAGCACGACAAGGATGGGAAGTGGACAGAAGAGTGGCCACAGATACATTACCCATTTACACTATGCAAACATTGCCTACAGATCTCAGGCTGCTGAAGGAACAACAAGCTGCCGCCACTTCTCAGGAGAAACAAAGTTGGAAGAACAAAGGAGCAATACTCCGTGATGAAGTTTACACCATTAATCTCAAGTTCTGCCTACCTAGAAGTATGTACCCAGCGGTGGTCCAATGGGCCCATGGGCCAGCACACCTGTCAAAGCTCCTGATGAACTCACTGATTGACAAGTATTTTGAAGCACCAGGCATCACTACCTTAACACAGAATTATTGCAAATCTTGTACTATATGTGCTAAGTGCAATCCTGGAAAGGTCATAAAGACTGCACCTAATCATCTAGCCAAGCCACATTACCCCTTCCAGAGGATTCAGATTGACCACATTCAAATGCCAAAGAGCGGACGTCATGAATATGCACTGGTTATAGTGGACATGTTTTCAGGATGGCCAGAGGCCTTCCCAGTGACTAATCTCACCGCGAGGACTACAGCCAAGTACCTTTTGACAGAAATTGTTTGCCGCTACGGGGTTCCAGAAGTAATTGAAAGTGACCAAGGGACCTCCTTCACTGCCTCGCTAACACGGGAAGTCTGGTCAGCACTGGGGGTGACCCTTGCATTCCACACACCATATCACCCACAGAGTAGTGGTAAGGTAGAGCGCATGAATGGCACTTTGAAAGCCAGAATGCTCAAAATGTCACAAGAAACTAACATGCCCTGGCCCGAGAGTCTCCCACTAGCGTTATTCAGTGTAAGGTACACTCCCAGAGGAAAATACAGTTTGTCACCTTATGAGATTTTGTTTGGTACAGCACCCAGGTTAGGTTGCTACTTTCCCCAACAGCTTCAGATTCAGTCAGACGCTATGGTAGACTATGTGACTGCCCTTTCACATGCCTTGACCAAGATACATGCCCAAGTGTTTTCTTCTATTCCAGATCCTGAGTCGAATACAGGTACACACAAGCTGCTTCCGGGTGACTGGGTTATGGTTAAGAAGTTCCTCAGGAAACACACCCTAGAACCGAGATTTGATGGTCCTTATCAAGTGCTCCTGATTACAGCAACATCAGTTAAACTAGCTGGAAAAAGTTCCTGGATACACGCTTCACATTGCAAAAAAGTGCCTGCTCCGGAAGAAGCTGATCTTGTTGAAACATGAATTTATTATGTGTCTTGTGTTTTCTTATATTGTTGCATTTTGCCTGGGCCCAACAAGTGGCCATAACCAAAGATAATCATGTTTACACTTTCTGGTACAATTCTTCTGATACTGATGTAGCTACATACACCTTTGATTACTGTGACATAGTTACCTGCACATTCCCACAGACACAACATGCAGCCATATACAAAGACATACCTAACAAAAAGGACCCATACATTTGTGTGACTGGAGGAGCTTGGGGACACCACTGTAGTTCATGGAAAGCTGCCGGGTGGAATACAGGTAGACCATGGGGCTACAGACCTCAGGTTGCACTAGACAGACTTGACAAAGACGGGAAGCCCCTACTTTCTAGAATGACTCTGAGTAAACCCACAGGGTCAACTCCCATTAAACTTACCCTGAATATAGAACACCCTAGTCCAAGGGACGCGGGGGAATATGTGATGGGGATGTACTGGAAGGGAGGTGGCTCACACAATGCACTGGGGACATTCTACCTACAAGACATGCTCACCTCCCCAGACTGGGTAGGGACCACTCACATGATCGTCAACCCATTAAAACCACATATTAAGACACTACATGACATGGTAGCTATAGCCAACCCCACCTTTGAAGACACTATGGCAGTGGAAACTGGTTTTTCAGACACTAATTTGTGGCTAGAATGGATGAGGTATAATGCCAACTCACACAATAAGACCAATTGTTACGTGTGTGGAGGAGCCAGGCCCCATCTGGGAACAGTTCCTCTGAATTTGCCCCCTGAAGTAGAATCATGTGTTCTGAGCCTTTACACACAGTCCGTCACCAACTCCTCGACATGTGAATAGTGGAAGAGAATTTACCCGATCACTCACGGACATGTAAAACCACCTGATGGAGTCACCATCTACCCAGGTAATTACACATGTTATACAATATCTAAAAACACCGGTTTGTATCTGGGCAAATTCCCATCAGGATATTGCTCAACTTACCATAATCCACCTGTATCACTGCTAATGAACCACACAAAGACAATCGGTGATATCTATTGGTTATGTGGGGATAAACAATTGAGGTCCCAATTAACTGGGCAATGGTGGGGGGAGTGTGCCCTAACTAAAGTCATAATGCCTATCCATATCATTCCAGATGGTGACCATAACACGTTAAACCTCACACATGTACATTCTAGAACCAAACGAGAGACTCCTATTCGAGGGAGTTTCGACCCCCATGTGTATATTGATGCCATAGGTGTGCCAAGGGGGGTGCCTAACGAATTCAAAGCAAGAGATGAAGTGGCAGCAGGATTTGAGTCCCTAATTCCAATGATAACTGCTAACAAAAATGTCAATTGGATTAACTACATTTACTATAATCAACAGCGTTTTGTCAACTACACTAGGGATGCCCTACAGGGCCTGGCAGAGCAATTACAAGCCACTACCCAAATGACATTTCAGAACAGAATGGCCCTAGATATGATTTTAGCTGAGAAAGGGGGTGTATGTAAAATCCTCCCTGAGACCATGACATGCTGCACATACATTCCAGACAACACTGGGCCCAATGGTAAGGTGACTATGGCCATAGAGAAGCTAGATAGTCTTGCAGACGAGCTAAAGAAAAATTCAGGAGTCATTGACACTTGGGACAGATGGTTTGGATGGATGAATGGTTGGCAAAGGACCCTCTTCCAGGTGGGGACAGCTGTTCTCATAATGATCGTCGTTTTCTTATTTCTGACCTGTTGCATATTCCCCTGCATACAGAAGTATCTACAGAAAGCGGTAGACAAGACTATAGATGACGTGACCCCTACTTTCATACACCAAGACATCACAGACCTCGAAGATGATACTCCACATACACCCCTTCAATCACATCAGTTCAAACAGACAACTGCTTTCCTGTAGGGATAGTGTAGGGAAAGCGTCTGTCTTAACTGGCAAGTCTCACGTGTGGAGATGTAGTGGACTAGCCACTGCGGGTTACCCGCGGAGTGAAGTGTTCGATGCTAGTTAAGGCAGATAGGTTGCAGGCAACTAGGGACATATTAGGGACAGTAGCAGTTGTTATGGTAAATAGCCATTTTAGGGGGGACTGTTGTGGAAATAAGGTCTACACATATTTCCTAGTTAGTGAAAAATGTCTATTTACTCATTTCACGATATATACATATATAGCTAAGCACACACACGTTATAATTAAGATGGCTGCTGGAAGCTTCTAGCTCCTTCCCCCTCCCCTCCCTTTCTCCTTCCTAACATCGACTAACTACCTCGTGCACCAAGATGGCGCCGGTAAACCGTGGGAGACCCTCATGGCCCCGGTGACATCACCTACAGTAGGCAGAGCATTGAAGCAACCACTTAACACCTAACCAATAATTGATGTATTATTCCATGTTATCTCTGACAATGCTTATGATGTAATTTTGCTTTAAAAGGGACTTGCCGTCCCCTCTGAATAAACTTTCCTCAAGTTATTCAACAACCTGGAACCTGTGTCTGGTGTGAATTACTTCAGGGAGCGTGCACGCATAGTTTCATTGATTTGGCCAGGGGCAGATACACAAAGAAATAATCAATACTTTAATTGATTTTTCCACTTCAGAATATTTATGAATCTGTAAAATAATTGATACATAGCATAAAGGCAGGCCTAGGTGAAATGTAAAAACTTTTAGCATAGTGGATAGGCCTAATGTCTCTGTTAATATGCTAATGTTTTGTTCTACATGAACATATCACATAACATTCTACTCCCATGATGTCTTGCATGCCCTAAAGCGAAACATCATGGGGCTTGTAGTTGGGGTCTGCCTTTTGGCTACCTATCATCCAGACAATGCACTCATGCAACATAACTGCCACTGACATAAAAAGTAACTACATAAATCCAGCAGATGTTCCATTGTTAAGGATACAATTTAAAGTTGATTTTCCATATAGATACATAGGAACACAATGTTCTCTGTTTACATCTGTCACAACCTACACCAGCTGTTTGGTGCAATATAAAGTATGAACACACTGTGGTTTGAATTAGAGATATTATAATAAGCCTTCCCAGCATGGCCACAATGTAAAAGAACACTATAACCATTACCATAACCACTGCGGTGTGCTCCACTACTTCACATGGAGAGCTGGAAGCTCTTAGCTCTTATTAGCGGAGCTAGTACTGCAGAGCTCTAATGGGCTAGACAGAGAGCCAGAAGCTTTTTGTTGTAAGTGACAACCAGCAGAACCCAGGTAAGTAGTCAAATTGGTATACAAGATTTACAAATTGGTATACAATATTTACAAATTGGTATACAAGATTTGCACTGGGGAGGGGAAGTTGGGGCACTCCTGGTACCACAAGCACTGAACTGTCCCGAGGCTCAGTCCATCCACCTTTATAACCCCCTTTCTTCCCACATTGCTGTCATCTACCATATCCCTGACGCCTTACTACAATTCCCTGACTATTTCCAACTTAGCCGACCTAACAACTCAGTTGTCTCAAGGTGTCTTTCAATAACTATCTCCTTTGGCCTACACACATTGCCAGCAATACCCCTGACATGTTGTCTAAGGAAGTACTGTTTGCAATCATGTCACGTACTGCATGTGCTTGGGCTCATTGCATTATAGGATATTAACCCACACACCTGTGAATAAAGAAACTTCAGGTAAGAATGTGATTTTACCTACAGAGACGCAAGCTATCTGTACAGCACATCAGATACTTATCTGAATCATAACTTGTAACCATGTCATTTGAGGATGCCAGATTCAGTTTAAATCAACTAGTCCCTTTCTAAATAACACTTTGTTTAGTTTGTGATGTCATTTTCCTTTTAATTACTATTCCAGTTAAAGAGACTATTTACTAAAGGATGCTAATTATATCCACAGCTGGCATTGTTAAAGCTTGTATATCAGTAATGAACATCCGATCTAACTTATCTCTAGTCTGTTCCCAACACGGTTACAATGTTGAGTTTTTCAATGTATATCTCCAGATAAGCACTGCGTTACTGTGAATGTTAATAACAGCTACGCCTAACTAATGTGTAATTTATTAATTTAATTAAATAAGCCTTTTAAGGGGTTGAGGAATTAAGGTTTCTAGTGCAGGAGTAGGCAACCATCGGCCCTCCAGATGTTGTGGACTTCATCTGTCATAATGCTCTTACAGTCATAATGCTGGCAAAGCATGAGGGGGATGTAGTCCAACAACATCTGGAGTGCCGAAAGTTGCCTTACCATGATCTGGTGGATCATACGGACGGTAAATGTTTTAAAGTAGCTGTGACGACACAGCCTCTTTGGTTGGACATCTGTTTTAAACAGCCCTCTCTTTCACCAGATGTGCTCCAGCTCTTATCTCTTCCCCCTTCATTTTTAAAAAATGATTCTTACTTGACTTTTCTATCATGTTGCCCGTTGATGAAATTTATTCACTAAACGTAAAGTCATAGCAAATTAAAATTTGATTGGCAGAACTGAGGCTAAAATCATCACGTCGTGACTAAAATTGAGAATTTTTCCAGATCAGCTTTTTTTTTAAACTCAGTTTTAGCATCCAGATTTTATGCTGTTACATTTAAGAGTTTAGTAAATAGCCCATTATGTCCTTGATGCTAGTTGATTTCTTTTTCTGTCTTTGGTTAATTATTTGTATTTTGTATTCGTGTTAGTATAATTTAATAACTGGCTGATCTGGTTCTCAAAAGGTTACAGAGAAGACAAAACTATGGTAAGTTATAAACTTAATTCAAAGTGAATTTCCATTTTTAGCAAAACCTAAAATTTGAAATTCACTTTTCATCCATGAAAATTCAAACTTTACTGATTTGCTCTGTCCGCATTGGTATTTGCTAAACAGTGAATTAGGGATGAGCTTAAAACAAAATGTGAAACATTTGGTCCATTATAGTTATACAAATTTTCCAATTCATCTGTATTCCCAATACTACTGTTTGATCTAAATCCTTGCAAATTAAGTGTTCACCTTACCAAAGATCACTCTTTAAAGTAGAAATGTCTCTTTCTGTGACATTTCTTTGTTCCTTCACTCCAGTAAAGGCTATGACAGACATTCACTGTAGTCAACAGAGCAGTGGAGGTAAGTAAAAAGCTTACTTACCTCTGCTGCATGTCCCTGTTTTTGGGGCATCATTGCCCCATGATGCCTCGAACCCAGGGTGCTACGGTATCTACCAGAGAAATGACTTATGCGTGCATGTAAGTGTTAACTAATTTACATAATTTCCTGGCCTTGGTCGGCAAAGTATGTAACTTAAAATATGAAGAAAGAAAAATAATTTCACAACAACTTTTGTTGAGCTACAAGTGAAGACGTGACATTTTTTTTTACAATTCTACTAAACTCAAAATATTACTTTACCAGTTCCACACATAGCGAGCAGAGGGTCAGTGGTTCGGCTTTGATATAAACGGTCCTCAGCGGTTTCTCTCTTTTGCATTTGGCACATGGTCCAAACAGGATGGCAAGGAATGTCTGATCACACATCCTGGGTGATTAAATTTAGCTGTCAAAAAAAAATAGAGAATAAGGCTCCACCACAACCATACTCCCACAGCAGCCAATGGTTTGAAAACAATATTCTGTAATGCTGAAGAGATGGGATTATCTACTTGTACATAATAATCCCAACTGCTTTGTTTGCAGAGGCTAAATAAAGATCAGTTTGTTTGGCGCTTTATAGTACCAACAAACAAAATATTCCAACTACAGGTAGAACTAAGGGAGTAGAGTCCGGCAAAAGTGTCAATGATCAAGTTGACAAATATTATTCCATTTTATAATCCTATCTATTTTTGTTTAAATCGTAATGTTCTGTTTTACAGTGTTGTGATGCAATAGGCAATGGCATGTCTATTGCACTTGTATTCTTAGAAGCAAGGCTTGGCATGTGCTATAGGGGACTATTAGTATGAGCTCTCAAAAATGCTTCTTCTGACATATCAATAGGCACTCAATGTTAGAAGGGCCAGACTGGGGTAAGAAAATGGTTTAGGCCAATGCCCCTTCCCTGGCCACTGTTTCTTCCTCCAACAATGCCGCTCCAGTGTGAGTGAGCTATAGTACATCTTGCTGCGTGTGCTGGTTTGTATACATCTATGGTTTATTAGCCTGGCTGGGGAGATACCTGGGATGCTCCAAGCTGGCTCTGTAGAAAGGGCCATATATTGTCATGGTTGGGCCACGTCAAAGAATAGATATTCCAAAATCCCTTTGGGTCTACTTATGGGACTGAAACTTGGAATAAAAGATCACTCGGTACTGGGCTATTCTCTAAAGTGTGACTCGTCTGGGATTAAAAATTCATTTCAAATTATGGGCTAAACTAGCAAATTGAATGTTTCCAGTTCAGCTGTTTAAGCCTAAATTTAGAAATGAACTTTGAATTCATTACAGTTCACACTTTAGTAAGTAACTTTCAGAGTGAATTCAGGCCAGAGGAACTGTAATCAACACATGAGGAATGTTTCCAGTTTATCTATTGTATCCTAAAATGTGAAAATTGATTTTGAATTCACTTTAACCCCTTAAGGACACATGGCATGTGTGACATGTCATGATTCCCCTTTATTCCAGAAGTTTGGTCCTGAAGGGGTTAAATACCTGATAATTCACACTTTACAGATCTGTGTGGCCAGGAGTGGACTCTTTTAGGTGACCACTAAAATAGGTGTTGGAATGGGGCAAACCTTCAAACACATGCCCCCTTAATAGCATACGTTTAATCATGCAGTTTTCTATTGGCAAAATAACTATAATTGTGGAAGCTATTAGTATAATGGGATATGGACTTAAATAAGCTACCACACCACACTTTTTCATATATAAATATATAATTTCTCACAAAAAAAATCACTTAAGTTTTTTCTACTTACATTTTTCTCTTTTTTTTATTTTATTGAACTTAATTGTTTTTAAAGCTAAATGGTAACGACGATAACCAACACTAAACCAACTTTAACATGTTTTGTTTTTCTTTCTTAAATAGCAAAACGTATGGATTTAAAATCTGCTCCATCTTACCCTTTTCATTACCCCACTAGATTTTTTTTTTTGGGGGTGGAGTCCATTCACCCCCCCCAGCTTCCATGGTGAACTTGCAGACTCAACGTGAAATCAAATTTGATGTTGTGAGGTATAGACGTGCCCTGGAATTTAGCCTTGAATAAGTGACGATTCCACAAATTGGTTATAAATATATATATTTTACATGTCAATGAAGCTTGGTTTCACCAAAAAAAAATCATAACAAATTAACCACACCAGTATATTTAGAATATTGCCATGGGAAACACATCATCCATTAATGTTAATATAAAGATATTTATTTATACTTACAAAGCAGGCGTGGAGGAAAGGCTTGGAAGCAACTCACAAGTACAGTATTCTTTCTGTAAATGGAAGCTGAATGACGACCTTCATACTGCTAATCTACTTAGAGGAATTAAGCTTCAAGTGTCTTTACCAGACCCCTCCTTTATTACAATGTCAAGTAATGAATGTCCATTTCCTGCGGCCCATCCTTAATGCACTAATGCACTCTAATTAAGAAGTATCAACGCATTTTAGAAGGCTGTAGAAGATATAGGCAAATATTTATCAAGACAAAAACAGGTGCTATTCTCGGGCAAAGTGCTAAATAAGGAGCAATCGCCACGGAAACCAATAGAATGGCTCTCAACATTTAGTGCTTTGCACCTTTATGGCCTTGGTAAATCTCCCACATTATATTTATGAAATATTAGACATGGTTGTAGATTTATCAAGGAAAAACAAATGCAATTTTGTGAGCAAGCACTAAATGTTTAAAGATGTTCTCTTGCTTTCCATGGTGATAGATCCATATTTAATGCTTTGATCTTGTTGTTGAGTTAAATAATCAATGTTATCATACAGATCGTTTTAATGTTTTTGAGACTGGTTGGTGGGATTGACTGTCACTTTAACACAGATTTGGAGACACTAGTAGAGTGCAGGCCTTCTGTCATGCAGACCATCTATACATATAGTAATAAATCAAACTCACTGTCTAATGGTCTTCACTAGTTATGTGAGATCTCCTCTGTAACAGAGCTCCAGTACTCCAGCCGAGTACCTCTGCCAAGTCTGCTTCCTTGTAGCTATCAGGGACCCTGAAACACTTCAGACCCAGACGCCGAGGCTTGACTGGGATCACTTAGGGAAGTGATGGCGAACCTATGGCACGCCGGGCCCTTTCTGTGGGCACGCGGCCATTGGTTCACCATCAATGCAGAGTAGGCACCTGCCTGCCCAAAACGGCAGGCGCCTACTCTGCTTCCGTGTCGGGCGGCAGGGGGAGGGATCTGTGAAGCAGTGCTCCACACAGCATCGAGCGGGAGGACAGGGGAGCTGCTTCACAGATTCCTGCCTCCCGACACGGAAGCAGTGCTTGCCACCACCGGACCACCAGGGATGGCTGTGTCCCCCCCTCCTTCATTAAAGGTAAGAAGGAGGGAGGGGGGATACTGATTTAGCATACTTTTTTTTTTAAAAACACCTTTACCCCAGCCCCACACACACAGCACCCCTACCCCCACACACAGTACACCTACCCCCCACACACAGTACCCCTACCCCCCCACACAGCACCCCTCCTCTCCCCAGCATCCCTCCTCACCCCTACCCCCCACACACAGCACCTGACCCCCACAGCACCCCTACCCCCCACACAGCACCCCTCCTCACACACACACACAGCACCCCTCACACACACACAGCACCCTCACACACACACAGCACACACACACACACACCACACACACACAGCACCCCCACACACGCACACACAGCACACCCCTCACACTCACACGCACACACAGCACTCCTCAGACATACACACACACAGCACCCCTCACACACACACACAGCACCCCACACACACACACACAGCAACCCTCACACACACATGCACACACACACAGAACCCCTGAAACACACAGCACCCCACACACACACACACACACAAACAACACCTCACATACACATACACAGCACCCAACACACAAACACATACACTACACCCCTCAATGCAATATGTGTGTGTATTCAGCAGTCTGTGTGTGTGCGTGTATTCCGCGGTCTGTGTGTGTGCGTGTATTCAGCGGACTGTGTGTGTGCGTGTTCAGCGGACTGTGTGTGCGTGTTCAGCAGTCTGTGTGTGTGTACTCGGTGGGCTGTGTGTGTGTGTTCAGCAGACTGTGTGTGTGTGTTCAGCGGACTGTGTGTGTGTACTCAGCGGACTGTGTGTGTGTGTACTCAGCAATCTGTGTGTGTGTACTCAGCAGTCTGTCTGTATGTGTATTCAGCAGACTGTGTGTGTGTGTTGATTCATCAGTCTCTGTATTCAGCAGTCTGTGTGTGTGTGTTCAGCAGTCTGTCTGTATGTGTATTCAGCAGACTGTGTGTCTGTATTCATCAGTCTCTGTATTCAGCAGTCATGTGTGTGTGTATTCAGCAGTCTGTGTGTGTATGTATTGCATTTGTTGGAGATACTAATAAATATAAGCTTAATTTTATCTATTTATATTATTATTTAAAATTTGTATCATTGAACTCTCTGTTGTTGTGTTCCTTTAAAACAAAAGTTGTTAATTAGTTCGGACAACAGTACGAGTTGTTTTTTCTAAACTTAAACCTCAGTATTGAGGTTTAATTGCCGTGTTGGCACTTTAAGGAAAACAAAGTTGGCATGTATTACGGTTTGGGCACTCGGGCTCAAAAAGGTTTGCCATCACTGACTTAGGGCCTTTTCCACCCTGGACCAAACACCAGACGACACATGGTGAAGGTTAAACAGCAACTCTTTAATGAAAAAGCACACATAGTTTAAGCCCCCAACAGCCTCATTTACATACAATAGGTTACATAGATTACTATAGTACAAGGAAGGGTGGGGTCAGACAATAGCAAAGGCTGATGGGAGATTGAGGAGGGACAGAGCAGCTAGAGTAAACTGGTCTGGCAGTGTCCCTGGGACAACGCCCTGCTGGGGAAACAATAGACAGGAAAAAGGCGGGAGGGGAGATGCACAGACCAGCAATACATTCAACATACCCTGCACAAATAATAGGCACAATGTGACAAAACACAAAAGAAATTTGGGAGCCCACCCATAGTGTCTGTCTTCCATCCCCAGTGATGGTGACTACTGTCACATCCTCCATGTTTGATAAATCACAGAAGCAAATAGTTTTTGGGTTGGCACTATATTTGAGGCACGATAAATAGTGATGTCCTGAACGGTTCGCGAACGGTTCGCCACGGCCGGCGAACATAAACATAAACTTTGACCCTGTACCTCACAGTCAGCAGACACATTCCAGCCAATCAGCAGCAGACCCTCCCTCCCAGATCCTCCCACCTCCTGGACAGCTCACTAAGAATGCAGCTTCACAATTAATGTAAAATGCATGCTGTCCAGGAGGTGGGAGGATCTGGGAGGGAGGGTCTGCTGCTGATTGGCTGGAATGTGTCTGCTGACTGTGAGGTACAGGGTCAAAGTTTATGTTTATGTTCGCCGGCCGTGGCGAACTGTTCGGCCAACCGTTCGGCGAACCGTTCGGGACATCACTAACGATAAACTCAGTAATGTGCAGCTTGTGATGGCATTGAGATGTGCAATATAGCTGGCCTTAAACAAAAGCAAGGATGCGGTGCAAGGTTTAAAAGATGTAATCTGGTTTGATCTAGGCCCAAATTAATGCCTGCCTAAATTTGTATGTCACAAAGACATGGATATGACATATTTTTTCACTGTGAAAGTTAAATCTTATAACATGTTTTTTTCAAGGGAAATTATTCACTTTCACACATATATTTACATTATTTATAACTACACCCTGTTCCAAATTATTATGCAAATTCTATTTAAAGGGACACTATAGTCACCAGTGCAACTACATGTATTCCTGACCCTATAGTGTTAACACGACCATTTAGCCCCCCTGGGCCCCTCATCCCTCCATCAACTCAGAAGTCCCTCTGGTTCACTCTGAGTGACTGCAACTGGAGGTGTTCCTAGCTTTCAATGTAAACACTGTATTTTCTCAGAAAATACAGTGTTTACATGAGAAAGTCTGCAGGGAGCTATAGTTCTCACCTGAACAACCTCATTAAGCTGACGTTGTTCAGGTGACTATAGTGTCCCTTTAAGTGTCACAAAGATGAAATATTTTGTTTTTCAGTTTAACTCATGAATGCATTGTGTCTCAGGGCTCTTTTGATCACTGAAAACAATCTCAGACACCTGTGATAATTAGATTGACAGGTGAGCTCAATTTAAAGAAAAACTACTAAAGGAGGGTGTTCCACATTATTAAGCAGAGCACCATTTTCATGCAATGTGGAGAAGAAAAATGATCTCTCTGCTGCCGAAAAGAGTGAAATAGTTCAATGCCTTGGACGATGTATGAAAACATTGGATATTTCCCGAAAACTTAAGCGTGATCATCGCACTATTAAAGGACCACTATAGGCACCCAGACCACTTCAGCTTAATGAAGTGGTCTGGGTGACTGGTCCAGCTAGGGTTAACCCTTTTTTTTATAAACATAGCAGTTTCAGAGAAACTGCTATGTTTATAATAGGGTTAATCCAGCCTCTAGTGGCTGTCTCATTGACAGCCGCTAGAGACGCTTGCGTGCTTCTCACTGTGAAAATCATTGTGAATGCTTTCCTATGAACTGGCTGAATGCGCGCGCGGCTCCTGCCGCGCATGCGCATTCAGCCGATGACGTCGCTATGAAGGAGGAGAGGAGGAGGAGAGCTCCCGGCCCGGCGCTGGAGAAAGGTAAGATTTTAACCCCTTCCTCTCCCCAGAGCCTGGCGGGAGGGGGACCCTGAGGGTGGGGGCACCCTCAGGGCACTATTGTGCAAGGAAAACGAAAATGGGTACACGTTATTTATGAAGTTTATAAAAAAGATGGGTGGTGGGGTATATTTATATGTCAACCATGAGTTAAAGTCAAATTTTAGGCATGTGGAGTGTGAAGAGGAAAATGTGGAGGCTTTATGGGTAGATATCTGCTTGGGGCAAACAAAGGGAAATCAATTATTGGTTGGGATATGTTATAAACCACCTAATGTGAATATTAATGAGGAAGAACAGCTGTTAGAGCAAAATGAGAAAGCTGCAAATCGAGGTAACACGTTAATTATTGGAGATTTAATTACCCAGACATAAATTGGGATAGAGGGACTAGTACTTCAGCAAGGGGAATCAGGTTTTTGAATGTGTTAAATGGCACCTTTATGTCACAACTGGTACAAGCACCAACTAGAAAGGATGCTTGTCTGGATCTCGTCATAACAAACAATGTTGATCTTTTAACCAGCATTCAAGTAGGGGAGCATTTGGGAAATAGTGATCACAATATGGTAAATTTTGAAATAAACTCAAAAAAGCTAAAGCAAGTGGGGTATACTAAAACATATAATTTAAAAAAAGCCAATTTCAATAAGATTAGGGGAGCTCTACAACATATTGACTGGCATAAACTCCTTAGTGATAAAAACACTGAGGATAAATGGAAACTATTCAAACAAATATTAGAAAGGTACATTTCTAATATTTGTTTGAATAGTTTCCATTACCATTGGGTAATAATAGTTTCCATTACCTTTGGGTAATAAATATAAAAGAAACAAATGTGGCTTAGTAGAGAAGTAAAACAAGAGATTAAAAAATAAAAAAAGGGCATTTAAAGCATTTAAATCAGAAAAATCAAAGGCATCCTATTTAAGATATAAGGAAGCCAATAACGCTTGCAAAAAGGCAATTAAAGTGGCTAAACTAGAAAATGCGAAATTGATAGCCAAAGAATGCAAAACCAACCCCAAATTTTTTTTCAAGTACATCAATTCTAAAAAAACAAAAAATTAAAGTGTACGTACACTGGAAACAGAGTTGGGTTTATTAGCTAATGAAGACCAGGAAAAAGCAGAAATTTTAAATAACTATTTTTCTTCAGTATATATTAATGAGGATCCTATGGCAAGAGATATGCAAATGTTTGCTGCAAAAAACTTGCAAATAACTTGTGACTGAATAACTCGAGACAAGGTGCTACAGCTATTAAAGAAAATTAATGTAAATAAAGCTCCGGGGCCTGACTGTATTCACCCACGAGTACTTAAGGAGCTAAGTGGGGAAATAAGTGAACCTCTGTATTTAATTTTTCAAGATTCTTTTGTTTCAGGTGTTGTACCGGAGGATTGGAGGAAGGCAGATATTGTTCCTATATTTAAAAAGGGTTCAAAATCTTTGCCTGGAAATTATAGACCTGTGAGCTTAACTTCTGTAACTGGGAAAATATTTGAAGGGCTATTAAGGGATAATATTCAGGAATTCATTGGGAAGAACTTTGTTATTAGCAATAATCAGCATGGTTTTATGAAACATAGGTCATGTCAAACTAACCTAATTGCATTCTATGAAGAAGTAAGTAGAAGTATAGATCAGGGTGTTGCAGTGGATGTGATCTACTTGGATTTTGCCAAGGCATTTGATACGGTTCCTCCCAATAGGTTAGTCTCCAAACTAAAAGAAATTGGTCTAGATGAATATTCTTGTTC
>OW240914.1:71256658-71495402 GCA_933207985.1 Pelobates cultripes | reverse complement strand
GGGAGGGTGGGAGAAAAAGAAATTGGTAGGGGAGGGTGGGAGAAAAAGAATTTGGTAGGGGAGGGTGGGAGAAGAAATGGGGAGGGGGAGAAGAAGAAATGGGGAGGGGAGGGGGAAGAAGAAGAAATAGGGGAGGGGGAGAAGAAATGGGGAGGGTGGGAGAAGAAGAAATTGGTAGGGGAGGGGGGAGAAGAAGAAATTGGGAGGGGGAGGAAGGAGAAGAAATTGACGGGGGTGAGAGTGACAGGGGAGGGAGGGGCAATGAGAGTGGGAAGGGGGAGGGGAGAAGAGAGTGACAAGGGAGAGGGGGAGAAGAGAGTGACAAGGGAGGGAGAGGGGGGAGAAGAGAGTGACAAGGGAGGGGGGAGAGATTGACATCCATCACACACACATGCAATGCACCCCTTGCACACAGAAAAACACACAATGCATTACACACACAGACACACACACACACACACAAACAATGCAACCCTTACACACAATGCATCCCTTACACACACACAAATGGAACTGCTTCCCGTTCTCCCAGAACATTGATTTTTGTGACCACAGTTACAAACCGCCTCCAGAGATCCTGTTATACACCAGACCAGTGGAGCCAGACTGCAGCTAGAGCCCATCATCATCCTCATCTCGTTGTAAGTAGGCAATCTAGTATATTATTCGTGGCACTAATCTCTAATGTACCTCACATTAAAGAAACACTATAGTCCCCAGAACCACTGCAGCTTAATGTAGTTGTTCTGGTTTCTATAGCCTGTCCCTGTATGCCTTATAATGTAAACACGGCGGCACTGCAGCACTGGCGTTAGTTAACATGGCAGATTATATGGGTGGAGCATTGTGATGTCACATGGGGGGGGGGGGCGGCAAACTTTACTTTTGCCTAGGACGGCAAAAATCCTTGCACCGGCCCTGTATGTAACTATGTAACTATGTAAGATTTCAGTTAGAAATCAGCACTTTTATAAACTGCTATTAAAATGAGCATGTTCTGACGCATAGTGCTTTCCTCCCCCTCCAGCCCGGTGGGAGGGGGGCCATGAGGGTGGGGGGGGGGGGGAACTATTAACACTACGGGTTTGTTTTCCTGGCACTATAGTGGTCCTTTAAAAAATGGACAAATCTTTTACTTTTCTTGTTAAAAAGACATTTAAAACTGTTCAACATATCAAAATTAATTCACAGGAAAAAAAAAATACATTGAAAGAACCTGGCTAAAGCATTTCATGCATAACTGCACTTTTTCAAGGGCTGCCCCAGTGCTGGACTAGCAAGGCCCTGCATACTTCCAGCCTGTACCTCACTCTTGCAGCACTGTGCAAACAGACAAACAAAGCACCTCCTGCTAATTTTATTCCCTGTTAGACTACAGCCCTAGTGCTAGTGGCATCAGGTGCAAATGCTCTTGCCAGCTCTCCATGGCAACAACACAGATTGAAAGTGAGAGAGTACAGTAGGAAAGTCATACACTAACAAAATAATATATATTATTTTTAATTCTATTTAAAACTCAAATCTCCAGCACCCACTAAACAGCCACGTTACACCCCAGTACCACTTAATATATGATCAGTTGCATGACACATTGTTACACAATACACAGATGGCACCTCATTCACAGGACATCCATGTAACACAGCATGCACTCCACACAAATGTTTCTGTTTATTTCTACCAGTGCCGTTGGTGACAACATTGTGTTGGAAGCAGGCAGGACTCTTTAGCACAACGGAGTTTTGTGTTTGCACTTACATAACCTCACTTGACCCACGCTGCTGTTATAATGCTGGCTATTTGGAAAGAATAGGATGTTCTGTAGGGAGAGGTGTTGTAGTGATGGGTCAGTGATGTATCTCCACTCAGTTCTTCTACAACCTGCAGCTATTAAAGCACTAAATAGCAAAGTCCTCTCCAAGCCCATCTTCACATCACCTATACTGGCCACTAGCGACTTACATATCTATGTTTTTCCATGACTGCATGTTACGTTTCCTATACATATACATATAAATGACAAGCCAGTTAATTTTGGGGAGATTCAGAAGAGTGCAAAAAAACCCCAGAAAAGTGGAGTTATAAAAGTAGCTCTAGAAACAGAAATTTTAACTCCCCATTGTGTGTTCTTATTCATATATATGTTACAGTTAAAGTGAGAAATCAGTTAATGTGCACAGTACCTAGTTAATCTGCAGTTTAACTGATTTGCTCCGTTAAAGTGCGTAATCAAGAGTTTTACGCACTTTACCTAGGTAATGTGCACATTAACTGCTTCCATCTAGTTAAAGTGCAAAATGTTTGTTTTTTTCCCTCAGTAAAAGATAAATTATTTATTACAAAAAACGTCCTTGCAGAACCTGTTTCACCCTTTCAGTGCAAAATGTTTGTTTCTTTCCCTCGGTAAAGAGAAAATTATTTATTACAAAAATGTCCTCGCAGAACCTGTTTCACCCTTTCAGTGCAGTCTCGGCAGAGTCGTTCACTTCTCGTCTGAAGGCAGAAAGATTCTGTATGAACCTGTCTCGATTCTTTTTGTGAGCAAGTTCCTTTCAATGCCCTCCACCATCAAATTCTCAAAGCATAGATGCATGGCTTGTTGCTTCTCAGAGGGGGCTGGCTACTAACAATTCTGCTCCGTAAGTCTGAGAAATACTTCTCTCATTGAGAAGAATGAGACCAAGGAGAGGTCTGCTCATGGACCACTGATTCTGACAGTCTTCAAATATATGATGATATTGAGAACAGTGGAGAGCATCTGCTGGGATCATTTCAGGGTGTTGCTGCATAATGTGCAGGAAGCACTCGCTCTCTTGTGGTGGTGGGGGCTCCTCGTTTCTTACCAGTTCGGGATAACTGTTTGAAGAGGTATGTGACTATGTGGTCCAGACAAGAACAGAACAGCAGCCTGTGCACACCATAGTGTCCTCCAGAGCTGTGAGCCCCTCAGAGATGGAGGACAGAATGATTTTTCTGCACTTTAACGAGTGCCTAGAAGGTAATGTGCAGATTATCTAGGTAATTTGCAGATTACCTAGGTAATGTGAGAAATATTTGAGAAACGAAATCATTTTCTGCACTTTAACTGATCCCCCTAGTTAATCTGCAGATTAACTAGGTAATGTGCACATTAACTGATTTCTGCCCTCTAACTTTAACATATATATGCATTATAGGGTGGGGCCAAAATTCAGAGGAGGATTTGACCGGTAAATAAATAATGTATTTGTTAGTAGTTCAATTTTTTGTTGTTGCAGGTACATAATATAACTGAGTCTTGGGAGATTTATCATGGGTAATTTCACGAAGAAACAATGAGTACAAATAGTGGAATTTTATTTTCAATGTGACAAGTCCATTATTTTGAGGCAAAGAAAAAATCATCCTGAAATGTGGTTTCAAAAGGATGAGGCTACTGGCCATAAAGCCTGGGTCACCATGGATCTCCTGACACACCTGTTCAGCGAGCGGTTAATTTCAAGAAACTCGCAGATTAATTGTCCTCCATGTTCGCCCGATCTTTCATCTTCCGATTACTTCCGGTGGGGATTTCTGAAGAAGCAGGTGTACGTGAATAAACCGCGTACACTTGACAAGATCAAGAAGAATATCCGTGCAGAATTTCGAGTGCTAAAGCCTCAAACATTAACTGATGTTATGAACAATGCAATCGAAATAGACCAACTTTGTGAAGCAGCAAATGGGGCTCATTTGAAAGACATCATCTTCTGTACCTAGTCCAACAAATCTCCATACACTTAGCATTCCTTGAATGTAAGATCATTGGCATTGGTTCATTAATAAAATAGTTATTGGCCCCTCAAACCCCACTTTGTATGTATATTATAGTGTAGCACTTTATATAAGGATTAAATCTGTCAAGAAATAGGTCCTCCAATGCCATTTATAGATGTTAGATATGCACATATTCCACAGCCACCTTAAAGGAAAACTCCACACACATAAAGAACTTCAGATTGCTGAAGTGCACTATGCGTCAGAACATGCTCATTTTAATTGCAGTTTATAAAAGTGCTGATTTCTAACTGAAATCTTAAACTTATAATTACTTGCAGAACTCCCCCCCTTGTAAGTCAGACTAACATAGGCTTGCCCGACTAGCTCAATGAACAAGAAACTGAGGACACTCAATGAGGAGCCTACAATTGGTCATTTCAGGACAAAAGAGGAGGGGTTGCAAAGGTTGCAGAGAAGAGATCTGCAGCGTTTGCAAGCTGTTTTTAGAGATATCCCCAATGAAAAAAATGCAATATCATAAAAACATTATATCATTTCTGACATATACTTTATAGTCTATATCAGTGATGGAGAACCTGTGGCATGCCGGGCCCTTTCTGTGGGCACGCGGCCATAGGTTCGCCATCAATGCAGAGTAGGCACCTGCCTGCCCAAAACGGCAGGCGCCTACTCTGCTTCCGTGTCGGGCGGCAGGGGGAGGGATCTGTGAAGCAGCGCTCCACACAGCATTGCGCGAGAGGACAGGGGAGCTGCTTCACAGATTCCTGCCTCCCGACACGGAAGCAGTGCTTGCCACCACCAGACCACCAGGGATGGCTGTGTCCCCCCCCCTCCTTCATTAAAGGTAAGAAGGAGGGAGGGGGGGGATACTGATTTAGCATACTTTTTTTTTTAAACACCTTTACCCCAGCCCCACACACAGTACCCCTACCCCCCCACACAGCACCCCTCCTCTCCCCAGCATCCCTCCCCTCCACCCAGCATCCCTCCCCACCCCTACCCCCCCACACACAGCACCCCCGGCCCCCACACACATCACCCCTACCCCCACAAACAGCACCCCTACCCCCACACACAGCACCCCCCTTACACACACACAGCACACACACACACACACACACAGCACCCCTCACACACACACATAGCACCACACACACACACACATATAACACACACAGCACCCCTCACATGCACACACAGCACTCCTCAGACATACACACACACAGCACCCCTCACACACACACACAGCACCCCACACACACACACACAGCAACCCTCACACACACATGCACACACACACAGAACCCCTGAAACACACAGCACCCCACACACACACACACACACAAACAACACCTCACATACACATACACAGCACCCAACACACAAACACATACACTACACCCCTCAATGCAATATGTGTGTGTATTCAGCAGTCTGTGTGTGTGCGTGTATTCCGCGGTCTGTGTGTGTGCGTGTATTCAGCGGACTGTGTGTGTGCGTGTTCAGCGGACTGTGTGTGCGTGTTTCAGTGGGCTGTGTGTGTGTGTTCAGCAGACTGTGTGTGTGTGTTCAGCGGACTGTGTGTGTGTACTCAGCGGACTGTGTGTGTGTGTACTCAGCAATCTGTGTGTGTGTACTCAGCAGTCTGTCTGTATGTGTATTCAGCAGACTGTGTGTGTGTGTTGATTCATCAGTCTCTGTATTCAGCAGTCTGTGTGTGTGTGTTCAGCAGTCTGTCTGTATGTGTATTCAGCAGACCGTGTGTGTGTATTCATCAGTCTCTGTATTCAGCTGTCTTGTGTGTGTGTATTCAGCAGTCTGTGTGTGTATGTATTGCATTTGTTGGAGATACTAATAAATATAAGCTTAATTTTATCTAGTTATATCATTATTTAAAATTTGTATCATTGAACTCTCTGTTGTTGTGTTCCTTTAAAACAAAAGTTGTTAATTAGTTCCGACAACAGTACGAGTTGTTTTTTCTAAACTTAAACCTCAGTATTGAGGTTTAATTGCCGTGTTGGCACTTTAAGGAAAAAAAAGTTGGCATGTATTGCGGTTTGGGCACTCGGGCTCAAAAAGGTTCGCCATCACTGGTCTATATAATTCTTTAACTACATTTAAGCATTTTTACCTAATAAATAACAATTAAAGACAACTGACAAGAAACATATTTAGTAATCTGAACATTTATTATTTTGTAATAAAAATAACAAAACCAGAATCAGAGACAGTATTAAAATCCCAAGTAAATATTACAAGTTTACAGAAAATCGATGCAGTAAAAAAAGGCAACATTTTGATTATGCACAATGAAAAGACACATATATTGTTTTTTTTTCTAGAACATATACATAGCTTTATACCTATGCCAAAAATATATATTTTTATACATTCTGTCAATATAAATATAAATCTTTAGCTCTGTTTGTAATGTAGCAGTCACTAAAACCCATGTGTTTTATTAACTTACATACTAGCCAATTAATTAAGACTAAAAGTGAAAAACAAAGACAAAAAGACAAACAAACATGAAAACAGTTACAACATTATTTTGGAGGCATAAATAACTGTCTTGTAGGCTTAAGATAGTGTTGAGTGATTGAAATCAATCAGGGAGAAATGATTCGGTTTTGAAAACATCTTTTAGAGTGTTGAAAACATCTTTCAGAGTGTACTGTTATGAAGACGCCAGTGTTTGGTATGCCCTTGCATCATAAAACCTTTTAATCACGTATGAACTGGCAATTCATCTTCATAATCTATTTGTGTTGCCATCACTTTTAAAAAAAAATTAAAATAAAAAACAGCTTATTGCTAAATTATTTGTACTAGTCAGTTTGGGAACCTAGAGTGTAAATGTACCAATTCTAAAAAAAAATCATTACCTACCTAAAAACAAACTGTTTGATTTTTTTTTTATGCACATTTTTTATACCACTCTTTTTTGTTCATTGTTTTTTTTCTTTGTTATTTGCCTCACATCTGAACGTGTTATGGCACAGCCTGGCATATCATGCAGATCACTGGTATCCCATAATGCTGTGCACAAGTTGCACAAATCTACGTGAAGATCTTCAGTGTGCAAACAATCATGGGACGAAGATGTAAGCAAATCTGTCCGTGTTTTAATTAATTTTCATTCCATTTTTTTGTGGACTGTTATTCATCCTCTTGAATAACCACTGCTTGCATTTTCAAGTGTATTAGGGGAACATTGTGTGGAGTGAAACATCAAATTAAAACTATTATATCATGATAAAGAGGTCTTTGTAGCAGCTTTAAAACATCTAAGCATAATCGCAGAAATATTTATTATCCAACTTTTCAGACCTCAATAATTCAATCTTGGGACTACATAGAAAATATTTCCAAGGAGCCTTAAAATTGGTTAACATAGTCTCTCAATGTTTGTGAATTTCTTCAATACATGCTCCTGCTAGCTTATAGTAACTAGTATTAAATGTGCTAAATGTTTTAAGCATGGAATCCCAAAACAGTTACATTCATCTTCATATATCCTGTTTTTTCTTTCTTTTTTTGTTCGGGACTTAGCAGAAACTGTCATAGGGAAAGTAATACAATGATTTAAAAGCAAACAGTACTATGTCTTAATGTGGGTCAATTCTAACATCTCAACAGATATTTTGCCCAAATACAAAAATAGCACTTCATTCGTCTACAGACACTAATCATTTGGGAATCCTTCATGTTGCTCTGGGATTTAGTAACGGGCAGTCTTTTTTTTTATCCTAGATTCTCGTTAGGAAGCCCAGCTTGAGGCTGCTGGGAACCTGGATCACTTCCAATGCATGAGGAGATGGACTGAATGGGAAAGTAACTTGAAAGAGATACTTGCTATCCGCCATTAACTGTGAGTTGTCTTCTCTGTTGTTGAGCATGGACTGAAATACATTAACAAAAAAGTAATTTGTACAACATTTCAGTTACTTGGAAAGGCTTGCAGTGTGTGTGTGTGTGTGTGTGTCTAAAGGTGTTTAAAAAAAACAAAAACCACCATGGACACACCTGGGTAATCCCTAAATCCTGGACTGTTAGGTGTGCCTTGAGGAGCACTGCTATAGAGAATTTAAATCGAAATTAAAAAATTCAGACTAAAATAAATAAACTGTTAGAGTCAGAGTTTTTTTAAATCAACCATAGGTACCTATATATTGTCTAAATTTACTACAATTTGGAATCTAGTGAATTAACCCCAATGTGTCATTAAATGCACATCTTAGGAACCATAACCACTACAGCTAAGTGATGTAGTTATGGTGCAGGAAACTTGTTCCTGCAGGCTTTTGTTTGACAAACTGACATAATAAGGCTTTAAAGCTGGACTGGATTTTAGCTCCTCTTTAAAGCCTGTCAATCAAAGTTACACGTACAAAGTTACACATACAAGCATACCGAGTAAAGGGATTTGCACACTCTGCTCCCCCAGAAACAGCACTCATAAGTACAAATATTGCCTGGTGATGGGCACAAATGGCCACGAGCAACACCAACCATCGCAGACACAGGGGAGCTGCAATTGCAAGTCCCATTCAGCAAGTAAGTGGTTATGGTGCCTACATCATCACTTTACTCCCCTGAAGAACAATGATGTCACAGTACTATCATTTTAAAAACTGAAGAGGTTATTATATGTTGGTATACTTGTTGAATCATCTTTAGCTGTTGTAGAAAAACGTAAAGTGGTAAACTCATTTTTATGCTGTAACGCATCAACTATTTTACTAACGTTTGCCACACCTGCATTTTACGTGATATAACTAAAACATAAGCTACAGTTCATAAAATGTTTTACACACAAAAAAACTAGCTACATTGCATGTACAATATCTTATGTTCATTTGCACATTTGTTAATGTTCTTTTTCTGTTTTACGTAAATGTGAAGATATTTTATTTAATAAAGATTGTCAAAAAAACATACATGAAATAAGAGTTACAAGTAGAAATCATACACTGTAAATCTTTTACAACGAACCTTATGCTTGTGAGATGAAGTTCTAAATAAGTTGCACTAAGTTGTGTTTATTAATAATAACAATTACCTGAACCTTGCGCACAAAGGATGGGGTCACCCGCTTTTCAAAATCATCAATTGGAGTGTAGGAGTTGAGGATCTTTACAATCTGAAAGTAAGCGACACACAAAACAGAAAGCAAAAGGTTACAATGCGGTAAAATGGGTCTTCTCAACATTTATTAAAGGGACACTCCAAGCACTATAATCTAAACTGTAGTGGTTATGGTGCTTGGAGTGTCCCTTTAAAAAAGACAAAATAAAAAATCACTATTTTTTTTTTAATTATTAGCCAATATTTTGAAACATTAAAGGGACACTATAGTCACCAGAACAACTACAGCTTAATGTAGTTGTTCTGGTGAGTATAATAGCTACCTTCAGGCATTTTCTTGTAAACACTGCCTTTACAGAAAAAAGGCAGTGTTTACATTGCCCATTGGGACACCTCCAAGTGGCCACTCCTCAGATGGCCACTGGAGGGGCTTTCTGGCTCAGGGCTGCACAGTAAGCAACCCTGCCGTTCAGCGTCCCCACGCTCTGCATGGAGACGTTGAAATTTCCTTATAGAGATGCATTGATTAATGCATCTCTTTGAAGAGGTCCTGATTGGCCAAAACATCATTTAGCCCTGCCCCTGTGCCGATTTTAGCCAATCCAATGATTTCCCTATGGGAAAGCTAAAAATTGGCCATTTTGATATTACAAAAAGGGCGGAGCCAGCACCGGCTGACCCGCGCCGCACTGGAAATAAGGTGAGGTTTAAACTTTTATAGGACGTTAAGGGGGGGCAAGCCTATAGTGATCCTTTAGTGATCCTTTAAAATTGACCCATCAACCACATATTCAGCAGGTCCCCTCTGCATGAGAGATCCACCAACCCCGGATAATCATTTCAGCCATGGTGGGGCTCACAGTGACATGTGGCTGATATTGAGCACCTTAGATATTTGTAAATGAATCAGAACACAATGCAAGATAATACACAGAACAGACTCAGGGTTCAATCCCTGTCACTCACTCCTTGGCATTAGACCTTTTCTGCCACTGGCACAAGTCTAATGCCATCGATTGATTGACGGATGGGGGAGGTTGTAAAACATTTTAAAGAGCTTTAAATTAAAATGAACTGAACTTGTGTACCATGACAGGTTATCTTTTAATCTTCATAGGATAGTATGATATATTTCCTAACAGTTTATCTTAAATTCTGTAAATGTACCTTGAATATGATTACTGTTACCTGTATGGGTGAAAGTGCAGTACAGCGTTCACATATCTCCTTAGCGTCTTCATCTTTTATTTTTTTAACCTGCAGTAGCCATGCAACCTGAGAAAGGGGTTCTAGGGTTTCTTTGGCTGTACTTCCCTGTAAATTCTTGCCTTGCAGCCATTCTTCCAAGTAGCTTATATTACATCTAAACATAATGTGCAGATATGATTTATAGAAAACGCTATCCATAAATACCACTGTAACACAGATCATAGTAATATATCATGTAAATACAAGTCTTACATTAATCATTAGATCATAAACTGCTGTCAATGGGTTGCATGAACATTTTTTACATTTTTTTAAATAGCGTAGTTTATTAATACATTCCTATCCACCTGCTACAGAGCAAATTAATTTGGTTGACTTCGTATAATTACTATGGTGTAATTTATATGTGCCCCTGCCATGACTTCCTATTGAGTTGCTAATTTTGATTATTACACATTTTTGATAGTATTTTTTATCATTGTCTCAGCATTCTTTCTAGCCTGAATTAATGCCACTACTTGCAATATCCCTACCGATTGACAAGATCAAAAATTCAATTTAAAAAAGTTTGCATATGTGAATGATTTATATTACTAATAACGGTAGCATCAGGTCTTCATTTATGGGCAAGCAAGCTTAAAGAAGAACTAACAGCAGAAAATATGTACATTAAAGAGCAGGCAGAACTCAACCAGTTAGGAAAATAAGTACCCATATAACACACATACTATATAACATATGGAACATTTTTTTTTGTCTCTATACTGAAATAAATAAATGAAACCCAAAGTTAGCAGCAGGTTTAAAATTTTTCATCAGTCCTACAAATTGTACTAGGATTACTAGGAGTGAAAAATGATTGGTGTGTAAGTGGTTTTAGTGCATTTTCAAGAATTTTACCAGGATACACTCATTCAATGCTCCATTCATTTCATGGCTGTTTTTTTTTGTTCCAGTGATGCAATTAAACCAGCTGATGCTTGCTTTTTAAAGTAAGATAATGCACCCAGAAACAAAAATTCGGGAACGTTTTCATCAACACTAGGACGTTGCCAAACACATTAGATGGCCTCTCCATTCACCAATATGGTATTTCACCCGGAGCGGGGATTAATGATATTCTAAATAAATTTTCTTTGTAATACCTGATATTAATGTGTTAGAAGGTGTTTAACCCACCCCTATTTTGTTATGAGTAGTTTAATAAAAATTGACACCATAAATAGCCATACCTTATCTGCATTCCTTTTCTACAGGAACACATGTCTTTACGTAGGAAAAGGCTGTTGAGTGTGACGCTGGATATCAAGAAGAATAGCTGCTTGACTGCTTGTTTCAGCAGTTCAGTGTCCATGCCATGCTGGCACATCGTGGTATAGAAATAACTGAGCTGTTGGAGAATTGAAGTCATTGTATATGCATCTGTGTCGTCTATACTAGAGGAACGTTTTCGGAAGCCTGTAGGTTTGGCAACAGATATTCCATGGAGGCTCTCGTATTCCAGCATGCCAGGTACTGAAAGAGAATGTGTTATATCAACTGTTACAAAACTAATCTCACACAAAATGCAACAATATAGTATAGATTTCAGCTTGACAATGAAAATACACTCTAACCTTTTCACCACATACTGGCTGCTCCCTCTCTATCTTACTTAACCCCTTAAGGACACATGACATGTGTGACATGTCATGATTACCTTTTATTCCAGAAGTTTGGTGCTTAAGGGGTTAAAGGACCACTATAGGCACCCAGACAACTTCAGCTTAATGAAGAGGTCTGTGTGCCAGGTCCCCCTAGTTTTAACCCTGCAGCTGAAAACATAGCAGTTTCATAGAAACTGCTATGTTTCACTGAGGGTTAATCCAGACTCTAGTGGCTGTCTCAATGGCAACCACTAGAGGCCGCTTCTGCGATTCTCAGTGTGAAAATCACACTAAGACGACACTGACGTCCATAGGAAAGCATTGAGTAATGTTTTCCTATAGGCGTTTGAATGGGCATTCGGAGCTGACGTGGGCAGGGGGAGGAGCGGTCACCAGCGCTGAGAGAGCCCGGCGCTAGATTAAGGTAAGCGGCTGAAGGGGTTTTAACTCCTTCAGCCCAGTGGGAGGGGGAACCTGAGGGAGTGGGCCTAATAACCCTATAGTGCCAGGAAAACAAGTTTGTTTTCCTGGCAATATAGTGCTCCTTTAAAAATAATTTTACAAAAAATAACATATTTTTTTTTAAATTATTATGTACTACAAAAAATATGTAGGCTAAAGATGGCAGTGGGGTTCTACTGCAGTGTATCTACATGTATTGTTCCCCCATTTTATTGTCTATATACATGTATTGACAGCGCTGTTCTTAACCCACCTCTGCTATGATTAATCATATTAGGTTATGCATGTCTCTTACAAAAGTTTATCCAAATCTGTTTGCCACCTTACCACAAGTGACCTGAAACTAACACTGTGTAACAAACATGCTTAGTTATGTAAAGAGACTTTGGAAAACCAAAAATCTATATTTTATAATGTCTTACTTTCTATAGAAGTGACTGCAGCCCTAAGAATCTTACATTTTCCAAATAGTTTACTGTATGAAACAATTATGTAATCCACATATGTTAAACACACTCCCTTCGGAGGATTTTTTAAAATTATTTTAAATACAACATGAGACTTATAAAACAAACAGTCTTAACAATCCTACAAAGGGAGTAAGTGTTTGAAATATGTGGATTACATAATTGCTCACTTAAGTAAATAGCCATGCCTGTACATTGTCCAAAAACTGTGTAAGAATTGCATGTCTGAAATTCAATAATAGCCTGAGCTTAGATTGAAGAAAAAACAATAATCAAACAAAATTTTTTAGTTCCAGTCGAAATATAAATTTAAAGGACCACTAGAGTGCCAGGAAAACATACTTGTTTTCCTGGCACTATAGTGCCCTGAGGGTCCCCCTCCCGCCGGGCTCTAGGGGGTGGAAGGGGTTAAACTTACCTCTTTCTCCAGCGCCGGGCTGGGAGCTCTCCTCCTCCTCTACTCCCTCTTCTTCTGTCACCGGCTGAATGCGCATGCGTGGCAGGAGCCGCGCGCACATTCAGCCAGTCCATAGGAAAGCATTCACAATGCTTTCCTATGGACGCTGGCGTCTTCTCACTGTGAAAATCACATTGAGAAGCGCGGAAGCCCTCTAGCGGCTGTCAATGAGACAGCCACTAGAGGCTGGATTAACCCATTTATAAACATAGGAGTTTCTCTGAAACTGCTATGTTTATAGAAAAAAGGGTTAAACCTAGCTGGACCAGGCACCCAGACCACCTCATTAAGCTGAAGTGGTGTGGGTGCCTATAGTGGTCCTTTAATTATTAGAGCAAATACAGAATTGCTTGGTGCACTGCATGTTGTTAAGACAACATGACCCCCAACATCCTTGTCCATCCAGGAAAAAGATAGCTTTGTGTAAAACGTCTTACCGATCATTGGTTGAATATTGTTCTCCATAACAGTGATAAACTGATGGTATATTCGAATGGCCAAGTCACTGATAATTTGTCTGTATTCAGACAGATCGAAATTCTTTAGACAGTTTTTATTTTGAAGTGGTGCGTTATACTTTGAAAACTCCTAAAAGTGACAGACATGGTAAAATAATTAGTAGTCTGCCGACAAATGTGTTTTTTAACATTATAATAAATTAATACATGTGATAATTTGTAAAATTAGAACTTAACCATAGATTTAAAAAAAAGGAGAAAAAAACCAAAACATTTTGTATACACCAATAACTCCCCTGTGGCAGAGACAGGTGTTTAGCTAACTGACATACTAAGCCTATTCGTTTGTGGTTGAAAAACACATGTGCGCTGTTCCAGAGAGTGAACCATTTCTCAGGACACAAACCATTTGAATTCAAAAAAGTTTGCTAAAAGCAAATATGAAAGACATACCTCTTCTCCACTGTATTGTTTTAGACAGTTGAGAAAATGGTGGACATTGGAGAGCCAGAATGACAACATTTCAAAATCCTCTGCATGTTCCTAAATATTAGAAAGAAAAAAAAAGATTTTACAAACTGTGTACATACACTTACTTATGAACCCATTTCGTAGAATTCATAACTAGCAGTCAAATGGAATCAACCTTCAAAGTTTTTGATTTAAAACTAAATCTAAGACTAAACACAATGTATAGCTTGGAGGAAAGACAAGAAGGGGGGGGGGGGATATGATAGAACATTTAAATACATAAAGGGAATCAACACAGTAAAGGAGGAGACTATATTTAAAAGAAGAAAAACTACCACAACAAGAGGACATTTAAATTAAATTAGAGGTTTAAAAATAATATCAAGAAGTATTACTTTACTGAGAGGGTAGTGGATGCATGGAATAGCCTTCCAGCTGAAGTGGTAGAGGTTAACACAGTAATGAGTTTAAGCATTCATGGGATAGGCATAAGGCTATCCTAGCTATAAGATAAGGCCAGGGACTAATGGAAGTATTTAGAAAATTGGGCAGACTAGATGGGTCGAATGGTTCTTATCTGCCATCACATTGTATGTTTCTATTTTTAGTACACTAAGAAAGCTGACCAAAGTTACAGAGGCACTCTATAGACCATAGCCATTACAGCTCATTGTAATGGTTAAGGAGAACAGCATTGTAGGGTTTGGATGTCAATGATAGTCTGAGAATACTGGAGGGAAGAAAGCCTAGCATGCTAAGCCTATCATAATCTCATATTTAGGTAGGCATTACCCAAGCCACAGGAGAGGTGCCAGGGCTTTGTCAAGCCACTCAAAAAACATTTAACATAAACAGGGGGAACAGCACCACAGATTCTTTGTTCCATAAATACTTCTTTGTGCAGTAGATATCATGGCAGTTAGAGGATATATATTTATATATCTTCAATTAAGAAAGACACATGGGCTTAGTAAGCTATGCATCATGGATAATGTAGTGGAGAGAAATTTGTGTTGGTATTACAGGTCTAAGTAATCTAAACCTGTATCTCACCTTAATAACTTCTTTAATGCCATTGATGGATGCATTCATAAGGGACTTGATCCTGTCAGCATCATTGATGTAATCCGTGTATCTTACACACATGAACATGATGTGAGCCGGGAGGCCGGGAATCATATTTACTACCACACCACGTGGCTTGAGATCTGGTTAAACAGGGGAAGAAAGTCACGACACACATCAAATACACTCCCAATGTTTATGATATCTTCTTTGTACAGAACATTGTAACATTCTGTATTTTTATTTATAACTCTTTTTTTTCAATTTTCTACAGCAAATTCGCACTTCCTTAAAGGACCACTCTAGGCACCCAGACCACTTCAGCTTAATGAAGTGGTCTGGGTGCCAGGTCCAGCTAGGGTTAACCCATTTTTTCCATAAACATAGCAATTTCAGAAAAACTGCTATGTTTATGAATGGGTTAAGCCTTCCCCTATTTCCTCTAGTGGCTGTCTCATTGACAGCCGCTAGAGGCGCTTGCGTGCTTCTCACTGTGATTTTCACAGTGAGAGCATGCAAGCGTCCATAGGAAAGCATTATGAATGCTTTCCTATGTGACCGGCTGAATGCGCATGCAGCTCTTGCCGCGCGTGCGCATTCAGCCGACGGGGAGGAGAAGAGGAGGATCGGAGGAGGAGACCTCTCTGCGCAGCGCTGGAAAAAGGTAAGTTTTAACCCCTTTCCAGAGCCGGGCGGGAGGGGGACCCTGAGGGTGGGGGCACTCTCAGGGCACTATAGTGCCAGGAAAACGAGTATGTTTTCCTGGCACTATAGTGGTCCTTTAACTATACAAATTTCCACTGGGTTCTAAGAAATTTGGCAAAATAGACCTGTAGTGGAGGGTTTATAGTTCTCTTCGATACCAAACGAATCCTATGAAAAGTGCTTACACACATTGCAGAACATGCATGAGAGCATTACAGTTCATGGAATTTGTGTAGAGCCAAGTGGTTATATGAGTGCATACTGACATGCAAGTGTATGAAGGAAACAAGACAAACCCACTTTACAAAAAAAGTCCAGCTACCTCCTGTGTACATAATTCAGAATATTCGGCTGTAAATCAGTTTTCCCAATCTTCCCTCCACCACTGTTACAAAACAAAAATACAGTGTTATCATGCCGGTCTGTGCTGCCTCATACTTCTATGGCCTTAGAGGAAATCCAACCAGGGGCCCAGATCCCTTTTACCCCAACTACAAAATGTACGTTTTCTAACTTTCATTCTGAGTTTGTGCCACATATGATGTATACAACATCAAACTATGTTTTGGGTTTTTTATTTTCCAGTTTTTTTTGCTAATGGCTTTTTTCTGCCAACGTATTTCTAAAACAACTCTATTCAAAAGAAAGACATATTTTATAACACTGATAGGAGCCAGTTGGTATGGAGGCGCGGGCCTCCAGACAGAGGGCAGGTAGCCTCCTCCCATCCCAGGAACCGATGAGCGTGGAGTCGAGGACCTCCGGGCAGAGGGCAGGTAGCCTCTGCCCACCCTTGTTGCCTAAACTGGGCCCTGGCAGCTGTGCATGACCCACGGAGCAAGTATGAGCAGAGGCGCGGGCCTCTGAGCCAGGTGCAGCTGGTACCGCTCCCCAGCAGCTGAGTGAGATCCAGGGGGGGTGGAGGATGGCTCGCCCCTTCCCCAGTATCCAGAACAGCGCCGGGGGAGCACAGTCGGCTCTCCTCCCCATAAGACAGCTAAGTCCCCAGAGAGACTCGGGAAGCAGAGCCGCGACCAACTCAGCGGACAACTCTTATCATCCACGGCCAGTCGGAACAAAATAGGAGACACAGGTGATGGAGTGGCCGGGGGGGCACCTTTGCTTGGGTGTTTTTTTTTTCCAGGATCAGGAAGCCAGAGGAGCACCTTTGTTTGGGTGGGGGGTTGTACGGGTGCAAAGCCTACTGTGGGCCGGAGCCTGGGATGGATGTCTAAGTCACCCTGTACCTAGGAGGGTGCAAGTTACCAAGCCGATCCAGCCCAGGACTCTAGGGGGGCTGGACACAGACGATTACTGTTGGGGGGCATGGCACAAAAAGACTATGTGTCCACTCTAGGTAGCAGCGAGCTTACCCGAGTGAGTTATGCTGTGGCTGCCGGAGGTGGACAAGGGGGAGATGTGTGGCGGGCCACCGCCACTAAGTACCATGCCCACTGAGTGTTCATATTGTTTTTGCCTTGTATTAGGTGTTCCCAATGTTTATTCCCACGATTTTCCCTTGTACTCTGTGTTTCCCCATGTATCTATTTGTAATTGTGATGTATTCGTGTGTTCTGCCTGCTCCCCATTCGGGAGAGCTCATACGAATGGGTTATGTTCGGCTCCCAAATGAGGACCACCCCAACACCTCATTTAGAATGTCTATGTAGAATGTTCACACCTCATAACGAAGTGTGAAAACCGCAAGGGAAACAAGTGGCGCTTGCTTCCTCTGGGTGGCTGCTGGTTCATATAACCGAACACCAACCAGGGGCAGCATTCGTATCCCGAACAGGCATACGCACACTGTCTCCGGTCCCCGTGTCGGGGATCATCCTACCTGCTCCCAACGGAGCTGTAGTCACTGATACCCCCATACCTGGGAGTTATGAGGCTAGGCTCATAGCTGCCCAGGAGAGCGCTCTCTCCAGTGGATACCTGTGTGGGGATATCCACTGGAGAGAGGGACGCACGACAGCTGGGAATCTCTGGAGCTGTGAGTCGGTCTTACGGCTGCAGAATCCCGCTGGCCGCATGGAAGTCTGTGCCGACCAATGGGAGAAGGAGTGCCCATTCAAACTGGGTTTGCGCCATTCTCCTGGTTGGTCGGCACGAGTAAGCGCTGATTGGTCTCTGCGGGGCGCAAGCGATCAATCAGAGAAGGAGCGCCCCTTCAAACGGGATTTCGCACCATTTCTCCTGATTGGGCGACGAAACCCTTCTCCTTCCTGAGCGCCGATTGGTGCAACTGAGTTCCGCATCCTTTCTTCAGAATGGGCGGCGAAACTCCTCTCCTCAACTGAGCGCTGATTGGAGCGATTTGGTTTGCGCCCTTTCAGCTGATTGGTTGCTGTGCATAAAAGCTGTGTGTTCCAAATAAAGATTGTCAGAGTGTTTTAACCTCCAGAACTGTGTGTCGCCTGGTTACTGGAGGTAAAAAAGATTTAACCCCTGTGTCTGCTGTTCCAACTTGCAGGGGATGCAGTACTTGTAAGGACTAAGCTTCCAGGAATGAGTGTTGTCCAGCCCTGGGAGTGCATTGGAGTTCCTGATCGGCTGGAGGAAGAGAACTAGCAGGGGTAACCAGTCGGGTTACCTGTTGTCCCTCTACATCCATCATTCTACAGTAAGCAATTTTATTCAAAAGTGGAAAACATTCAAGACAGCTGCCAATCTCCCTAGGAGTAGAGACCACAGAAAATTCACCCCAAGGTCAGACCATGCAATGGTGAGAGAAATTGCAAAAAAAATAAAAAATAGTTACATCTCAGACAGTACAGGCCTCGGTTAGCATGTTAAAAGTTTAAGTTCATGAGAGTACAATTAGAAAAAGATTGAACAAGTATGGTTGGAAGGGTTGCCAGGAGAAATCCTTTTCTCTCTAAAAAGAACATGAGAGCACAGCTTAAGTTTGTAAAGTTGCATCTGAACAAACCACAAGACTTCTTGAACAATGTCCTTTGGACAGATGAGTCCAAAGTGGAGATGTTTGACCATAATGCACAGTGCCACTTTTGGAGAAAATTAAACACAAGATATCAGCACAAACACCTCATATGAACTGTAAAGAATGGTGGTGTAGTGGTGATGATTTGGGCTTGTTTGGCAGCCACAGGGCCTAGGAACCTTGCAGTCATTGAGTTGACCATGCACTCCTCTGTATACCAAATTAATTCTAGAGTCAAATGTGAGGATACCTGTCCGACTGCTAAAGCTTCACCAAAATTAGGTCAAGCAACAGGACAATGATCCCACGCACACCATCAAATCTACAATAGAATTGCTAAAAAAGAAAATAATCAAGGTGCTGCAATGACCCTCTCAAAATCCAGACCTCAACCCAATTGGAATGCTGTGGAGGGACCCTGAGAGAGCACTGTGTAAAGAAATGCAAACCTCAATGAACTGAAGCAACATTGTAAAAAATTCCACAACGATGTGAGAGACTAACATATATATAATTATATATATATATTATTATTATTATCATTATATTTATATAGCACCAAAAATTCCATAGCACGTTACAATGGGATATATATCATATATATCAACTCCAACAATGTCAAGAGTATGTCCAAAGTGTAACTTCTCTCTTTCTAACTAGTCTCCAGGGATTTCCCATCATGCAACCACTTTTTTTACCTTCACATTATTAAATACATGTAGCCATGGAATTGGTGGGGATTCCCTTGTTATATGTAGATAGAATTCCCCTGAAAATAATATTTTTTTAATTTCTATTAAAACCTCCACTTTTTGTAAAATTAAAAAATAGGGCACACACTTCAAACATAAAGCTTCTCAGCAAGTTAAAGTGCTTTAGTGGTCCGGAGTGTCCCTTTATATATTCAGTAATGGGGAAAAGAAAGTAATTAAATATATAATATTATATTATATATTATATATATGGGGAAAAGAAAGTAATTAAATATATATATATACTATAGATAGTAACATTCTACATTGTAGCTTTCTCTCAATGACAGTGCTACCAAATGTTCTGATTACAAATCCTTTTAAACCTCAGTAATGCCTAGCACCACCATGTGGTCAAGTAGATACTACTATAGAACAAAACGTGAAATGTTTGTAGGCAAATCTATGCTGATTTAAAAGGGCAGGATGGTATACAAGGGTCTGTAAAAATTCATATAATTCAAAACTTGAAGTATGTAATCAGACATAAAGATAGAGCTGGAGAGAATCGGTTTGTTATCTGCTGTTAACCTGTTTCAGTATAAATATAAAAGTATAATGTAACATGCCAAGCATCAATGGAAACACATCCGTAACATTAACATTAGACATTAGAGAAGTTTGCAAGGAGCTAAGTAATCCCCATTATAGTTACACTGTGATTTGACTTTTAATATTTCGGGATGCTGGTTAGATTTTTCTGTTGTATAAAACAAGTTAATAATGTACTGTGTAAATTACGCTTAAAAGTTTGAAAACATAATTACCGTGATAGATATAAGATGGAGAAAGCACAATGTTTTTTCTATGATATGTCGAGGTTGAGAATTATTATAAGGGTAGGGGTTGTGGAAACCTTACTACGGTAAAGCCAATAAATGTTTCCACTGAAACCCATGTCCTAGGACAACAGATTAGTAATACAAACCAGTGGCTTCCCAGAAGCACATTCTGCCAAATTCAACAATGCCAAGAGTATGTCCAAAGTGTATCTTCTCTTTTTTTTCTAAGTAGTCTCCAGGGACTTTCCATCATCCAACCACTTATTTTACCCTCACATATTAAATATATGTAGCCATGGAATTGGTGGGGATTCCCTTGTTATGTGTAGCTAAAATTCCCTTGAAAGTAATATTTTTTAGTGCCTAACATACATAATGTATTTTACGAGGATGTAACAAGGTTAGCAAGGTTAGCTTAACAAAGTGCACTATTTGTAAAATTTAAAAATAGGAAACACTCTTTAAACATAACGCTTATCAGCAAGTTAAAGTGCTTTAGTGGTCCAGGGTGTCCCTTTAAGTTACAACGGTCATAAAGAAAGGAAAAGTGAGTGCTGTCTTCACACATAGTTTTTCTTAATTTCACACACATTTTATGTGGAAATTACAAATGGATTTGATATCTTCATGTCTTGATATCTTCACACACATACCCAGGATGAGATTGCTAATCAGTTTGGACTCATCGTCTTGGGCAAACTCCAACATTCCTAAATAGTCCTTAGATGCTGCTGGTACACTCACTGGATCATCTGGGGAAAAAAGCAAATTGACTGCTTAGTGCGTTTTATTCTCACACGGACCAAAAGGAAAACTTTTAAAACAATACTCTGTTCACATGTGAAGGGGATACATTTATTGATATCAGAATAACACAAAAAAAAATAAAAAAAAAATGCTCATATTGTATACCTGTTTCAATATACTTTGTTAGAGCTTTGATTTGATCTTGAAGTTTTTTGATGATTCGATCTTTCTTATCTACCTGTTCCTCATAGTCCTATTAAGAGGTGAACAAAAACATTCATTTAGCTCTATAAAAAAAAACGCCAATTTACTACACCATTCTTCATTGTGAAAATGTGATTAAATGTTTAACAGTGACCTATGTATGGGTAAGTGTATTTTTTTTTAACTTTAAAACATTTAGTGGAGATTCTGGAATTAAATTAACAGGAGTAGTCCCAGAAGATTGGAAGTTAGCGAATGTTGTGCCCATTTACAAGAAAGGTAATAGGGAGGAGTCGGGCAACTATAGGCCAGTAAGCCTTACTTCAGTAGTGGGGAAAGTGATGGAAACCATGTTAAAGGATAGGATTGTTGAACATCTAAAAACACATGGATTTCAAGATCAGAGACAACATGGGTTTACTTCAGGAAGATCATGCCAAACTAATCTTATTGATTTTTTTGATTGGGTAACTAAAATTATAGATCAGGGTGGTGCAGTAGACATTGCTTACCTAGATTTCAGTAAGGCTTTTGACACTGTTGCACATAGAAGGCTTATCAATAAACTGCAATCTTTAAGTTTGGATTCCAATATTGTTGAATGGGTAAGGCAGTGGCTGAGTGACAGGCAACAGAGGGTTGTAGTTAATGGAATATATTCGAAGCTTGGACTTGTCACCAGTGGGGTACCTCAGGGATCTGTACTTGGACCCATTCTCTTTAATATTTTTATTAGTGATATTGCAGAAGGTCTTGATGGTAAGGTATGTCTTTTTGCTGATGATACTAAGATATGTAACAGGGTTGATGTTCCAGGAGGGATAAGCCAAATGGCAAATGATTTAGGTAAACTAGAAAAATGGTCAGAATTGTGGCAACTGACATTTAATGTGGATAAGTGCAAGATAATGCATCTTGGACGTAAAAACCCAAGGGCAGAGTACAGAATATTTGATAGAGTCCTAACCTCAACATATGAGGAAAGGGATTTAGGGGTGATTATTTCTGATGACTTAAAGGTAGGCAGACAATGTAATAGAGCAGCAGGAAATGCTAGCAGAATGCTTGGTTGTATAGGGAGAGGTATTAGCAGTAGAAAGAGGGAAGTGCTCATGCCATTGTACAGAACACTGGTGAGACCTCACTTGGAGTATTGTACACAGTACTGGAGACCGTATCTTCAGAAGGATATTGATACCTTCAGAGAAGGGCTACTAAACTGGTTCATGGATTGCAGGATAAAACTTACCAGGAAAGGTTAAAGGATCTTAACATGTATAGCTTGGAGGAAAGACGAGACAGGGGGGATATGATAGAAACATTTAAATATATAAAGGGAATCAACACAGTAAAGGAGGAGACTATATTTAAAAGAAGAAAAACTACCACAACAAGAGGACATAGTCTTACATTAGAGGGACAAATGTTTAAAAATAATATCAGGAAGTATTACTTTACTGAGAGGGTAGTGGATGCATGGAATAGCCTTCCAGCTGAAGTGGTAGAGGTTAACACAGTAAAGGAGTTTAAGCATGCGTGGGATAGGCATAAGGCTATCCTAACTATAAGATAAGGCTAGGGACTAATGAAAGTATTTAGAAAATTGGGCAGACTAGATGGGCCGAATGGTTCTTATCTGCCGTCACATTCTATGTTTCTATGTTTCTAAATTGAAGCAAGAATCTGTTTGTATCTTTTATCTCTGACTGTTTAAAATAAACAGAAATAAAAGAAGAAAATTAATCTTTTTAGAGTCAAAAGAGGTGATATATGAAAGTTTATGTGATGTAAAGAAAAATAAGGAGCAGGGAGAAAGAAAGAAAAAAATACAAAAACATAAATGCAAAGGGATGGATTCTCCTCGTAGAGAATAATAAAGTAATTTTAAAAGGACAATAGGAGAATCAATATTCAATATCTGGAGTTAAACTTCTCTCTGTAACAGTATCTAGTCCAAAGCTGTCAACAACCAACTGCCTACACTGGCAATTAGGAAAACTGCAATCAATGTGAAATTTGTTTATATTCATATATTCATTTCCTTGTTAAGTGATAATTTTGTGTAGATCCCACTTGTTTCAAATATATATACATACATATAACAATATTTTTTTTCTATAAATTACATAATTATGTTTCATAGTATTGGTGGTTTTAGCTGGAATGTGTGCTTGAAAAGTGTTCTTTTGACAGACAGAGATGTGTTAGATAGTAATAAGATCTTGGATTTATCTATCTCTCAGGGATTAAAGATGCCTTTTTTATTCCGTTTTATCTTACAGATGTCAGTGTTTGGAACACACCTTTTTGTCCATTTCATTGAGTTCCTTTGCATGAATGCTAACTTCCTGTGGAATGCTAGTGTCCATCTCGTCTCTTCCTCGTGCCTCCTTCTGAGAATTCTGAAATCTAAATTAAGAAATGACACACTTTCGAAACACTATACCATGCAACTGCTTTTGGATCACAAATGGGAAAAATTTTAAATCAAGATTGTCTAAATGCTGTGTAGGAAATCTAATTATTGTATGTGTCAGAGACTTGCACAGATTGATCTATATTTACAACACATTTACATTTACCAAATGGAAATCTTTAAGAGTTTAACTCTTCATTTACATAAATGTAAAATATCCTATACTATAAGGATAAAAATATTAACAGAAAAGCTACAACAAAGATAAAAATTAACACATTTGCAGAATATGAGTATAGGTTTCTGTTAATATTTGTAGATAATACATGTACTGATTTAAAACTTTATCTTTGGGATTTGCATGGCTGTTTTCAAAATCAACAACCCATGGATCACATGACATTATTACCGATGGCCAGTGTATACTCATATTGGTATTTGTATTCTGAAAGTCAACTGGACTCTTGAACACACTTTATTCAATATTCTAAAAAAATAATGGTCATCTGAAAACCAAATTTGAAAATACAGTTGAGTTTCATTCATTCTTCCTATGATTACTGGGGCCAAATTTTGAAAATAGATATATTTACAATACATAAACATAGATGGGAAAAAAAAGGTTGTTAAATGTGCCTTAAAATACTCCAAGCGATCAAAAAACATTCCATCTGTTATGCCTTGCCAATAACTGGTCTCTCTGGGTTTTCAACTTCTAGTAATTATTTCATATCAATTGTAATGAATATGTGCTTTTTTAAAATTAATAAATGGAAATATCAAGGAATGTGGAAACCATTAAACTCTTAGGGACTTAGGTCACAATGTGACTTTGGTGGATAAAGTTGTGGTCACAAACTTGTAGATCTTCAGTTGGTGTGAAACTTCACCTACTGTGAAGCCTAAACTCTGCACCATGTTCTTTTAGGTTGCTTGCTGAGCATCATGGAATTTGTAGTTCCACCCTAGATGGTGAGCCTACCTCTGACTATGCCAAGGCGGCATATTATTAAGTTAATTACTTATTGAACACATTCAGAATGTCTTGAGACAGATGTTTAGCCTCGAATGGTTTCCTCATGGTCTGTACCAGGAAGGTGAGCAATGAAAATAACAGTAAAGAAACCACACACAAGGTTACATAACAGCTATTTATCAAAAGTACCGATACAGTACGTAATAACTGTTATATAACCTTGGGTTCTACTGGGCAATCTTTACATAAACACGATGACATAATGTTTTATTTATTTTATAAGAAGACAATCCACTGTAACCACAGTTGATTCTTAAAACCTAAATATATATATATATATATATATTTGTATTAAATTTCAATGTACATTATTAGATATTTTTATGGCAGCAAAGTCCAGGTGATAGATACATTTATTTTCTCCCTTCTTTTTTTGGTGGGTGTGGGAGCAGGCTGCTCCTTAGAATTCTGTATCTACATTCTCCTGAGATGTACACATTATCAATGAAATGTAATGTAGGGCTTATTACTCTTTTGAAACTTTAATATGGCAATATTTTACCCTGCCCCAATAGTTTAAGTAGGTTGTCACAAAATATTAGAATTTCAGATCAACCAGTTGTGTAAATGTTAGATTGCCTTGTACTGTAATACTGTTGTATCTGCGAGAACCTAACCGCAAAAGAGTATTGTAAAACATTCTGTCAGGGCTTTTAATATCTCTTTAAGAGTTTCTTCCCGTAATACATTCTCTTGATGTTTACTTTTGTAATTTTTAAGAAGCTACCGCATATTGGTAGAGATTCAAAAAAGTGTGGATGCCCTAAAATTTACATAGGACTTGTTTCTATGTTTGTCACAATGAGTTACTGACAAGCTGGTCATGTTTAAAATGGCTGTGGGTAAAGTTAGTGACTCACACCTGCTTCCATGCTGCAGAATGTCACTGCTGGCAACTAGTGATTACTGGTAAGTTATAACATCTCCTATCAAGAATCATAGGCAATGAGAAATATAAGTTACCACGAGGTTTCCAAGCTAGACGTTAACAATTACCACCAGGTCAGGTGCTGTCGCTAACTCACTCAACTTTACATCTACTCCAGCTTGGAGTAAATTTGAAAAGTCACTTTACTAACTGCAGACTGCAGATCAATCCTTTAGTATCGTACAGTATTAGGGGAAGCATACATAAGCAGAGTCAGAGATGGACCCTGGAAACCTGTTGCTTTATTTTTTAACATGATTTACCGGCTATTGCTTTTCACTTTTTACTTTTTAGAAGCAAGTTCTTAATTGGTGCTTGATCGCTGCATTCCCATCAGCATGTGTGAGGACTGCATTCTACAGTGAGCTGAAGTTCTGAGAAACCAATACAAAGAGTAGAACTCTTTGATACCAAATTCTAAGTTAGGAAATTCTAGACTTGTCAGTTGGCATTACAAAGTATGTTCCCACAGATGCACTGCAGCACTTGAACATACACAGAACTAATAAAATATACAATTTCATAGGAAGAAAACCCCCCAGACAGTAAAAATAGATGACAATCAACATCTAGACTATAAAAACAAACAAACAAACATGGAGGAACTTTTCCAACAAAACTACTGAGCTTCAAATGTAAACCAGAATACCCAAATCATATATACTCACTATGCACTGCTTCTCAAATGAATACAACAGTTTGTAATTTGACATATATTAGGACCTGTACTAAAACATCTTTAGAGCAGTAATTACCCCTTTAAGGACACCATTTTTGGAATAAAAGGGAGTCATGATGGAATATTTCCGTCATGTGTCCTTAAGGGGTTCTTGCTTCCATGAAAGACCTCACACAATGTGTTTTATTTTTAAAATGATGTAAGTGATAGGACCCTGATTTTTCCTTGAGCATGTAATCAGCTTGTTAATTTATTGTTAAGAGAAACTCAAGCAAATCCTAACAGCGGAATGTACAAAAAATAAGATCAACAAGAAATACAGCGCCTGGTGGCGTCAAATAAAACAGCCATAGGCTAACCACATCAAGGGATTCATTTATTGAGTCTAGTTAAACTGACCTGGACTAAGGACTTGGGTCTTGAGTCAATAAAGAAACTGAGTTTGCAAATCTTGTAAAATAAAAAGGAAACTATTGGAAAAGTGTCCCTATTAAGTATTAAGATAATAGAACCATACTTGGTTGGACTACGCAATCGGAATTTCGCAAAACATAAGACAGTTGAAAATTGAACTTGTTTTTTGAACTGCCAGGCCAAGAGGAAGAGACAAAGAGGTTGCTCACCCCAACTTAGATCACATCAGTCATCATATGTGCCAGGAATAAAATTAAAAATAAACTGACAGATTGTTATGACATTTTAGAAAGGAAGTTAAAGCGGAGCATTCTTTTGCAACAGGTAAACACATTGTTTTGTCAGTGATACTCAGTCTAGAAATACTGCAACAAAGGAATGTACATTTGATCACTACATGTTGTAACAAGCAGGAAGATAAAAAAAAATAACAAAGAAACCATATAGCTTCGCTACTTACTTTGGAGATATTGCTTCCTCTTCGAGATAGAGCTGCTTATTATTGGATACCTTGTCTCCTTTTCCTGTAACATTTAACATATCATACATTCATTTTATTGAAGTGAAAATTCCTCTTTCAGATTTTCTAACCCCATTTACTAAAGTAAAAACATACTATATATATAGCATACAATAGCTTTAGGTAAATGTTTTGGAGACCCAGAGCCACCACCATAAATAAGCTTTTTATGTGACTTAGACAATGTTGAATGTTAACAAATAGGTATTAAATAAAAGGTGAATGTTAACATATAAGCAATAAATAGATGTTAGCATATATGCTATAAATCAATAAGTTAGTCCGTAATATACGAGGGTTTCACTAAAAAGGATGTTGATAACCATGGTCTCAATTAATATTGTTTGATAAGCTTTTCAATGATTTGATATATTTGGACAAACTTTTAAAATGATTTTATACTATGAAAAATCATTTTTGATATACAACATATTTTTTTATTCTAATGTTTGGAAAAAAGTAATTTGAAAAATGTATCCAAAAATGTTGAATCATTTAAAAAGCATATCCAACAATATAAAATCAAAGCCCATGTTGCAATTTTTTTGGGCAAAATATCCAAAATGGGTTAAGGGTGGACTTTTGCAATTGTTCTGGAAAAATGTTGTGTTACTTGTCCACTCCACACTGTTTAGTGAGTAGATCTACTGATGTAAAAACCCGCACTGGATGTGTACAAAGTGGGATTGGCTGAATGAACAAAAAAAAAGGAGGTATGGTGAAATCTCCAGCAGATGGTGCAATCTAAATCCAACTGAAAATACAATAAGAATACCACACCATCTTAAAGTGCAAAGGTATTACTGGTAAGTTATAACATCTTCCATCAAGAATCATAGGCGTTACCCCTTTAATCCTAGTTAATCCAATATATCTGAGTAGTTGGAAAAAACAAACTTGTGTTAAATCCTACACATATTTTAATGTCTGTCCCACTCACAGGCCTACTGAGAATATTTACAAAAACACAGTTTAAAAATGTTGTGGAATTAAAAAAAACCCATATGTTTTTGGCATTGCATCTCACCAGGAAGTTTCATAGACTGTTCATAAAGACTGCCTTGAAGGTCCATATTTTGTGTTTCGAGCTCTGAAATCTTATCCCTGAGACTTGCTATGACCTGCAATCATGCAATTAAAAAAAAATTAATTATTTAACATCGTAATCAGCTATCTTCCCATTATCATTACCATTCATAAATATAACAATGTAGTGTTGACCTAATGACCACTCAAGACCTACAAGCTTGAATAATTCTATTTTTTTTTAAACAAGAAGACACAAGCATGGTATAGAAGTCATGCATTTCCACTTTCTGAATTATTTATGTAGCAATCAGATCCTTCAGTGATTTGCTATTATTTTTAAATGCCTGGCCTGGCCTTGAACTGTTTGTTGTCTGTAGTTCTAGGAAACCCCAAATTCCTGAATATTTGCCGGTTCATTTGCCAGGAAAGACAACACCTTGAAACACCACCACGATCAAAGCACATAGTAATCCTCAACTAAAATAAAGGTTTGTTCCTACTTGTCCATCATAATGATCATTTATTTTAAATCAACTATAGGAATTGAGTGGCACTATAATCTTTTAAAGTGCACACTACATACATGCTTCACACATTCCTTATATGGGGCACCTGTCACACCACATTGTTTTACTGTTTTTGTTTCTCTGGTGTCCCACTTCTGGGGTCAATGGAGAAAGGTCTCCAAAAACAGTCAATAAACATGCTCATGTGTTAAAGAAAAGTGTACCCTTAGGAATTCATCAGGATAAAAGTTCTCTTTTATTCGTTTTTAATAAATATTTTATAAACATGCTAACAAACCGGTGGAACAGTATGTACAAACAAAATATTTTAAAAAAAAATCACAATGAGCTTGTGAAAAAACCATCATGCTCATATGGCATAAGTCAATGCAGTGCATTCTTGCGCATGCAAGAGAGTTCCAACAGTATTCTATGAATGAGTATCCCTGATTGGCACGTACAGCTGCCTATCAGTTACCTGGACGTGAACACCAGGCTGACAGGTTTCTTTTCTGTCTGACAAGCATCGCCAGTAATATGCATTACATCACTGGCTTATTTCTTCTCTGGCCTACACAGCTGCCAGTCTGATTTTATACCTCGAATGTTAGGAAGGATGGTAATGAAAAATCATACGGCAGCATTTTTTTTTTTTTTTTACAGAATGTAGTTCTGTGTTAGCTAGCAAACTCTACATAAACGTGAATGCACACATATGTACTTAATGCTTCTGGTACTAAGTTATATACTGTAGCAATACCAGAGCAGAGACATGCATGCACGCACAAGCTTCCCGCAATCTAAGAACGATTTACGTTATTCATTATCTGTGATAATTAAATGTCCAGAACATTTGTAGATTACAGGCACACTTTAAGATAAAGAAAGACCATTCGCGTATACACTTGTAAAAAAAATTAGGAGTTCCCAATCAGTTAAAGCAAAATATCACCATAAGAATATGCTGACTGGTGTTGGAGGGACTGCAGAGGTCTAGGTGACATGGCCCACATTTGGTGGTTCTTCTCAAAATTGTCTAAATATTGGAAAGTAATACATAGACTAATTATGGAAGTAGACTCATCCATTAGCACCCTAACATCTGAACTAGCATTATTTAAACAATTCCCGGAGTCTGTAGCCAAAATAGATAGAATTATCCTAGGCCACGTCCTAATTGCTGCTACTTCTTGTCTGCCATGATACTGGAAATTGCCTAATACCCCATCACTTACAGAAGTTTTACATTTATTTTTGGACAATAAAATGCACAAAATGTTTTATATAGACAAAGTTCCAGTTTATTTATGCAACTTTAATACAGTTAGGAACAATGGGAAAATTGCATTAAAGAAACCTACGATTTATAATTGACATCTACTATTACGATTATGCGATACACAATAGAATGTAAATGTAATATTATGTTCACTGTTATTATGGATGGATATACCCCCTTCCTTCCCCGAATACTATGTTTTGCTATTCATTATTTTGTTGTAAAACTTTAAACTTTAATAAAAATACTTTGAAAAAAATGTGACATGACAGTGATTCATTAATACCTTATTCTCTGTTGTTAACCGGATGATCTCCTGTCTGAGGCTGTCATTTGACTCTTTTTCTTCCTTGCATGATTTCTGTAGCTTTTTGACATCTTCAGTGAGGTGATTCACATTAAAGTTAAATAATTCAATATCCTTTTCATAGGTTTCTTTTCGAGTCTGAAAATGACTTTCCAGAATTCTATTTATTAGCACAAAGGAGAGAAATCACAATATGTAAGCAGATATTTTAAAATGGAAAAATGCAGTGATTAAAATAGTGTAAACGCCAAACTCACAATAGCTAATGTTTTAACAAACAGAACTCAGAGCTCAGTAATCAGCATGGAAGTGAGAAAAACAAATCCATGTATTTTATTAAAACCCACCATAGACACTAGTGACAGCAGCAATTCATGAAGCTTTTAACCAGTTTAATATCTACTAGTCTAATTATCCACTGCTGATCCACTGTAAGAATGTTGCTCTTAAATCTACAAATATTACCCATGATATAAGCACTCAATGTTTATTACCCAATATGCTACATTCACCAAGATGATAACAGAGCAACCCAATGAGCTATATGTATAACAATGTCTATGGTATCTGATGGAATGTTTAATATTTCTGTTCCATTTGGCACTGATGAACAAACAGATCACCAACACACAAACAAGTTAACAAGAGATTAGCTACAGGTAGCGATGTTTCAGCTTATACTGGCAGTCACCAGAGAAGCAATGTACACCCCTAGTTACTAAGACCACACCAAAAATGAAAGATCTGCCTTTCAGGGCTTGTTTGCTTAAAATGTGTTGGCAAAGGCAAATGGATTTGGCACACAGGATCAAGGCAGCCTATAAACCAAACACATTTTCATAGTAAAAAAATAAATTATATTTATAATTCAATAAAGTTTGACTTTAATTCCATGTTCAGGGCTTGGAAACCCCTTCTTATATGTCATCAGTTATGATGGGGTTAAGTAAAAAAGAAAAGGGTATTGTGCTGGTTCGCCTCTTCTAACTGAACCATAATGTGTATGCTGTGGAGTAATAATGGTGCAGTAATGAATAATTCAGACCTGGTTGCTTTTTTCAAGCCTTCGTATGCAAAATAAAGTTCTCCATCTTCATTTATATTTTCTAGATTTTCTTGGGCAAGTCTAGAAATGTAAACATAAAAAAGTAAATACTCAGTAAGTACAAAAATAGGTGGAAACATGCATTATAATCATTGTCTTAAAGGTCATGTCATCTAATGTCATGGGAAAAAGAAGGTACACCCTCTTTGCACTCTAAGCACCAAAACAGCCACTTACCTTTCTCCAGTGCTGGGCTTCCTCTGTGCTGGGGAACTCTCCACCCCCTGCTGATGTCAGATCCGAATGCACATGCACATTGTTATTAGCTGCAGGGTTAAAACTAGAGGGACCTGGCACCCAGCCCACTTCATTGAGCTGAAGTGGTCTGGGTGCCTATAGTGGTCCTTTAATGAAGCAGTTTTGGTGTAAAGATGATGCCTCTGCAGTCTCACCCCCGTAATCCTCTTCAATTTATGAGTTAAATCACTTTGTTTATACAGACCAAGCCATACCTACCCAGTCTGTGACTTACACACAGTCCCCCTACACATTTCCTTAAAAGAGAGATCTAATGTTTAAACGTTATTGCACAATATGTTTATTTTAGAATTTCCTATCTCCTGCTCTTTTAATAGCTTGTAAGAGCCTTTTCGATGCTTATGTGATTTAAGGAACACTGCTATATAGCTAAAGTATTGTGTGTGTGTGTCCCACGAAGGAGAAAGATGAGTTTACTTACCTTTCCTCCCTCGTTACAGTGCTCTCTCCCCGTCTGCACCAGCCTCTTTGGCTGAGATCAATAATCTTGATGATTTCAGTAAATCCAATGCCTATAGGAAAGCATTGGGAGGCCCATGCTGATTAGTACCATCTGATTAATATAGCCGAGTTTCAATTGGCTATTTTGGCGGAAGCGCCTATAGTGGCTGTCACAGTGACAGCCACTAGAGGCATTTAAACCCCCTAGAGACATTTTAACGCTGCAATGTAAAACAATGGCAATGTAAACAATATTCGCACTGAAATGGTGTGGTTTGAGTGTGTCTAGTATCCCTTTAAAGTTCAATTAAAAGAGCAGGAGACAATAACTTCTAAAGTAAATTCACTATGCTTTAAGATCCAATTGAAAATAAAACCTTCTATGCACATTGGCATGGCTAGGGCTGCATAAACAGAAACAAGTGATTTAATTCCTTAATGGCAGAGAATTGAGCAGTGAGAATACAGGAGTATAATCTATACACTAGAACCACTTCATTAGGTTAAATTTCTTTTGGTGCTTAGAGTAACGCTTTCCTTTTTGGCAGTAGCCTATATTTCAGGGGGTTTTCCGACATATCAACTAACTAGATGCATACAATGTGGAACAAAATGCTAGCAACAAGGGACTTGAGAAAATATCAAATTAATCCGTAGACAGCAACAGCACCTTTATCAAACAGTGTCGCCAGTTTTGGATTTTTTTTTAAAATACCCCTCTCTCTCTCTCTCTCTCTCTCCATTAATTTATTTTCTCACCCCTCCTGGGTGGTATGTTTATACCTCATTCTCAGGTCCTCTACCAGAGGCCTGGGAGTCTCAGGGTTCTGTGAGAGAGAGAGAGAGAGAGAGAGAGAGAGAGAGAGAGAGAAACCTAAGCACATAGACACATTTTACAGAATGCCAAAAGATTCTTCACATTAAGAAATAGAAATAAAGAAAATCTTTTTATTCCAAAATGCTGTATGAATTCCAACAATAGATACCTATTTTTAACATCTTCTATTTCAAAACTGTCCAGGAGTTGTTTTGCCATTTCATCCATCTTTTCTGTGGTTAGACATAGAAAAAGGAAAAAAAAAGAAAAATTGCAATGAGTTGTTTGTTCATTTTAGCTCTCCCCATCTCTCTCATATACCCCAAAACACAACAAGGTTAATTTACAAGGAGTTGCCAAAATAAAAAAACATGCTGTAGCAGCAAATTTATACCATAACAAATCATGTTTTATTGCTTATCATGGCAGTTTTCCCGGGGTAAAAAAAGTATTTTTCCCATCAGAAATATTAGGAACAGTGGGATCAGGTACAAGGTTTACTTATATAAAGTATGAATACCAGAGCAAAACATAAACCTTCCAATGCCACAGGAGAGAGTAGCACTATTAATTGCTCTTTTATGCTGTGCTGATTACATTAAATAAACACTACAAAAATGTGGGGTCGGAGAGTGACAATCTATTTTACCACGAAAAATAATGGTCCAAAAATAGAAAAACAAGAGAAAAAAAAAAGTTGCTATAGGGTTTACAACATTAACAAGGGTGGTATGTGAATATGCCCTCTTTTCCTCAACAACATGTGTGCAGGTTGGTAAGAATAATATACTCTGTAGACTAACAAATTGCCCCTAATACTCCTGTGTCCCCTGGGCAATGAGGTAATGGGTAATAGAAAACAGAAGGCTATGGTAAGCTCTACCTCAAAATTACAATATTTCCTACTTAACCCCTTTCTTACAATAAGTGTTTGGGGGTTATAACTGTTACAGAAATATTTTACTAGTTTCCATGGTTTTAGAGAAGAGCTTGAACTCTGTTTGTTCGACCAAAGTAAATTGGACTTTAAATTTAGCCATCATAATCCTATGCAATTATTACAATTTAAAAACAGTTACAAAAAAAGACTGTCTGGTGATACCTTGTGTCACTTTATGGGTTTTAATGGTTGTTGCTTTTGTTTTGTGCATGCAGGCACTGTCTGCAAGGGGAAGCTCGATACGTCTGTTACCTGTGTGCTATGTGCGCTGACGACAGACATATGTTATACACAGAATTGACATTAGATAGCCCGGAACACAGCCTAAAACTGAAGTGGTCATGGTGGTTGCTGTAACCCTTTCAATGTTAAAATGTAACAGTTTATAGAATAATTTGATAGTTTGTGATGGCCATTTTGGTGTTCACCAACTTGCTAAAATGTGAGTATTTTCTCACCTCTCATTTCTTGTTTCTGCACTTGCATCTGGATTTGAGATTCCCTCTTCTGGTTTTCGAGTGCTTCGATTTCATTTTCTAATTCTGGTATTTTCTGTACAAAAGATTAGAAAACGTGATTCGTTGTTTATTGCAATACTTAGCATGTTTGCAAGCCAGAAAGATCAATATTTTTTATTACATACTGCATAGCGTCTCTGCTGATTGGAGTCCTGAAAACTGTACAACCAGGATGCATGACAAAAAAGGGTACACAATAAATACACAATAAGAATCACAGAAAGTGTCAATATTAAAAGTGTGCAGTTACTATGTACTCATTTTATTTACTAGCATATCATAAAATCCTGTCTGAGATTTTGAGTAAATTACAATACAAAATCCTTAAATAGTAAAGAAAAAAAAGAATTGGGGGCACACCCAACACCCTATTTAACTTGTCTCCAACGTTGGAATTAATGTAGGACACACCGATATTGGGGTTCTGTGAAGTAGTGATGGGCTTAACACAATATGACCATGTGGTGGAACTGAATCCCCATATTAGTTTGCTGAGATGATTTTAAGTAGCCTTACAGAATTTAGAAATTTATTTTTATGTGTGTGCTGTTCATTAATCTGTATTAAATACACAATCCTTGTGTGACTGATGTATTTTTAATATCATGATTTTTTTTTCTCTTCATGTCTTCCTCAATTATAAATATTGCAAGCACATTTGAAATTGGAGCTTAAATAATGTAATCCTACATTTACTTGCATTAAAAACCTTACTTCACCTACTGCGTTCTTTTCCTGCCCAAAACAACTACTCTAATTGCTATTTGTGAGCTACACAGAGACATGACCTGAAGTAAGTAGTAGAAATCAGTCTTCAAAAAAAAAGAAAAACAACTATCACGTTATCTGTGACAAGGAACTATAAACATATGCAGATTTCATGTATTTTTGATGCAATATATAGAAATGTTAAACCCAGAATTTAAATTATTTATTTAACACACAGTCTAAAGTACCAGGCAAACAGCAGGTGTTCCATTCTGCCCTGAGGAATTCTGTATCAGACATTTTTATCTGTAGACTAGGAGTGTCATATTTTCTAATGAATTTGTCTGAGAAAAAAAAGTGTCTTTTTCTTTATTTAAAATGCTGAGTTTGCACATTTCTACGCCCAAATCCTACCATATGATGTCCCCACCTTAGTATCTGTTCAGTTTCAGCTGTAAAATGATGATTAAACACTTTTGTTTGTTATAAATGATTTAATTCAGTCAACAGCCAGAGGGATACTGCATTAATCAAATGGTTAAAAACACATTTCATTCAAGTGCTGTTTACTGGACATATAACACTGCCATTTCCTCTTACAGTGTTAGCTGCGCTATCCTCATTAAGAAATCACCAGAAACAAGAGATAAAGGTGCCCATGTAATGCCTACTTTTTGATTAACTAAAGACTGCACAGGCATTTTGGGACCTGAGGTTCATTCGTCAGAGAGTTATGCTTATTGTCTTACTGAGAGATTCAGGCTTAATCCTGTGCCTACGTAACATCCTCCAGAGTCCCTGATTAACACACGGCCATGTTCCCCTTGGGATCTAGGATTATGTGTTTCCTAAAAGGTTCCAGCTATCCCTTGTTTGTGGTGCAGATAGGAGTCAGTCATGCTATAGTCTTTGGAGTTCGTTAATGCCTTACTTAGATTTGCTAGACTTCCATTTCAGAATGACTAAGGCAAACAAATGGAATGTCAGATTATCCATTCAGGTTCATCTTCTTGTTGTTAAGAAGCAATCCACTAACCACGTCCCTAAGTTTATTGTTGGTAATTATACTGCCGTCATCTGATAAGAGTTGCCTTCCCTGTGGTAAAGAACAATGTTTCCTCCTTCCCCTGAGTACCTGGGGTCTAGTAATTCTTTATGTAACTACACACACATATATATTTATTCATCATCCCCCGATTATCCTTACATCATACTAATTTCCTCCGATACATGCAGGTTTACACACATCCAACATCAGAATAGGTTCAGGCACAATGCACTGATAAAAAGTCTAGGTTATACATTATATAAATGAAAAGACCAGCATTTTAGCTGAGGTACTAGAGCACCTGGCCTATGACCACCATCGGTGTTGAAGTGGTCTGGGTACAGTGTCCCTGCCCCCCTTAGTCCTGCAATGTAAATCATTGCAGTTTTTGAAAAACTGCAATAATTACATTGTAGGACTAAGACTGGCTCAATCAGATAGCCACTAGACTAGAGGCACTTTCAGCATGCAGGGGATGTAGTGTATTTTGTATTCATTACACTATAGAATCCCTTTAATTATAACCTTACAGTAATTACTCATACTATTGTGAACCCAAATCCCTCACACTATTTCCTAACCTTAATTACTCTCACACTATTCCCTGTTTCCCTGGCCCTATGTGTGTTATTTCATAACCCAACCAGAATCCATTACCCAAACTGTTCTCCAATTCTACGAAAAGCATAAACATACCACACTACACTATTCCTTACCAGTTCATAACCTCTCATCGTATTCCTTACATTTGCTATTCATGTTATTATGCAATTAGAACCACTCACACAATTGCGCTACCACAAATTCTATCTAAGAGCTCCATGACACTAACCCCATCTACTCATGCTATTTCCTCACCCACTCACTAAGCCTTACCCATTAAGCTGTTTCCTTGTGATCTGCTACTAACTGTAGTAATCAACTGGTTCATTGTCAGTCAGGCTGGAGTCAAACAGTCTGTGATCATGAGTTTCCCACAGCCAAATTACCAGGCACCACAACTACCACACACCAGCTCTCTGATTGTAGGTGAGCTAGTGGATGATCTCATGTTATTTCACAAATAGCAAATAGAATAACTTTGTGAAATGAAGCTTTGAATAAATGGTATTTTCAAAAAAAACTAACAAAATAAATAATAAAACATTTGCAATCTTACCTTTGCCACATTAGAAAGATGATTTATCTCCTGTTTTAAACCATCACTTATGAGCTGCTGTTCTTCTACTTCTTGCAGAAGCTGCTTGTTTTTTCCTTTTAGAACCATAATTTCATCCTTCAGCTGAGCAATCTGCCTTTCGTAATCTTGCTTCTGAATCTCAAAATGCCTTTCAAGTTTTCTGCAGTCATCGAAATACAGCCAGGTGAATTAGTGAAGGCATATTGATACAATATCAACCAATGACAGATTGAGGCACTGCTCTTCAAATTAACTGATGTATGCTTTACCATTAGTGATGTCCCGAACGGTTCACCGAACGGTTCGCCACGAACGGTTTCCACGGACTCATCATTGAGTAAACTTTGACCCTGTACCTCACAGTCAGCAGACACATTCCAGCCAATCAGCAGCAGACCCTCCCTCCCCCTCCCACCTCCTGGACAGCATCCATTTTACATTCATTGTGAAGCTGTATTCTTAGTGAGCTGTCCAGGAGGTGGGAGGGTCTGGGAGGGAGGGTCTGCTGCTGATTGGCTGGAATGTGTCTGCTGACTGTGAGGTACAGGGTCAAAGTTTACTCAATGATGAGTCCGCAGCGAACCGATCGTGGCGAACCGATCGTGGCGAACCGTTCGGGACATCACTATTTACCATCTATCTATATCAACATTTGGCAGTGGTAATAGTAAAAATAAAACAGAGTGGGTCTGTAACACGTGTCAAAAAGAAATGCCCTAAAGATGGCTATTGTGTGTCGGGGGTCTTATTGTCACACGTGGTGGTCATTCTCTACGATGATTTCCTACTGGGCAGAAATAATGAGCTTGTAGGCCAGAATACTGAAATGATGTATAAATCGAGAGCCCTCATACTATTAAGGCTTTTAGAATTATCAGCGAAATTGTTTTAATACAATTATTTTCAGCAGCTTGTAGAGCATTTAGCCGCATCCTGCATAAAAGATATATCCTTTCCCCTTCAGAAGTAATTGTTAAAAATAAGGATTATAAACTAATTGGTACCCAACACCTCTGGATCTTTCAATACAATGTGGGAGCTCTGGTGGAATTTCTTTGTAAAGTAATAAACTAAGATTGTCTGCTGCTATAAATTGTTAATACACCTCTTTTCTTTTTAATCAGTTCATGTTTTATTTGTATTTCTTGTTCTTTATTTTCTTTATATTCTCTCTAATTTTTGCCTGGGCAAGTAGTCCTTACATACATCTGCCAAAGTTTTTTTCTTACTGTTCTCTGTTAGTATTTGTCATGACATGAGCAGAAGAAAATATATAATATGAAAAAGAGCAAAATATGACATCTTACGATATCTTATACCATCACCAAAACCTCAGCAGTGAAATTCCAGAGTATTTTCTTTAGGAACCACTGATTCCAGAGAATGTAGGCTGCATTACCTACCACATAAAACTGTCAAAATCCCACAGGGGCATTTAGGAAACTGATATGAAAAAAGGAATGATAAATATACATTTAAGTACTAAAACCTGTCCTGTGCTGCATTTATTTGTCAGATATAAATAAATTATAGAGAACTGTACACCAACAGAGTGCTTTGATGCAGGTGGTTGGAGTATATTATACGATTTAATTATTCTCAACATTTTGAAATAAAAGATGAATCTACTGCCTTTAGCTAAATATCATCATAATACACAAATTGCAGCAGACATTGAATCCCAAAAGGGAACAATGTAACAAAGCCTCTAGTAGTTGGATCAATTTTCAAAATCTTTTATTTATCAAAAACTAAATTGGGGAGGGGGGATTGGCAATAAAACTGTTTGTTTTTTTATGCCAAAATAGCTTAACTATTTTCTGCATATTTCTCATTTTGGCCTAAGGATTGCAATTATTTGGTTTAATAAGCAGTTCCCATACCCATAAAGGATCATTCTGGCATTAAAGCAGTGTGAGGGTTCCCCACCACTTCTCCACTCAACCTCCAGGTGATCATCTGTACTGAAGACATCCCAACCAATTTAATGCATCACAGAGAAGTATTTGGAGGCAGGGATACATGCACATTAGTCGCCACACATTGCCGGCAATGCTTCTTCTAAAGAAGCATTAACACCAACAACAACACAGCAATCAGAAAGAAGACCACAGTAAGCTAAACATATAATATATTATTTGGTAAGTCACATACATGCGTTGTTTTTCTTCTTTTTCCACATCAGCAAAGAGTTGATTTGTGAGATCATTCATTTTATCTGAAGGAAAGAAAAACATAGAATTTATACAAATTTAATAGAGTAAAAAACCCTATGACTCTCTTAACCCCTTAAGGACACATGACATGATTCCCTTTTATTCCAGAAGTTTGGTCCTTAAGGGGTTAAAGGAAAACTCGACAAACATGTATTCCTAATGCTAGTGTTATTACCATTATTTACATATCCGAACCCTCTTTAATTAAGCAAATAAATAGAAACATAGAGATGTACTTACATTATATCCCCTGACACACTCCCACTGACACACCGCCAATATTGATAATCGCAGCTAATTAATGAGAGGCTAGTGCACATGGGCAGCAGTTCACTGCAATGCACCAATAATCTTCTCTTCATAGAAATGCATTGACTCAATGGATCTCTACGGAGAGCATTCAGCGTCTCCATTTAGACACTGCATGTCAGTACTGCAATCTTTGCAGGACTTCAACCAGGAAGTCCCTCTTGTAGTGGTCCAAGTGACAGCCACTAGAGGTGGCATTAGGCAGCAATGTAAAAACTGCCTATTTCTCAGCTGGAGCTCTGCTGAGCTTGTAGACACTGTCTTTACCCCAGAACCAATATATTAAGCTTTGGTGCCTAGTTTGTCCCTTTAAAGGCCTTGCAAATCTGATCTAAACCTTCTTTTGACATTGTATTCATAAACATAAAGCTGATGATGTTAACCCAGAACATATTTTAACATAAATGGAAAATGCTAATTGATGTTATAATCTGTTTTTGCTTCCAAACCTTTCCGAGAAAAAAATGTCACACTCCCACCTAGGAGATAACTATTTTTACCTATAGAGTCTTACTACTCAGCAGACTAACACGTGTAAATTACAAATTATTTCTTGAATATGTAATTTTTATTTATCCGTATGACGCTGAAGAAAACATCACACGTGACCACTTTGCGATTGCATCTAGCAAACGTCATCACTGAGCATGTGGCTGGAATCTGATTGAATGCCCCACCGCTGCATATTGAAACTTACATCTCTTTGTCGTACAAAAAGACAAATGTCAACAAAAGCCTATTCGCAAAATAGCATGTGACAAGCCATGTGAGCAGCATTAAATAGAGAGGTATGTTTGTTTCCATGAGAAAATTAATCTAAGTGCAGTACAATTAGCATCTGCTCATATATAAATCATTACCACCTTAACAAATGCAATAGCTTTGCCAAAATGCACCATTCTCATTCTAATTCTCAGCCTTCCTGTATCTGGTATTAGCGATACTGTATTAAAAGTTGCAATGTTGGAAAAAAGTTAAAATGAAGTATCAAAAGTCAGAATTGTGCTTCATCCACAGAGAACATCTACAGTGGTATATTTAGCTCCAATAAATTGAGGTTGACTAAAGGTACCCTATTTTACCACCTTAAGTGGATACCAGGTTAGTACCAATTAAGGCGTATCTACCTTTCTATTGGATTTGAGTCAGGTGCTTATTTAGGTTATAGCGTGACACGTCTGGTGTACTTTTTTTTATTTACTTGGATCCTTTTGATGGCTTTCTGCAATGATGTCACTCTATCCTGACAATTTCCAGTTCCTTTATAGGGATATTGGGCTTCACATCCCATGCAACCATTCTAAGTTCCTAGCTCAGACCATCAAATCAACAAATCTAAACCTCAATGCATATTATGCAGATTTGCTTTCTGCTTAGTAAGTAGATATTCTATAAAATAATTAATGTGGAAGAATCTTGATGCCAATATAGATTGTAAGAATTAAAACCCATCTTATTATTAATTCCTATTCTACTTCCCTGGTTTTTCCAGATCTAATCATTATCATGTCTATCTTTTCTTCATAAAGGCAACAGGATCCAAAATGAGTTGAGTGTAAGAGCAAAAGATACAAGGCTCCAAGAGGGGAATATATAGAAATTAAAATAAAATAGCTTTTGAAGGTAAAAACATGACATTTTCATTTAGATTTTACCGGTTCACTTAATCTATTATATATGTATATAGCACCGTGTACTAGTGATTGTGTCACTTTGATCTTCATATTTAACAGATGAGATATTAATTGTACACATTAAACAACTATGTTAATAATAAATATTGTTAGTATTATCAACCTTTCATTTCTTGGGTCTTGTCTTCCAGTTTAACTTCCAGTTGCTGTTTTTGTTCGAGAAGTTCAGAGTTTTGTTTTTGAAGTTTTACTAATTTCTGATAGAAAAAAAAAAAAAGAGGTAATTACTAAACAAAAAGGAAAATATACGTCAGCGATACTGAAAAACGTCAAAACTGGATAAACAAAATGTTTAAATGTGCTAGCAAACAAATCCAAACTGGAAAGACATCACTAAGCACATGCAAACAAAAAAAGGGGGTATATTTTACAAGATGAGATTATTAACACATTAGTCACAATTGGTGTCTGAATGTAAATACGTGAAAGTGGAGGAAAAAGCTGAATCATTACAAAGCATGGAAAAGCTGTGAGTGAAAACAGTAGTAAAGTAAATCAGGTTTGATCAGGTCTTTGAATATTCACCATGTCAGTTAAAAACATAGAAATATAGAATGTGACGGCAGATAAGAACCATTCGGCCCATCTAGTCTGCTCAATTTTCTAAATACTTTCATTAGTCCCTAGCCTTATCTTATAGTTAGGATAGCCTTATGCTTATCCCACGCATGCTTGAACTCCTTTACTGTGTTAACCTCTACCACTTCAGCTGGAAGGCTATTCCATGCATCCACTACCCTCTCAGTAAAGTAATACTTCCTGATATTATTTTTAAACCTTTGCCCCTCTAATTTAAGACTATGTCCTCTTGTTGTGGTAGTTTTTCTTTTTTTAAATATAGTCTCCTCCTTTACGGTGTTGATTCCTTTTCCCTCATTGCAGCCATGCATTAATCTTCAAATCTCCTTAGAGAAAATGCAGCAGGCAGAGAGTGCACACAATTTTTGAAAAACAAAGGAAGGCTGCAAACTAGAGCTAATTGGCTGGGATAACAGAAAATCTGACCTAACGTGGATACAGATGGCTGTCTGAAAGGGCGGGGGGAATAGGCAAGTCATTTCAATACATGAGCAAAACAGAAATGAAGTGATTGTATGATATACAATTATGAACAGCTTCAAAACCTAAAGCATGAGGGAGCCATAGCCTATTGGCCCACCATGTATGCTCTACTAATTGTATATATCACTAGCCTGAACCAAATAAGCAACTTCTAAACTGCATTATCTACCCTCTGTGACGAATGACTGCCAATGTTGCTGCCTACCATTTTTTATTTAATAAATCTATCTGGTCTACTAGACTTTCTAGAGTTCACACTTCACCTACACACCAATTATTAGCACTGACAGACATACCATCCTACCCAAGAATCCCAAAGTTCCAGGAGACTAAAGTTAACAAGGGACCATTTCAAGATGTTAAAAACCAAAACCAAAACAGGTAAATGGTGTGAAATTCCTGACAAAAGGCTTGGTACAAATATTACATTATCAGATTCATGGTCAGATCTATAACGGACTTTCGACAAGTTACCCTGCAGCTAATCAATACAACAATCCCAGTCTTTAAACCCTTGAACTTATCCAAACACAGGCCTGGCCATGTGAACTCAACCACTGGTGGTGTGGAGAATGGACTACAGATTAGCCTCATTAGCCCTTTCCCAAAAATAAAACTCTAACATTCCGAATCAAGATTCCGAAAATATCTGTAGTCAAAGACTAATGCATAGAGTCACATTGTCACAGAGAGCATGATCACTCATCTTGTTCCAGAAAATGATGAATAACCAGGAGAGGGCAGCAATGAGCCTAGATTCATCAAACATAGATAAAAGGTAAGATATTTACCTCCTCTGTGTCTTCCTTGTACTTCTTCCCTCTTTCCTCCTGAGATTTTCCAAGAGCTGTTTTCTTTGACAGCTCTGCTTCAAGTTTATGAAGTTTATCGATGTCATGGGCATGAGTGTTTGCTAGGCTGGTTAGCCTTTCAACTAGTCCATGGTTTTCTTTGTTCTAGAAAAAAGAAAATATATTTTTGTATTTCAGCTGATACGCTTTTAGATCTAGCACCTCCTGCAGATTCAGTGGTATTACAGCTATTTAGGGCATCAGAGAATAAAAAGGTGAGATCTTTTAGCTTTAATGTAATTTCAGATTTTTCTAAGGCCATTCAAGTTAAAAAATAAATAAATCATAAACAGCATAATTTCACAGCTATAGATTGATTGGTCTGAAGGTGGAAGAGCAAAATTATAACTTTATATTTTTGGTGCAAGAGGATAATAAACAGTCAAAACTGCTGTTTATTTTATTTGTTTACATTAATAACAATATACCCCCAAAGAAGAATAACCTGGTTTATATTAACAATGTACAATGTATAAACAATCTATGTACAAAATCCCAGTGGTTATATAATCAATGTGATACTCTTACACCTGTGTGTAACCGAAGAAGCCTCCCAGAGACGCGAAATGCGTTTTGCTAATTGCATAGACAGACTGTAAGAACTTTTTACTTTACTTATTTTATTACAGATTTGTTCCACTTTATGGATTAATAAAGCACTTTTGCACGCATCTGGGTCTGTGACTACTATCAAAAGTTGCAGCTATTCTGATATACAGAAGAGGGAGTGGGACCCCAGAAATCCCACCAAGCTGATATTTTGAGCGAAGAATATACTGGCTCCTCACTTGTGAGTGTACCTATATATACTTGCCTACTTAAACACTAGTATACAGACAATGTTGCACTAGTGTTTGTTTGTCTTTTTTTTACACTTTTAGGAGCCTATTACCTTAGTACCTATTGTATATAGTACAATAATATAGTACAATAAGATACTCCACCGTCTGTATGCATTTTGGTTTACATTAACAATAGCAGTGTCTATCCAATAAACAAACAAACAAATAAATGAAGCAAGCCAAGACACGTGGGATTTGACACACTCACATACACACACACACTCTGTCAGGGTCCATCTACCTCAAAAAAGAAAAACATATATATACTATAGTGCAAATGGCATAACATTTTTATTTTTTTTAAATAAATGAACACTTCTCAACTTGGGCAATGCCAACTCATATTTACCAGATCCCTCTTACATGACTCTGTTTATAAAGTAATGGAACCTCTTACCAGTGTCTCCAGCCTCCCACTCCTTTCTTCCTCACCATTATGAGCAGGTGATACCGGAAAAGATAAATGCACATAGTGTATTATCGCTTATACAGTGCACAGGAGCCTTATGTCGTCAGCTCATTTTAATAGCCTTGATGCCAATAAGCCGGGTGGCATCTCATCCTCATTGCACAGTGGTCAATAAAGTTTTGTATCAAGATAATGGGCACTTTGGCCACTATGTTGTAAAGGGGAGGTACCACATGGCAAATAGAATAGAAATGGACTGCTCCATGATGGTCCAATCCAGTGCTTCTCATCAAGGAGCTTGGGCAGTGAGTGCCATGTTTGCAGTCCAGCTTTCCCATAGGAAAGCACTTAATCAAGGCTTTCCTATGCGGGCATCCACGGCACGTGACCGAGTTTTGCTGAGTAATCTCCTCTAGTGGCTGTCAGTACTGCAATAAATACACTACAGGGTTAAAAGGACAGGATCCCTGCACCCAGGCCATTTCATTGAGATGAAATGGCCTGGGTGACTTTAGTGGTCCTTTAAGATTGCATCAGGCCATAATAATGTGGCATTAGCAGCACTGAAATAATTATTACCTGGTCTTCCAGCTTCTTTTGCAATCTCTGCACTCTGTAAGAAAGTTGTATATTAAGAACAAAACGCCGGATGTTCTGAAACCTGCGTCTCGCCAACCATGCGCGTGCATATTTCTGGAGTACTAAAGCCTTGTGCTCCTCCCGTATCTGAAATGAAAACAAGAAAGAAATACGTTTTACACATGGTTGTGTCAATTGTCAGGAGAAGTGCTACAGATTCATATATACATATGTGCAAAGGAAGCTGGGAAATCCAAACTTTATTGAAAATAAGTAGATAATAAAGAATATTTCTGACACTAAACATGGATCCCTAAGCCTAATACTGCATTAATTTTGTGCATACTCCAAAAAATTAAAATGGTCAATGAAGGACATTTTAATTTTAAGGGTTGTGATTAGAGGTGTAGCCAATGGGTGAGGGCAGGAAGTGACATTTGAAAAGACCAAAGATCTAATTTACATATTCTACTTTCTAAACAAAGTTATTGTAGTTTAAAGATACATTATTGTGAGTTTTTTTGCCATAAAATCTGTTATCCACTCAATTACATTTTCAAGTTCATAGAATATAGGGACAGTCACATAGAAAAGGGCAGAACAATATTAACCAAAATAAGGACTGTCTTTCATAAAAAAGGGACACTTGGAAGATTTGATTTGTGTGCTATGTATAAGGTCCCACAAATAGGAAATAAAAACAGCATAACATTTAAATAGTTTTTTTAATTTAATATATACCTTTTGATATCTCTTCCTTGCCAAATAGCCCCGTGTGAATGCCTGTATCGTCACAGTAGCAACTAGGATTAACTGATAAATACGACGAACTAAGAAACCTCGGCAGTATTTTTGGATAATGATAGCAGCCCACGCATGTTTCAAGGACGTAGCAGTTATTGCTTGCCTTCAATAAAAAAATACATAAAATTATTTGTAAAGTATCATAAAAAAATGAACTTTTGTTCAGCCATTAGTAAACTCTCTAGATCTACCTCTATATCTATGTATGTACATACCTACTTACCTTTACGTGGCAGGTGAGCTTATATATTCAAATGGCCATTGGAATAAAACTAAAGAGCCTCCATTTTGTTTAAATGTACATGGGGATTTAGGCCAGAGCGCAGGTAACGTTCTCTTTGTTTATAACTACCTACGTATCTATCTATGTAAATAATTAAATATCAATCAAATAAAATATTAAAACTACATGTGTTTCACAGGATTATTTATATATTGCATACGTGTAGCTAAAAGAATATACCACATAACTGTTTATTTTTTTGATTATGGGAAAGCCTAAAACTACATGTCTCATGCACCAACGAAGTTGTCAAAATGCGGAATGCTAGGTATATACATTTATGCTAAGCTAAATCTTCCACAAACATTTTCTATATATTATTTTCCTAAATGACTGATTTAGGGATAAGAATATTTCTGCTTTCAGACACATCATTTTGTCAGACTGCTTTGATGGGATCAGGTCTCTCTTGGACAATTTTACTAAAGAAGCTAAAGGACTAAAGTATTTCATGTGTTGTATGTTGGCATTTGTCATTTAGTCCTTCATCAATGACATCAATCGCTGCCACCGTGACATGTTTCTTCTTGTGTTTTTCTCATGGTTTACATTGTTGATGTGGACTTTATTTACAGGATAATAATGCATCGGCAGGAGGCACAGCAATGTATATTTCGCAATATTCTCCAAGTAAAACAATGCACCCATAAACAAGTGCTTGCGACATTCCACGGCCAAATTAGCCACATAATGTTTCCAAAGCTTTTACAAAACTTTGAAGATTCAGTGTAATACTTTTGCTTTGATTTCTGCCAAGGATTTTAGCAACATTCTTCTCTTGTGTGTTTCATGTACATATTGCATTGGTGGTATCTTTCATGTCTAATATATTTATTAATGGGTTGTTTGTTTTTTCAATAGTATAACAGATAATATAATAACGACATTAATACAATAATGTATGAACTATTGTCAAATAAAACAGATAAAAAAGTGAAATACACATACAAATTATAGTTATTCACATAGTGTGCCAGTTTATCGCAATATTACAATATGTGTTCAGCTGTATTGTATGAATAGGGCACTAGAATCTAGTTTAGAATGTGTGCTTTATTTCCCAAACCTTACTTGGCCCGTCTCTAATTTTGGGGAGATTAGAAGACTGACAACTAAAATTACCCATATAAAAGTATATATATGTAGGTATGCTACTGATTTTAGTTCAATTATAGTTCTGAATCCTCTCTCTATGATCACACAAGACCATCAATTAGAAGTCTCTAAGCATTGATATCAGCCTCATAACATAAGCAAGGTGATGGGGATGAAGGGTCATGCCAAGAGATACAATCAATGTATTTCCATGTGTCTTCTATGATTGCTACAATATAAAAGGACGTTAATGATGAAGTCATTGGGGCTGTCCTGATATCTAATTACTCCTCTCAAAGTAGTACAGCTCTCTCCTATTTCAAGTTTTAATATATAAGGAAATGCAGGACAGAGAAACAGGACAGAAAGAAGCAGGGCCTTCCAAAAGTATTCAGCCCCCTTGAAAATTAATTTCTGCATTACAAATGATACATATTCCCAAACGCTAAAATAACATTTTTATTGCAAAGTGGTGTTCTACGAGTACATTTTAAAGCCAATATTAGGTATTATTGAGTAGGTATTTAAAAATAAAATATCCTGTTTGCATAAATATTCAAACCCCCATATTAAAATGTAGTCACTTGTTTCTATAATAACAGCTTTAAGTCATTTGTGATAAGTATCTACCACCTTCGCATTCTTTGTGGTAGATTTGCTCCAGGTGATTGGGTGGCACATGTGGACTGCAGTTTTCTTATAGTATCACACTGTCTCTATTGGACTGAGATCAGGAGTTTGGGCTACTGTAGGATATTCACATTTTGTTCTTTAACCATTCTAAAATTGCTTTTGCTTTGTGCTTGGGATAATAAATTGTTCTCCTGTTTTAAGCAGACTGAAAAAGGAGCTTCTGTGCTTAGACCGTGCATTGCAACATCAATCTTTCCTTCATTTCTCACATGATTTTCCAGACTGATGAAAATAGCCCTCACACCATCTTACTTCGCTGAATGGATAATGCTTGTTACGGTATGGATAGTGCTTTGCTTTTGCCCCACATAGTGATTTCCATTGTGGCTAAAAAAAACTCTATATTGGTCTCATCTGACCATAAACTCTTAGCTATGTCAGTCTCTTGATTTGGATGAAATGCCAGATATAACTGCATATGGCAGCTTTTGAGTTATTGGTTATTTCTCCCGTACAGGCCAGAGCTCTTGAAATAGATGACTCCGGTCTCAGCCACTGACTCCTTTAAAGTGACTGATGGCCTCTTCTTGGCTTCTCACACATACCACCTTCTAGTGTTGTCAAGGAGTTTTTGCTGATTACTTTTTCCAGGCAATGTCTTGGTGATATGATGTAGACCTCAAACCAGTACTTATGGCCCACCAACAATCCAGAATCCCTATTTTATTCCAATGGAGATACTGACATGGACTTTTGGTGGACCTTAAGGACTGGTTTGGGAACCAGTGATGCAGACTACACATTCTTGTAACAGACGCAACAGTGCTAACTGGATCTCCACACACTTTAGTATTACTTTGTACTATTTTTCTAAGTGATGTGGTTTCAGTACTCTATCTCTTATTGATATAGAATGCTCCTACTTCTTTATTGTCACAACGCTCTGTCAGATATGCATCCTGACCAATGATCGCTATCCAGAGTGGGACATTTATGCAGAAACAAATGCTTGCTTCTTTAATGTTTCATCAGAGGCCAATTGTTAGGTAATTGTATGTCCATTAGGGAAATTATTTTCAGCTGTGCAAGCATAGATCTTTCAGAAAAGAGGGGTTGAATATTTTAGCAAAAATGCATATTTTTTAAAAATTAAATCTTTCTTTATAAATGTTTAATGTCTTCTGATAACGTATCACGCACTACAAAAGGTCAACATATAGACTGTCTTTCAGTTAAATAGGAAAATTGTTAAGGACACAGGATTGTATATTACTGGTGTACCAAAGTTAAAATAATGAGAACAGAAATGCACAGCAAGAAACAAGGAAAGGACATCAGCGCAGCAGAATTACTACTATTTGTATGACAATAGCCAGTATCAACTGCAAAGCTGTCAGAAGCTACAAATGCATGCGATCCATTTTCCTGAATGACTCTGCCTAAGGCATTGTAAGCCGCAAGGTAGCAAGGGCTAGAGACTACAGTGGTCGATGACATCTCAAGTTACTTGCTATATGGTGACACTGAGAAGGACAATTGGATATGGTGATAACCTATAAGGACAGCTGGATCACAGGTAATTTGAGAGGGATCTAGCCAAAAAAATATATTCATCAGCTACTTCAAAGAGCATATAAGTTCTCACTCATTGAGTGTTTGTTACATTAAATCAGAAAGCATGGGGACTCTAACATTTGGCTACAATTATATGTGAGTGCCTACACTGATACCTGTAACTTTCTGGTTAAAAGAAATGATACTGTGTGGTGTCATGAGATAGTTAGGGAGTTTAGGGAGTTAGGGGGTTTATAAGTATAAAGTAATGTCCAAGTTCAAGCAGAGGGACAACATTCACAAGGAGCTGGGTGGCTTACCTGACAGCACGCTGTCCACGGAAGTACTGTTGTATTGTAATCACAGACTGTCGCGCACGGAGAAATTTCTTCCTCTGAACCCAGCCCCGAACGTTCTTCTGGATCATGATGCAAGCATTTCTCAGCTTATCGGATCTCAGTTTTTCCAAGTAGGCCACCTGTCCAGCCCGGAAGAATATTTTTGTTCTCCCAAACTGATACTGATTGGAATCCTGCAGGCAGAGGGATAATGTGTAGTAAGGACTGCATATATATACTCTAAAATTATATTTTCACAGTTGTCACAAACATGGTGCCTTTGACAAAAAAGAATCATGGAAGTTCAAGAGAGGATGGAAATGAAGTTGCCAAGGACTGACCTAAATTGCTATGAGGCCGCCTAGTGGTAATAGCTGTAGTGCACTGGTAAACTTGAATGAATTCCAAAAGTCAAAAACTTACTCTTACAACTGAAATCACTAAATCGAAAATATGTGTTGAAGTATCCCCAAGCCTAACTCAGGAGATTTAATTATGTTAAGAGAATTAACCTAGATTGGAATACTTGTAGAACATTTAACTCACGTGGATTAATCTCTGCAGCACAACCTTACAGATTTGCTTCTTATCACTCAGAGACAATTCCTGTTGAGTCATAAGGATGCTATAACGACCGAAAAATTCAATGTATGTCCACCTGAGGAGAGATCAACAATGTAACTCAAATCCATTCAATATGGCTACTTGTTAAGTGAATTGATTTCAAGAAAAATCTCAAGGCCAACCTTGATGGGTAGCTCTGTGCACTTATCCTGATGGTTTCCAAAACCCCACATGCTCGTAACTGTTGCACCACTCGTTTGGAATCAAATCTAAAACACAATTTAAACATTAATAGTTAATTCATTTCTGTTTTACATAATTAACCTTATGTAATCATAGGCATATACTACATAAAAGGGCAGTTTTTATTGCCCACAACCATCCCAACATAGGGTGGGGAGACAATAAAGGACATTTGATGTGGCCCTGGCCAATAGCTGTGTCTGGGAGAATTGTTGACTCTTTCTTGTTACATGCTTAGTGTCCTCTAACAATATTTGTTTTTTGTTTGCTTTTTGTCTTGTTTTAATTTAACATAATTTAATTCCCATTCAGACATTGAAAAGATTAACTAATAATAACGATAATGTTGTGCAATGTATTTTAAGCTACACTAGATATCCTGACTGACATTGGACACGTCTAATGAGAACGCACACCTGATAATGTTCTCCCTTCTATTTTTCACTTTCTCCCTCACTTCCCTCGTTATTAAAATCTCTCTATCCTTTTACTTACCTGTTCCGGCTGACACCATCTTCATTGCTCCCTCTCTACTTCCCTCATCTCTGTATTCATCACATGCACTTTACTCATATATATCCAACCTTTCGCCACAAACCCCTCCTAAATCCTCTAAATACAAGCTCTCACCCCAAACATTTAAATCTTACTCCCACCTTCCTTCCTTTCCATCCTACTGCTCCTGGCAGCTGGTGATGTTTCTCCAAACCCTGATACCTCCTCTACTAAGCCACTGGTGCTAACATCAGAAACCACAATAATCTCATATTCATTCCATGTAACTCTAACTATAATTCCTCATTTAAAGCTGCCCTCTGGAATGCACGCTCTGTGTGCAACACTGTTAAATCAACTTCCATCCATGAGCTATTTATCTCACATTCCCTAAACCTACTTGCACTAATGGAAACATGGCTCTCTCCCTCTGATACTGCTACCCCTACCTCACTATGCTTTGGTGGTCTTCACTTTAACCCAAGACAGGCTGAGAGTAAATGTGGCGGTGTAGTATTTCTACTTTCACCCCACTGCTCCTTTAAAACTCTGTCTACCCCCCATTCCATATCTTTCTCCAGCTTTGAAATTCACTCAATTCGTCTGTTCAAACCCATCTCTGCTAACATAGCTGTCATCTATCGCCCCCTAGTCTGTTCCTTGACCATTTTTCTGCTTGGCTTCCCTATTTCCTTTCAAGTAATATCCCTACCCTAATTCTCTGTGATTTCAACATTCTCATTAACACATACCTAACCAAACTCAAACCAGTAGCTTCCAAACTCATTTTTATTACCTCCTTCCTTGGCCTATCACAGTGGGTTAATACTCCCACACAAGTAGCTGGCAATACCCTCGATCTTATTTTTTTCTAATGCATGCACTATCTCTAAGCTCCACAACACCCCATTTCCTCTCTCAGATCACACCCTCTTATCATTTGTTCTTGAAAACCACTTAACCCAACAGCCTCACCCTAACCCCCCTCAACTCAGAAGGGACCTGAATTCTCTTGACCTGCAGCAAATCTCAGCTGATCTCCATTCCAAACGCTCATTCATCCCCACTTTCTCGTGTCCCTCTCTGGCTATCTCTTCATATAATGCTACCCTCACCTGGACGCTGCAGCCCCGCTCCAAAGATGCACCTCAAGGAAGACACACCTCCAACCTTGGCACACTAAATCAGTCCGCTACCTGCAGAGATGCTCCCACTCTCTCGCAACCACACATGGACTGTACCTTCCCAACCCTACAGGCCTTCTTACCAGCTACAGAACAAGAGGTGGCTTCGCTTCTCCTCTCTTCTCGTCAAACTACCTGTCCCCTTGATCCAGTACCTTCCCACCTTTTCAGATCTCTCTCCCCTTGTCTTGTGCCATCCTTAACACACATCCTAAACTGCTCTCTTTCATCTGGTGTTGTCCTGCTCCCCTTAAGCATGCTACTGTCATACCCATCCTAAAAAAGCCATCCCTAGACCCATCTTCCCCTTCCAATTATCGACCCATATCCCTGCTTCCTTTTTCCTCAAAACTTCTAGAAAGACTTGTCTTTACTCGTATGACTCACTACCTAAATTCCAACTCCCTCCTCGATCCTCTTCAATCTGGCTTTCACCCCCTCCACTCTACTGAGACTGCTCTTATTAAAGCTACAAATGACCTAATCGCAGCTATATCCAAAGGCCACCTCTCCATACTAATTCTTCTTAACCTCTCTGCTGCCTTTGGCACTGTTGAGTATGTCCTCCTTCTCCAAACTCTTAAATCCCTCTGTCTCTGTGACACTGTCCTCTCGTGGTTTTCCTCTTATCTCTCGCAACGTTCGTTCGGTGTCTCCTTTTGCAAAAACACCTCCTCCTCTCACTCTGTCTCGGTTGGAGTCGCCCAAGGATCTGTTCTTGGTCCCCTTCGGTTTTCTTTTTATACTGCCTCTCTTGGCAAACTCATTAACTCCTTTGGATTCCGCTACCATCTGTATGCCGACGACACCCAGATATATCTCTCCTCCCCTGATCTCTCCCCCGCGGTCCTGCAACATGTCACTGCTTGCCTTCCTTCAATTTCTGAATGGATGTCCTCCCGCTTTCTGAAACTCAATCTCTCTAAACTGGGCATCTTATTTTCCCCCCTCATAATGCTGATCCTCCTCCTTCACTTTCCCTGCAAGTTAATGGTGCTTGCATCAGTCCGTCTTTGCAAACTCGTTGTCTTGGTGTTATCTTTGATCCTGGCCTCACCTTTGCACCACATATCCAGTATGTTGCTAAAACCTGTCGATTCCACCTTAAAAATATTGCCTGCATCCGCCTCTTTCTCACGCAAGATGCTGCCAAGGAGCTTGTTCATGCTCTGGTAATCTCTCACATGGATTACTGTAATTCTCTCATAGTTGGTCTCCCCGAAAGCCGAACTGCCCCGCTACAATTGGTAATGAATGCTACCGCCAGGCTGATCTTTCTCACCCGTCGTTCCTCCCATACCTTGCCCCTCTGCCGATCCTTATACTGGATTCCTGTATCATATAGGTGTCAATTCAAAATACTAACCCTTACCTATAAAGCTCTAACCAACTCTAGCCCATCTTACATTTCTTCCCTGATTCATAGATATACCCCTTCTCGGTCTCTCCGCTCTGCTGGTGACCTTCTCATGTCCGCTGCTTGCGGGCGGCTGCCTACCCCCATCAGACTCTCCTCTAGTCTCCAATTGTTTAAGAAATCCCTCAAAACACATCTGTTCAGATATGCTTATGGACTCCCAGAGTAACTGTCTCCTGCGCTCCTAAAGAGTCATACCCCAATCTCACCTCTAGCTCTGCTACTTTTCCACCTTGATTTGTGGCTGTCACCCCTGCTGCCCTGTTGTGTATTTGTATCCCACCTCATCTAGACTGTAAGCTCGTTTGAGCAGGGTCCTCATCTACCTATTGTTCCTGTGTCACTGTGTAATTGTCTCATGTATTGAAAATCTCCCCCCCCCTTTCATAATATTGTAAAGCGCTGTGGGTTTAGTTGGCGCTATATAAATACCAATAATAATAATAATACCTCTAGGTACAGTGTTTACACTGGAATATGAGCTATTTTTACACAAATAGAATGGTAACACAATCTAGTTGATGACGCAATTTATATATTTCTTGGGTAGTGATTTTGCAATGGTCAAAGTTTTTCTTTTGGCGTTGCAACCAGTATGTGCGAAGTTGCTTTGTTGCTGGGGCACAACCTATAAATGCAGGTTAATTTGTTGTGGGAAAGGCTTCATAGCAAAAATGTTGCACACTTGTGGTGCCTTTCCCACAATAAAAAATCCTCCACTGGCAGTTTGTGTCGCTCAGCCTTTTAAAAAAAATCAATTTAGTATTTGGGGACTGACTGCGGATCCCTGGCTTGAAGCACTGTTTGCCTGTAGGGGGCCATGTTTGGGAATGCCTGAGAGCTCTGTGGATTCTTTGTTTCTATATATCCAACACAGGCCACTAACATGTAGCCCTGAGTGAACTGCGCAGACATTACACAAGGACTGCAAAACACAGAAGGTTATTTATATTCCCACAATGTCATACAGATAAAAGTGACAGAGTGATAGGAATGACCTTAATGTATTACTGTGTTTCCCCACCTTTTTATACTTACTCGAATTGTAGCTTTTCATCATTGGGCTTTATACATCGAACATAATGAGGGGTTGTAGCATTTAATGTCTCCATAAGCAGACATAAAGAATTGCGGAACTATAAATAAAGAGAATATTCATGGAATAGAGTTAGTTTTTTCTCCAGTGATGAATGACGTCATAACCGTGCAGTCTAAGCATTACACTGTGTTTATTTTCAGTTCATTTAAAAAGTACCTGAATCCATGTTCCGCCCAAAGCCATCATTACAACATAAAATAAAGCAAGAAAGGAGCAAAGGTCATTGACACAAAGTATGATAAAAAAGAAAATGCCAACAAACAAGAAAATCCTGTAAAACCTGCTCGGCTGCTATCACATATCGTGTTAATCAGACCTCTGTGACTAGTAGTTATGGGCTCATGCATAACCCACAAGGCAATTTCTATTACAGTAAAACGAGCTAAGAAGAACTCCATGAATTGTTTTGTTTTATATAATTATTAAAGCAGGGTCTGGTCTAAACATCAATGGCCTGATGTCTGAAAAATCCATTCTGCTATCAGTACAAACGCAGCATGTAATTTTTCCTTTGACATTTGTCATTATATTGATTAAGGAGAGAGGAAGTGGAAAGAAGAAACAGATTTAGGATGCAGCAGAGTAGAGGGGCATTTTAGGTTATCATTTGCAGGTAATCGTTGGTAAATTGGTTAAGGATTTTTTTTTGTTAACTGGAAATTTTTTTAAATTTTTTTTCATAAGATCTTCATTTTTTAAACTGAAACATTTATCATCAAAATCTTTTTTTTTTTGGCAGGTGCTTGGTTCTCTTGTAGTATGTGGATTTAGGATAAATAATACATAGCTGTATTTAGCAGGTGCAAAGTGGTCCTGAATAATTAAATAATGGTATCCTGTAACTGTACTTTGTACAGAGTATCTCAAGATGAAAGAAAACAGAAATAATAATGAGTAAATATACATTATCAATATTCTATCACTCAAAAAATCTGAAATAAGCAACATCTTAATTACATTAGAATTAATGTCATGCTACGTAAATATACAATAGATATTTTGACAATAAAAAAAGCATGCTATAAAATTAAATATCATGAACTGATACATACTAAACATTGACAGAGCATTGTATATTTTAGAACAGGACAAATCCCAGGTGCCAGGTCACCATGGCTTATATAAATTTTGTCCTGGCACCTGGGTGTTTGTCAGCTCATTCCGCGGGAGCGGCGGGCTGAGGGAGAATGGAGGCGGCGAGGGAACAGTAGCCTCCCTGCTCCCTCGCACGTTGTTTAATGATGCCAGGAGCCGCAATATGATGTCACTTCGACCCCAGCATTACTAAACTGTATGCAAGGGTGCAGAGTAAGATGCGCTTGAAGATTACAAAAGCCCCTTTGGACCACAGGGAAAGTATCCACTCCAGCTCTCATAAAGGTAGGGAGGCTGGGTGGAGGAAAATTAAAATAAACAAATTAACAATAATTTGTGAATGTATGAGAAAATGTGTGTGTATGTGTCTGTCAGTATCAGTGTCTGTCAGTATCAGTGCGGCCCTCATCTAATCGCATGGGAAAGGTTTTTTTACTCACCCTTTTTCCTCAAGCAGAGGGGGTCTCACTGCGGCTGGCCATGGCTCAATGGTTGGGATAATCAACCAATGATCTCAGACAATCCAGTACTTTTCTGTAGGAAAGTATTGGAAGGCTATTGCGCATGTGCTTCAAAATGCAGCACTGCACCAATCAACGTCTCCTCATAGAGATGCATTAAATCAATACATCTCTATGAGGAACATTCAGCGCCTCCGTGCAGAGCATTGGATCACCTCTGGTTGCTGTTTAAATGACTGTCACTAAAGGTGTTACTAGGCAGCAATGTAAACACTGCCTTTTTCTGAAAAAGCAGTGTTTACATCGAAAAGCCTACATTGACAGGATACAGACACCAGAGCCACTACATAAAGCTGTAGTGACATCATGGCAAGCCATGGTATTTCTTTGGCTCATCTCACCACATGAGTCGACGACTGGGTTAATAGACCCCATCGGCTGAACCTCTGCATTAGAGAAATGACCTTGAAAGTCTGCAATCCAGGAAATTTTACAGGGGGCCAGATGGATGGGAACTATCAATATAGATGACATAAGCATATTGCTCTTTCAGGAGTTGTCCAGATTCGTGTTGCAAGCAAGGAGGGCCCTCTGACCTGTCATCTCAAAGCTTCGGGCAGCCAACTTAACACAAATTACACTATTGATTGGAATTCCTCTCCTCCTGTGGGCTGTCCCATACTTAGTTGTGACATGAATCAGCATAATCACACCATATTTTGGATTGGGTGGTCCTCTCGAGGGGGGAATCCTATGGGTGTGGCTCTATGTCGCTCACTTTATCTATTCCCCCTTCCCTCCCACCCCCTCTTCCCTTTTCTTTTTCCCTTTCTCTCTTCTCCCCCCCTTTTCTCGCTCTTTTTTCTTACTCACCATTTCCATGGATGCTATCTTCCTCGAAGCTGTATTATGTATTCACCCAACCCTGACTATTAGTCTGGATTTACCATTCTGCTTATAGCCCCCCATTCTAATTCAGTGTTTTTCCTGACTCACTCGGGGGATACACTCTAATTTTATCATATATCATACATACTCCTTCTAAGCATATTTTAAACAGACTTGGTCCACTTCTTTTATACTACTGCCAGGAGGAGTTTACGGAGAAGTTTATTCCATTTCTATTGCAAGTGATTTACTGAGGTTAAAATTTCCAAGTTACCTGTTAGAGTTCTTGTACTGTACCCATTTGTTGTTGGAAAAAATAATAATTTTGACACTGTTAACATTCTGAGTATACACATGCTTAGTGATTTTACTTCCCTCCATAGACTGAGATCGCAACCTATGTATACACATGTTTTTTCAATGCAAAGTGCTAACATCAAGCTTTTCTTCTGTAACTATGAATGTCATGATTACCTTTTATTCAAGAAGTTTGGTCCTTAAGGGGTTAAACACAAATGTACACAACAAAAGATCAACGTGAACCGTGATGGAGCATGGCCAAAGTTAACCAAACAATAATATACAAAGTATGTCACTGTAAACAGCTACTTTTTTACCATATGTTCAACAAGACACATCTGGATGGCCGTCTCCAGTGCAGTGCACATTTTGCAATATCCAAGTTATGTAAATTTTTACTAAATGTAATTTTTTTTTCTTTAGGGACTTCTATTTTGAGGAGTCTGCACCTTATTTCATGTCACCCCCTCCCTGAATGCACTGTGGAATACATTATAATATGGGAAGACGTATGAGTTTACACTTGGGTATAAAAACGGGTGCTGACATTACTGACAATGCCAGATTAAAATGTTCAGTTATATATTCATAACCTTGTAATATAACACAGTTCCAGCTTTAACAATCCTGTAAAACCCAATATTTAAACAAAAGGATTTTTTTTTTTTTAAATGCAAACATTTCTAGGCTCTGAGTTCCCATAATGTATTCCTGGAACACGATTTGTGATAGTTTGTGTGTAGCTCAGTTTGTTATTTTCACACATTCTATTCAATGTTAATCATTTTGTTGCATAGAGAAACAGGTACACATCATACCTTGCAGCCAACAGTCATCCGAAGTTCTTTGTTTGATGCCTTTATCACAGGTCTTGCAGATTTTACTTTTATACCCGCACTGTAAGGTGATGTCGTTACAGAATTGTCTTGAAAAAAGTTGGCACACAGCTCAAACTAAAATGATAAAACAGAAAAAAAGCTGTGACAAAACCAAAAGTGGACCTCATGGAGTTATAATACATGTTACTGCACGTCTAATCAGGTAACTAAGGTAATTATGAATACAAAAATTATTTCAACCAATCGGTTCACAAATTTCAGGAACAAAATGGCCATATTTCCTAAAAGTGACCCTGTTGGTAATTTATCGATTTTTTTTAGTAATTTGAGAAAGAGTATTTTGGAAACAGGCTCAAGCAGTTTACTAATTGTGTCACTAAATGTGTAAATGTTTTTTAACTATTATATTCATGTATCTTTACACTGAATGCAGATTCTTGTGCATTTACCAGCTGTACAATATATCTTACAATGGAGAGGTCCAGGAGTGAATACAACCTCAATTAATATGTAAAAGATAGGACAGGATGGAGTAAACAGGGATAGGTAACCTAGGGCACTTCAGATGTTTTGCACTACATCCCCCATAATGCTCTTACAGCCAAACTGCTGGCAAAGCATCAAGGGAGATGTAGTCCACAACATCTAGGGGTGCCGAAGGTTGCCTATCCTTGCTATAGCATGTTAACCAGATCAGGCTATTTGAGAATAGATCATTTGTACTTGTAGACATTGTGAGCAATGTTGTTTTTGACAAATTTCAGTTTGCATAAAGAGTACCACAGTCACTTCCTATCACCGCAACAACAGCACTTTAATACTTTTAATCAATCTTAAACCCTTGTTGCAGAAATATATTCTTCAGCTGAAAACAAAAATCCTTAGTTCATGGGAATCCCAAACAGAATGGACAACTACAGGCTACATAATGTAGATATCAAAACTTAAAATACATGTATAATAAATATACAAACCTTACTGGTTTTTAGCAGATCAATCAGTACGTCATACACCGTATCTCTGTTTTTCTCCAAAAACCCATCACATTGGTATTCTACCTGTGTAATAATCGACATAAAATAAAAATGAATCAAATATGAAACATTTGTACTCCCTAATGAAAGGAAAATATAATAGCTTCAGAAGTTTTTCAAGAGATACAGCATTTTACATTGTGGTAGATATTATGCTTAAAAAAAATAAAACTTGTATTTACATAAAGCATACCTATGATCTATAACTGCGTGGAAGATAAATTCTGCTTCGGGTAAGGAAAAATCTTCTGAGAGTAGAGCAGACATAGCTGTGCTCCAGTGATTCAGGATGAAGCATCCTGAAAGCTTGTTGTGAATTGTAGGATGGTGCACATGGCATTTTGGAAGAGGTCAAATCTATGTGCAGCTACTACAACAGTTAATACCTTCTATGCAAACAGAATTATAGAGTATATACTAAAATGTTAAATTAAAAATATATCTGTACATTTGCTTGACATTTGGCTATGACAAGTTATTGATTATATGCAATGTGTCAAAATGTCATCTACAGTCAGGTCCATAAATATTGTGACATCGACACAATTCTAATCTTTTTGGCTCTATACACCAACACAATGGGTTTGAAATGAAACAAACAAGATGTGCTTTAACTGCAGACTTTCAGCTTTAATTTGAGGGTATTTACATCCAAATCAGGTGAACGGTGTAGGAATTACAACAGTTTGTATATGTGTCTCCCACTTTTTAAGGGGCCAAAAGTAATGGGACAGATTAACAGTCATAAATCAAACTTTCACTTTTTAATACATGGTTGCAAATCCTTTGCAGTCAATTACAGCCTGAAGTCTGGAACGCATAGACATCACCAGACGCTGGATTTCATCCCTGGTGATGCTCTGCCAGGCCTCTACTGCAACTGTCTTCAGTTCCTGCTTGTTCTTGGGGCATTTTCCCTTCAATTTTGTCTTCATCAAGTGAAATGCATGCTCAATCGGATTCAGGTCAGGTGATTGACTTGGCCATTGCATAACATTCCACTTCTTTCCCTTAAAAAACTCTTTGGTTGCTTTTGCAGTATTCTTCGGGTCATTGTCCATCTCCACTGTGAAGCCCTGTCCAATGAGTTCTGAAGCATTTGGCTGAATATGAGCAGATAATATTGCCCGAAACACTTCAGAATTCATCCTCCTGCTTTTGTCAGCAGTCACATCATTAATAAATACAAGAGAACCAGTTCCATTGGCAGCCATACATGCCCATGCCATGACACTACCACCACCATGCTTCACTGATGAGGTGGTATGCTTTGGATCATGAGTAGTTCCTTTCCTTCTCCATACTCTTCTCTTCCCATCACTCTGGTACAAGTTGATCTTGGTCTCATCTGTCCATAGGATGTTGTTCCAGAACTGTGAAGGCTTTTTTAGATGTTGTTTTGCAAACTCTAATCTGGCCTTCCTGTTTTTGAGGCTCACCAATGGTTTACATCTTGTGGTGAACCCTCTGTTCACTCTGGTGAAGTCTTCTCTTGATTGTTGACTTTGACACACATACACCTAACTCCTGGAGAGTGTTCCTGATCTGGCCAACTGTTGTGAAGGGTGTTTTCTTCACCAGGGAATAATTCTTTGGTCATCCACCACAGTTGTTTTCCATGGTCTTCTGGGTCTTTTGGTGTTGCTGAGCACACCGGTGCATTCTTTCTTTTTAAGGATGTTCCAAACAGTTGATTTGGCCACACCTGATGTTTTTGCTATGGGTTTGTTTTGTTTTTTTCAGCCTAATGATGGCTTGCTTCACTGTTAGTGACTGCTCTTTGGATCTCATATTGAGAGTTGACAGCAACAGATTCCAAATGCAAATAGCACACTTGAAATGAGCTCTGGACCTTTTATCTGCTCCTTGTAAATGGGATAATGAGGGAATAACACACACCTGGCCATGGAACAGCTGCACAGCCAATTGTCCCATTACTTTTGGTCCCTTGAAAAGTGGGAGGCACATATACAAACTGTTGTAATTCCTACACCATTCACCTGATTTGGATGTAAATACCCTCAAATTAAAGATGAATGTCTGCAGTTAAAGCACATCTTCTTCATTTCATTTCAAACCCATTGTGTTGGTGTATAGAGCCAAAAAGATTAGAATTGTGTTGATGTCCCAATATTTATGGACCTGACTGTTTATGATAGGTGCACTTTAATTCCCGTACCATGTCATAAGGGCATGCTTCATGGGTCAATGTATTTTTCTAGGTAAAATAATCTCGGAAAAATATGTTAAACAGTTTACCTTATCTGCAAAATGCTGGATAATGAATGCTCTATTGGACATTTTAGGTTTCTCAAACAAAGTATTCTTGTTGATATAGTTGTTATACAGTTTTTGTAGCCAGTTTTCATCTGTTCCCTGCGGTAACTGTGACAGAGAATAAACATATACAGAGAAATAAATAAGAACCATAAATAGAATACATTGGGATAAATAGGAAGAACAACAAAAAAGAGACAAGCCATACCAAGCATTCTTCATCTAGTAGATCCAAAATACCCATTTTTGCTTCAATAAGATCAATGACTGTTTGGTTGTCATAAAAATCTATGAGTGTCCACGGGATATCTTCTTTCATATATTCTTCCTGTTCCAGCTTAAAGACATGCTAGAAAAAGGGTATTATATGTTAACAGTTACTCTGAATACTTCTCTCTACCTGTGCATAACTAAAATAGTTATACATTATTATGCTGTGTTGTAATACTTGGCTTGCTATAATTTTTTAATTTATGTTTTATAAAAATTCAATACTTCAGTTATGTCATTACCAGCACCGAAGATTTGGAAAAGCTGCAGTTTACAGTAATGTGCCCCTTTTATGTACATGTATCCTCTGGCATACTGGGGCATATAATCTTATTTTTTGTTTAATGTTTTATCCAAGTACTTACGAAATAATAAAAAGTCACTGGAAGTTGACACAGGTAAACTACAGAGACCAATATGATATCATAATCTGGATAAGGTTATACATGGTCATTTTAGGCTGGGCAATTTATAAAACAGGAATGCAAAGTTAATATACAGATATGATATGATAAAGTACAGAGTTTAAATACTTGCAGGATGATTCCTAAAAATAACAATTGCTGGGAATTCAAACTAAATTCAAAGTGAATTTCGAAATTAAGGCCAAAATAACCAAATTGGAAATATTCTATTAAAATAATTTTGTTTTCAGTCTGGCTATTCTGGCTTAGAATTTTCAATTCACTTTGAATTCCCAGCAATTCTTATTTTGGTAAATAACACTGTTACTGTAGATATTATGACATACAAAAGGCTAAGGTAAGTCTGGTGAAAGGATAAGAAGCGGTAGCTTAAAAATCTGTCTTTTTTAGTACAAGATAAGGATTTAGCATCTCAGGAGAGTAAGCGGACATAGCAGTATGTTCTGGTCCAGGCCTCCCAAGTGTTGTGTGTCACAGCAAGGGTACATAATTCATTTTTGCACTATAGAATATTGCAATTTAATGTGACTTGTATTAATGCATGGATGAACTGGCTGCCTGGTACAGGTGGTATTGTCAATTTCAAAAGAGGTTAACCCCTTAAGGACGGAGCCAAATGTACACGTTGTGAACGAAACAAAATGTAAACAAAACCTGGCATTTGCACTACATGTCTGTCCAACCGTAATTCAACTCTTTCGTAGTAAATGCACCCACCCTTATTATATATCATTTTATTCAGGGGAAACAGGACTTTTATTTAATATCAAATATTTAGCTATGAAACATAATTTAATATGAAAAAAATGGGAGAAAATAAGATGTTTTTGTTTTTTTAGTTCTACGTGACATTTTAACTGTCAATGTCATTATACTGTTTGCTTTTACTGCAATAAAATACACATATTTGTATTCAGCAAAGTCTCACGTGTAAAACAATACCCCCTATGTACAGGTTTTATGGCGTTTTGGGAAGTTACGGGGTCAAATATAGCACGTTACATTTGAAATTGAAATTCGCCAGATTGGTTACGTTGCCTTTGGAACTTTATAGTAGCCCAGGAATGAAATTTACACCCATAATGGCATACCATTTTCAATAGTAGACAACCCAAGGTATTGCAAATTGGGTATGTCCAGTCTTTTTTAGTAGCCATTTGGTCACAAACACTGGCCAAAGTTAGCGTTAGTATTTGTTTGTGTGTGAAAAATGCAAAAAACGCCAATTTTGGCCAGTGTTTGTGACTAAGTGGCTTCTAAAAAAGACTTGGACATACCCCGTTTGCAATACCTTAGGTTGTCTACTATTGCAAATTGTATGCCATCATAGGGGTAATTTTCATTCTTGGGCTACCATAGGGTCTCAAAGGCAACGTACCCGATCTGGCAAATTTTAATGTGAAAAAAATGAAACATAAGCCTTATATTTGATGCTGTAACTTTTGAAAACACCATAAAACCTGTACATGAGGGGTACTGTTGTACTCGGGAGACTTCGCTGAACACAAATATTTGTGTTTCAAAACAGTAAAAAGTATTGCAGCAATAATATCGTCCGTGTAGGTGCTGTTTGTGCGTGAAAAATTCAAAAAACTTCATTTTACTGGCGATATCATCGTTGTAATACATTTTACTATTTTGAAACACTAATATTTTGTTCAGCGAAGTCCCCCGAGTAGAACAGTTCCCCCCATGTACAGGTTTTATGGTGTCTTGGAAAGTTATAGGGTTAAATATAGTGCTAGCAAATTAAATTCCCTTTCCTTTCGGCATGGGTTGTCAGGCAGGTCCCGCTAATTGTAATTAATTAAGATACCCAATTATGTAAAAATATTACATAAATATATATGTAGAATTAATATATATATATATATATATATATATACGTATGTGAATATATATGTATATATATATATAATTTTTTTTAAATATTTTTATTTATATATAGGTATATATATAGTGATATATACGTATATATTTATGTATATAGATATATATATTATTTCGTTCTACCTGTATTTTGATATAAATATATATATTAATATCACAATACAGTTAGAACGAAATAACACACATCTATATATTTTTTTATTATTTTTTTATTTTTATTTTTATTTTATTTTTTAACGTATTTACATATTTAATTTTTTTATATTATATATAAATATATATATAACAATAATTATATATATATTTAATAAGTATCAGTCTACTTGTAATTTGATATTAATATATATATATATATATATATATATAAAATTATATATATATTAATAGTAAAATACACCTATACAGTGTACGTGTGTGTATGTATATGTGTATATATATACTTAGATCATATATATATATATATATATAATATATATATATATATATATATATATGATCTAAGTATATGTTATTTTTTTTATTAACTTATTTAACTTTTATTTATTTTATTTTCAGCCAGCAGGGGGACCACCTGTCATTACAGGCAGTCCCCCTGCTGGCAATACAGCAGCCAGCTATCCCGGCCATGTGATTGTGAGGTCCTCGCAAGGACCTCACTCTCACATGGCCGGGGGGGACCAGAGGAGGAAGATCTGCCGCGGGGGAGGGGGCTCCTTGGGAGTCCCCCCAACCGCGATCGCCGACGTGGGACCACTGGCGACCGGGTAAGTAAGGAAAGATCGGAGGGCGTACTATTACGCCCGGCGGCATTTAGAGCCGCCTAAAATAGGGCGTAATAGTACGCCCTCAGGTCTTAAGGGGTTAAAAAAAAGAGGTTTTTTATGGAGGTCAGAAGGTTTACAACCTAAATCCCTCTTTGAAGCTGGGACCCCAACAGAACTACTCTACAAGGTGTAAAAGTCCACATGTAGGCTGCCTGTATGTCTAGTTCCAATTCAAACTAACTGATTTCAATCATATGGACTGAAACTCTTAATTTATAGTTCATTTCTTTGATAGGTTAATGGCCATTAGCCTTCGAGAAAACCCTGGTGTTCCAGTATCATATCCAAAAGAAACATTAATGCTTACCCATAGATTAATAATTAAGCCTAATTTTTATTATATTATATTTAGAATGGGACAAGCACAATCTTCTAATCAAGCCTAAACATTGCGTAACTTAAACCATTTGGGAAGGGATTGTGATGCCTGCTTTATTGCGTTATTGTGTCACAAGTAAGAAATGTGACATATCTATGGAATGGAAAAATGGCAACAAATTCATAGATGCAATTATTTTTGTTGCAAGTACAAAAGAGGAGAGAGAACCAAAAGTTTCCATTTGGATTGATGGTGGTCTGGAACACAAGGGGGTGGTCACGTATTGTTTCTATAGGTATGTCTTATATCATCCTGTGGGCCAAGCTTGAAAACTTGAGGTGAATCCACATGGTATATTTCCAATGATATTGAAATGTGTATCGTACTTGCTTGGGGCCAAAATGTAATTTTGAGTGAGTCACCATTTTCCTTGTCAGAGACCCTCTGGGCGGAACTTTGAAAACCTAAGTGAGTAAGTGATTAGGACTTCTGTTATTTTATCCCTTTAGTTTTTTTCTTTTGTTGGTGTAAATAATTTGTTTATCATCTATATTTTTGTATGCACTGTGACTATTTTTTGCTCATAATAAATATTCCTTTATTAAGTTCTGCCTTTGTCTGATAAATAATCCTGTTAACCGAAGATACAAATTAGTGTTTTGCAATTGTATAGATATTGTGCTAAATTGTATTTGGTGGGTTTTTATTATTAAGTTACCTGGGGACCCAGGCACCCCATTTATAAATTGTCTTAGCGGTGGCAGCGTTAGAATAGTATATCATTTTACCCCACTCCCTCTAGCATGTAAGCTCATTGAGCAGGGCCCTCAACCCCTCTGTTCCTGTGTGTCCAACTAGTCTGGTTACAATTACATGTATGATGGCGCTCTATAAATATCATAATAATAATAATAATAATAGTATAGTAATATTTATATTATTATGGTTAAGTGTGGGTGGTGTTAAGAGGGATTTTTATCATTATTTCTGGTCTAGTGCAGACAAAGCGTGAACTTTAACCCTTTCACCACCACAACTAAGTCACGCACACTCTTGGAATAGGGTGCGTTTGTGACATTGTGTACTTGCTCTGTGCATTTCTTTATTATGTAAATATACACCTGACTTTTTTGTGTACTTTTTTGGGGAAGGTAATGCGGACCATCATTCATGTGTGTTGTATTTAATTTAAAGGACCACTATAGGCACCCAGACCACTTCAGCTTAATGAAGTGATCTGGGTGCCAGGTCCAGCTAGGTTTAACCGTTTTTTCTATAAACATATTAGTTTCAGAGAAACTGCTATGTTTATAATAGGGTTAATCCAGCCTCTAGTGGCTGTCTCATTGACAGCCGCTAGAGGGCTTCCGCGCTTCTCACTGTGATTTTCACAGTGAGAAGACGCCAGCATCTATAGGAAAGCATTGTGAATGGTTTCCTATGGACTGGCAGAATGCGCGCGCGGCTCTTGCCGTGCATGCGCATTCAGGAGAGGAGGAGGAGAGTCCCCCGCCCGGCGCTGGAAAATGTTTATCTTTTAGAGAAGTTATTCAAAAGAGCTTTTCTGGTACTAAAGTTATGTCCAATCCTGTATTGAAAACCTCTGTGCATAAGGAGAAAATGTGATTTTACTACCATTACTTGACAATTTGTTAACTTCCTATTTACATGGCAGCTTTACAATTCTGGAATAAGGTAATAAAAAATTAATAAAAACAAAGTTTCGCATAATCACTTCTATGAATCATACTTTTATTGGTTTTGTTGCTGTATAATAACAATTTTACCTGTTAAACGATGTCATCTCAGCTACTCTAAATACCATTTAACAAAGAGGGCAGACATTTAGTCTCTGGTTTATTTTTTTCAAATGTTCTATATATTGTTATGTAAGGTAGGAATAGAAGTATTTGCCTTGTGTCTTTAGACAATCAAAACTTGATACAAATTCAGATAATGACCACCAACAAGAAATTGGATGAAAAAGAATAAACTAGTCAATATTTTCTGGTGCAATAATAAAATTAGACAAGCTCATTTAGGTAATCTGAAATTGGAGGATGCATGAGCAGACCCTTACCTAAGTAGGAGACCAGGGTTTTTTGAGGGCTCAACTACCCAAGAAGCCCATTCAAATAAACTAATAGGTGATATATGCAACTATAACACATAAACTAAGATGGCTGCTCTGGAGTGTGCACCGAGGTGGTCCATTTATACTACATGAATGTTGGACCTGTTGGTTTCTGGAACCTTCAATATTGGTCACTATGGCTCTAACTGTTAAGCCTTTAACCATTCCATTTCGGAATTAATCTTTCAGAATGTCATGACTCTGCAAGATATGCTACCATACAGCTAAAATGCAAATGTTGTACATTAAATAATAACAGCCCATACTCCACAGGACCAGGATGGAGAAGCCCTGAGTGTAAATATATGAGCACAAAAGAGTGCAGGAAATTGTGCTTCTACACCAACCTTTAGCACTCCAGATGTGAACTACATCTCCCTAATGTTTTGCATTACGGGATATACAGCCTACAATATCTGGAGTGCCGAAGGTTGTCTAGCCCTGCTCTACACCATACAGGTAAACTGCACAGAAATATGGCATCACACACCTGCACCCTGCAACATTACAGCACACATAAGACGACAAGATGTCTATACAAACAGAGCCCTGACATCATATGCTACACATGGAACATGTGGTCTCCCTGGTGGGAAAAGAAGGCAAACAAAAAGCGGCAATTATAGGTGAAAGGTCTGAGCCTGAGGATGAGCAGAGAGATTCTCTTCAAGATGGGCGGACAGGTTCCACCGGCTGAAGGGTTTCATTTTTAAAGATTAAGCTCACGTAGAGAATTTAAGCAGAACATTTCCTGAGTACTGCTTCTGAAGGGGAGGTGACACAATTCAACCTTCAAGATTACTCTGTATCAACTACTTTACACAGCAGAGCAAATTACAGTCCACAGAGAATTACTGCAAATAATAACGAGGACCACGTGATTAATTCACTTGTCCAACTGGAAATTGTCTTCCATTGATTTCTCTTCATTTTACTTTAACCAGTAAAGAAACAAATGCCACATTTCAGGTTAGATCACAAAATGTTAGTTATTAGTTAAGTTGTTGTTTTTTAATTTTTTTATTTTAAACTTACATTTATATTGGATATTTTCTGCAAAAGCACAGAAAAAGGTTTTTGTTTTTTTACTGAGTGATGAGTGGGGACCAAGCTCACAAGCATGGTTTGAGATATTTTGCTACGTTGTTGTACAAGATAAGATCACTGCTGCGAGAAAGCACGTTTGAAGCATGTTACCAGCATGGCAGCCATGAGAATTACCCACTTCCAATATGCCTGCAAGTCACATTTTACCTGTTCTGCAGGTATGCAGGTATTCAAATGCAGGTATTCAAATACATGAATAATTGTGTATAACCTAAGCACTGTTATGAATCACCGTGCCGTACTTACCAAGTTGAACTGTTGTTGTAGCTTCTCGTTTGCATAATTAATGCAGAACTGTTCAAAACTATTAATTTCAAATGTTTCAAACCTGAGAAAAAAAAAGTTAAATATGTTATTAAATAATAATGAAAAAAAAGACACCACACTTGGGTCTTTTCCCATAACTGTTTCCATTCTCGTCAGTAAAAAGCACTTGTTAAAGGGTTAGTGTGGCGGACCACCGCCACAAAGTACCATGCCCACTGCTTCTTTGTGTGTTTTTTCCATGTATTGTGTGGTTTCTCTGTGTTTCCCCATGTATTTGTATGCATTTTGTGTATTTTGCCTTTTCTCCATTTCGTAGAGCTCCTTCAAACGAAAACCTGTTCGTCTCCCGAACGGGGACCACCCTGAGTTCCCATTTAGAATGCTCATTAGAAAGTTATGAAACCACAAGGGAAATCATTAACGAATGCCCCCCTGGGTGGCCACCGGTTTTTATAGTTGAACGCCAACCAGGGGAGGCATTCATATCCCGAATGGGCCTGCCTGCACTGTCTCAGATCCCCATGTCGAGGATCTCCCTACCTGCTCCTAATGGAGCTATAATCACTTCTTCCCCTACCGGGAGCTGTGAGACCAGGCTCATTGCTGCCCGAGAGTGCTCTCCCCAGGGCTGCCTAAGTGAAGGTAAGCCCGGAGAAAGGCGCGGGGTTTCTCGGGCTCTGTACATCCGATAGCCCGCTATATGCATGAATCCCATCTAGGACCTGGGGCTAACTAGTGATTTATGTTTTATATGTGTGACCCCTTCCTTTCCCAGGGCGTAGAACTCCCAAGGCCTCTCCACCCCCCACCCCCCTGTATGTGAAATGTTTTAATGTATGTAACTCTATGTGCTGTTGGTATCTCCCAGGGTGGGAGATGGCTATCTGTAACCCAGCCTCCTCCTGTCTGGGACTAAGGGAAGTGTATTGAACTGAATGGAGACCCCTTGTGGTTGTCTGTGCATAAAAGCTGTGTGTTTTAATAAAGATTGTCATAGTTGTACCTCCAGAACTAGGTCTTGTCGAGTTACTGGGAGGAGGAAGAAAGGATTAATCCCTAGGCCAGCTTGTCGCAGCTGGTGGACAATGCGGGGGAAATACTTGCAAGGACTGAGAGCTGGTTCCCCTGTTCCAGCTAGAAGCAGTCCCTTTGGCGGAGATACCCAGCCGGGGTACAGGGAGCTCCGCTACAGTTACTATAACTCAAGTAGCAGTAAAGCATGCAAAAAAAAGTTTTTCTTATCAGATATCCAGCATGGGGGGGAATGCTCCTGATACTGCTCTTCCTTTTGACGTCAATGGGGCAGAGCGCAGTCCATTCCCAGGCTTCTCACAGAGAAGTCTGTGATTTGACCATTTTGCCTGCTCAGAGTGCATGTACATATTTTGGGCAAGCTAGGAAAGGAAAAGAGTAAGGAGGAGGGAGGGGTTAAAAAAAAGGCATGTGGGAGTGTCAAAAGGGAGGGAGAGTGGAAGGGGAGAGCTAGCTCTCCCTTTAATGCGCTCTGCCTGCTATGGCAGAGTTTTAACGTCTGTTGTCATTGTGCTGTGCATACTAACAGCAGAGAATTTACATTAGGCAGCCAGGAACAGAGTTCTGGGCTGCCAATGTCACATGTACTAGGGTGCAACTAGCCCCCAGCACACAATTACCAATATCTTGTATGTGCTGTGTTTTAAGCTGAAACACGACACATACTGACTCCTACTATCATGATCACTACAAATCCCTGAAGTGGTCATGGTGATTGGAGTTACCCGGTAATCTGGATTTTTTCAGAAATATGCATAGTATTTACATTAGCCGGTCCACAGCCCATACTCCATGACCCAAAGCACACAAGTAAAGCAGCTAAAGAATGGCTGAAATTTAAGATTTGTGTTTTTGGAATTGCCAAGTCCTGACCTCAGAAAACAGATTCTGTGACATCAGGGCCGGCCTTAGGGGTGTGCGAGCTGTGCGACCGCACAGGGCGCCATGGAACAGGGGGCGCCCTGTGGCCGACACAGCTCACTCATGGCCGGAGTGCAGGGGAGCTAAAAGAGGTACCTGGCTGGAGGATTAATTATTCTCCACCCGGGTCTATTTAAAAAAAAAAATAAATCGCGGCAGAGGGGGCGGGGTTTACCGAGCGGCGGAGGCGGGGCTTATCGAGAGGCGGAGACGGGGCTAATACCTCCCGAAGCCCCTGCTGTACAGGAAGAGGGAAAGATGCTTCCCCATCAGCCAACTGCATCCACTGGAAAGAGGTAAGTGTGTGTGTGTGACTGTTTGCCTGTTTGTGTGACTGTCTGTCTGTGTGTGTGTGTGACTGTCTGTCTGTGTGACTGCCTGCCTGTGTGCGTGTGACTGTCTGTCTCTGTGTGTGTGTGTGTGACTGTCTCTGTGTGTGACTGCCTGCCTGTGTGTGACTGTCTGTGTGTGTGACTGTCTGTCTGTGTGACTGCCCATGTGTGTGACTGCCCATGTATGTGACTGCCTGTGTGTGTGACTGTCTGTCTGTGTGACTGTCTGTCTGTGTGACTGTCTGTCTGTGTGACTGCCCGTGTGTGTGACTGCCTGTGTGTGTGAGACTGTCTGTCTGTGTGTGTGACTGCCTGTGTGTGTGACTGCCTGTATGTGACTGCCTGCCTGCCTGTGTGTGTCTGTCTGTAACTGTCTGTGTGTGACTGCCTGCCTGTGTGTGTGACTTTCTATCTGTGTGACTGCCTGCCTGTGTGTGTATAACTGTCTATGTGTGTGTTACTGTGTATCTGTCTGTGTGTGTGACTGCCTATGTGACTGTCTGTCTGTGTGTGTCACTGTAGCTGTGCCATTGTTTGTGCCTGTGCCTGTATGTGTGACTGCCTTTAACTGAGTGTGTGTGTACATGCCTGTAACCGAGTTTAAATTTCCCCCACCCCTTCCTGTCAAGGCCGCACTTTGACTGACAGACGCTCACTCACTGACAGACGCACACTCACTGACGACACATACACACTCACTGACGACACATACACACTCACTGACTGACACATACACACTCACTGACGACACATACACACTCACTGACTGACACATACACACTCACTGACTGACACATACACACTCACTGACTGACACATATACACTCACTGACTGACACATATACACTCACTGACACACACACATTCACTTACAGACACACACAATTACACACTTACAGACACACACACACACACACATTCACTTCAAAATAAACACTCACAGACACACACACAGACATTTCCACTAACACTCACAAACTAATATTTTTTACATTTATTTTAAATCCACCCAGCCTCCCTGGGAAAGCTGGAGTGGATTTCTTACCAGCAGTCCAGTGTGGCTGCTGGGCAGGCAGGCAGGGGGCGCACAGGCTGAGTAAGCAGCGCTTAGTGATGCCGGGAGCCGGACTGACGTCATATTCTGGCTCCCGGCTTCATTAAGCGGCGCAGAGGCAGCTGAGCAGGAAGAGCTCAGGTGAGTATGCTCCTTCGCTGCCCGCTGCCAGCCTTGGGGGGGCTCAAAAGTGGCCAGCCGGTCAGCTCTTGAGCCCCCCAGGATGCGAGGCAAGCAAGGGATCTGCCTGGGGGTTTGGAGGGATGCTTTTTTTTGCCGCCCCCTGCAAAGTGGCGCCCAAGGCAGATGCCTTGTTTGCCTCGTGATACACACGTCCCCGGTGCCTGTGTGTGTTACTGTATTCAGGCAACTTGGTGGGAGGTGGGGGGGGGCGCCGTGAAGACTTTTTGCACAGGGCGCCTAATTGCCTAAGGCCGGCTCTGTGTGACATGACCAGAAGCTGTTTGTTCAATCAAGACAAACCAGAAATATTGAACAAATCAAGCAGATTTGTAGCCAGGAATAGGCAGAAGGAATAGGCATTCTTCCTCAACGTTGTGCGTGTATTATAACCAGTTACAGTAAATGTTTGGTGGAGGTTGTTGCTGCTAAGTGTTCTAAAAATTACTAAATTCAAGGGTTCACGTACTGTTCCAAGCCTGAACTAAGGATGATTACTCCAATCATCTCCAATAAAAATTTTAAAAGTGCAACTGTTTGTGTATTGCTACTTTATTGTGATTATTATTTTAACATGTGAAAAGTAAAGCATTGGAAACACTTCTCCCAACAGTGAAGAATGTAGACTGTTTATTTTTAATTGTGTCTTAGAAGATCAGGCCCGATTTGAGTAAGCAGTGTGAAGATACAGGTATTTACTATGGGTTTACTAACATTTCCTTCCAGCTTTATGTCTAATGTTTTACACTAGCACCAGTGGTCCCCATTCTCAGCACTATGCTTGTCCCAGACACCCATCCCTGACACTTGACAGTGCTGTCTAAAGAAACCTGGAGAACATTATCAGAAACCATTTTAAATCACCCAGACTGTGACAGTGTCCTGCTAATGGGGTGATGTCTGGTTTTCTGCTAAACCCAGTAATGAGTTAAACCAACAAATACACAGATATTCAAGTGTTTGCACCACATATAGTAAAATACATTTGCCTTTGACAAGACACAGAGTGTCATACTGCTATTGCCTATAAAATATAGAGCTCAATTTAAAATTCTGGTTCTTGCTTTCAAATCTCTACATAATACTGCTCCCACCTATCTATCCTCCCTTATACACAAGTATGTCCCGTCTAGGCCCTTACGATCTGCTGAAGACTCACGTCTATCTTCTGTCCGTACTCCCACCTCTGATGCTCGCCTTCAAGATTTCTCGAGGGCTTCCCTCCTCCGTTAGATGCTCACCCAGTCTCCACTCCTTCAAAAAATCATTAAAAACCCACTTCTTCATAAAAGCGTATCAATTAAACTGTTAATAGCTCCTGACTGATTCCTCTTCTGCGACTGTCACTAGTCTAATACTATCCTTACCTTTTTGTGTAATTTTACCCCACTCCCTCTAGCATGTAAGCTCATTGAGCAGGGCCCTAAACCCCTCTGTTCCTGTGTGTCCAACTTGTCTGGTTACAACTACATGTCTGTTCGTCCACCCATTGTAAAGCGCTGTGGAATTTGATGGCGCTCTATAAATATCATAATAATAATAATAATTGCCTGTACCAAGACAAAAAAGGTTCATATGGATTGCTTTGTTTAAGATCTACTGTAAAGGAGGAGACTATATTTAAAAGAAGAAAAACTAACACAACAAGAGGACATAGTCTTAAATTAGAGGGACAAAGGTTTAAAAATAATATCAGGAAGTATTACTTTACTGAGAGGGTAGTGGATGCATGGAATAGCCTTCCAGCTGAAGTGGTAGAGGTTAACACAGTAAAGGAGTTTAAGCATGCGTGGGATAGGCATAAGGCTATCCTAACTATAAGATAAGGCCAGGGACTAATGAAAGTATTTAGAAAATTGGGCAGACTAGATGGGCCGAATGGTTCTTATCTGCCATCACATTCTATGTTTCTATGTTTCTACTGCTATTCCTTTGCCAGTTTAGTAAAATTATTTAATGAGCAAAGTTTTGGAAAAGGTCTAAAATACAAAAAGACAGGGCTAGGTTTCAAACTTCTACGCCAATATTCATTCCAACAAAAATGCAAAAACATCATTGGCGAAGACATAGTCTGAATACTGAAAATGGATCATATCACATATTTATATTACCCATAAATGTCAAGTACTCCAATGAAGGTGTGCTGTTTTCCTGGAAACTGCAATGCCTTGTTTATTTTTTCAACAATAAAGTCAAAAAGGTGGGAGTAGATCTTTTTTGCCAAGGCATCCCTCGCATTATCAGCTTGAAGTTTTGTCATGGGTTTGATAACGGTATCTGATGTTGTAACAATTTTCCGATTGCACAGCCACTGGGCTACCTTATCTGTTTCAAGATTTAGAAGCTCACAAAATATCTTCAAGTGTTTGTCGCTTTTCTGCAAAACAAGATTAATTTGATAGTGGCTATCGAGCTTCTTCACCACCCCAACGCAACCCATTGAGTTTTTCATGTCTATCAAAAATATCTTACATTTACAGAAGATTTATCATCGTTGACACGCTTGATCGGTACATTTCCTAAATGCAGGATCGCTGCCAAGACTTTAAAGATATCCATTTGAAAATTGGCATTGAAACCTAGATATTGAGGCAATCAACACACAAGAAAACAAGGAGGGGGCTGGTTAGTCTAAAGCTAAATGTCAAAAATAGTTCAATACCATTATCACAGAATTCACAGGTTACCAATCAAAACTAAGAGTGGTAAGTTGCAATAGTCTTAATTAAATAAACAAATAAAAAGAGATCATTTCATGTACCTAGTCAGAGAGCAGTAATCAAAATTCCAGGAAACATGTAAAATATACAAATATTAAAATTGCACAATATGTAATTATCTACTGATATTAACAATTACATAATTGCCCTAAGACATTGCTTAGCCTTCCATATTTTAAGATCATATGTTAGGAGTACAATCATCTGTTTGGATATAAGGAATTACGAACGTGTTATTATATATTGGGCAGCTTTTGTTTTGTTAGTTTTACTTTTTTTACTGTTTTTCTCTGGATTCTGTATTACTGACCTCTCTGGAGCATAGATCATGTCAGTGTTTTGTTATTATTCTACACACCCACCTTATCCTTTCTTACGTTTTGTTGAATAAGGAATCGTCTATTGTTAATAAGGGTTAATAATAAAGATTTGTTAATATTCTACTGAAAATAAGCATATACCTCTTCTTTTAGCAGTGATATTCTCAGGAGCAAATTCCCTCGAGATCATATAATAATAGCAGTAATATAATTCCAAAGGTAATGTGTACTGTTAAATAACTGAACCTTCACGTCCCAGTCTATATGGATTTAATAATAAATGGATATGTTTAAGATAAACTATAGTTACTTCAAAGCTCTTTCACGTAACTGTGGGAACAATTGGAGATACTTTTGAATTCATTTTTTTTTACATTCTTTTTTATTGCAGAAATAACAGCATATTACGTGAATTGCTCATGAACAAATATGACAAAGAGGTTAGACATGCATCACATAACGGAACCAACAAACTTTTAGTGTTTATGTTAACTAATATACCCAGTCTCTCCTACAATACGTCAGAAAAGCTTTTATCTGCTGGTGTTGGGCTTCATGCGCCTTGTGGCTGAGTAGTACTGCGCCAGTACTGGGCAATTAAACATATGCTCACGTAAGGCACCTATGGGGACTTAAATAAGCTGTGCAGACTTTTATAGCTAAGGGATGAAGCTTTAAGGAACAGGTGCCTAATCAGAAGGCCGTGATCGTGTGCAGAGCCTGAATTAAGTTTTTAACATCTGAGTAATATAGTTAAATTTCTACTTTACAGCTTTCTGGAGAGGATGGAAATTTGTCTTAAAATGTATTAGGAAATAAAGGATAATAAGTAGAAAAGTCACCCAGTAATCTGCTAAGTCATACCCAAAGTGATCGTGTTCCATCAAGATATGGAAATAAGTACATCTGTATTTCTCATTTGAAAAGCATAGCTTTCATATAACCTTTAAATACCCTATGCAATTTATACATCCTATTGATGACTTCCTAGAGTGCTAAACAGATTATGACTCATAGTGCTTATTACAATGTTCCCACCGTGCACTCACATTTCAATGAGACCCTTTGGTGCAAAATATGCCTATATGGGATCAGTGAAATGTGAGTGCATAAACTGTGTTTGAAACATGTGTGAAAATGAATCTTTGAAATAGTACACAATAAGGGATTATTTCATTCCTTACATATAAGAAAGAAATTGACAATCAACATCTTAAAGGGGACTGACCTTGTGTAAATTGCCACATTGTGGCCACAGAAAAACTTAATTAATTTCATCCAATAAAGCCTCCACACAGATATGTACTATTTATTGCTGTATTACTAACTATCATATATTTTTATGTTTGCTGATAACATTGACGGATGATAGACTCAGTAATACCATACATTCAATAAATACTTACCTAACAAAGAAAATGTCTTTTGTGTGTCTATCATGTCTTTTCTGTCATCGACTCCATCAATGGTTATGCAGCCACCCATTCCTGTGTAGTTAAACTCATCTGCGCTCACTAACAAAAACAAAAAAACAGCATTAAAAATGATTTACCACTGCAAGTTTATTATATGTCTTCTTTACCAATTTACATACATAGCTGAAGTTGCTTGAATTCTGGTTGATTGGCCGAGGCACAAAGCTGGTAAAATATGTGATAATTCCTCTCATCTTCTGACTACAACAAAGCAACAGCAAAAATTAGGGACACAGGTTTAAAGCTTTTTATTCTAAATTAGATCCCATAACAAAAACACACATTTAAGTTCCTATATTTCACGCTCCTATGGTTTTTTTTGGAGCCTTGTGCCCTCTCTCTTTAAGGAACTGCTAAATGAATAATATTTCACCTTTTGAGCTCTGCTCCCGTCTTCATATTCTACTTTGATGCAACTGTGACATACAGGGTTATTTAATAAAGTATAAATTGTAAACAATTTAAAGTAAACCTCAAATTTTAGGTCAAGAGGTTCACATTTCAACAATGCCACAAAAAGCATCTAAATGTGCTGACATGTGAACTGGACACACCTTTTATATGTTGACATAAATACACAGATATCATAGTTTTCTCTTTAATGCTCTACATACCTGAAATACGACTCTGGATTTCTCAAGAAGATATGTTCTTAAATTAGCACCAATTATTTGGTATCTCCTGTCAAAGCTAATTTCTGTGTATTTTCCAAATCGACTGCTGTTATCATTCCTTGTAGTTTTTGCATTGCCAATTGCCTAAAATAACAAATGAAAAATTGTAAGACAAAGTCAGATACACAATGACCTATGCAACATTTCAGCACTAAGGAATTTAAAGGATCACTATAGTGTCAGGAAAACTAACTTGTTTTTGTGACACTATATGATCCTTGGGGGACCCTCACCCTCAGGTTCTACCTTCCGCTGGGCTGAAGGGGTTAGAACCCCTTTAGCCACTTACCTTAAACCAGCGCCGGGCTCCCTCGGCGCTGGTGACCTCTCCTCCTCCGCAGACGTCAGCTCCCGAGTGGAGCGGAATGCGCATGCGCGGCAAGAGCGCGCATTCTAACAGTCCATAGGAAAGCATTTCTTAAGGACTATAGTGTCCCTTTAAGGTCTATAAGATTTGTTTTTAAATGTCCTCTTATTTTTCTATGGCAGCCAGGCTTTCTCTCTTAAAATCAATATTTTGTATAGTTAAAAAAGAACCATCCAGGTTAAGTTACTAAACACCAGATAGCAGTGAATTAAATTGGGATGGCAAAAGTCTTCATCTGAACATACTGAAACTATACTTTTTTTATAGCTCTTACTACATGGAATATGTAAAAACATGTTTTTTTTTGTTTTGTTTTTAAAAAAGGATATTAACAAAAATACAAATATACTGTGACCCAACTGGACATGTGCCCTTGTTTACTTTGCACTTATCCACATGGATTTTACTATTGAAAAATATATTTAATAAATAATGTATATTTTAAAATAAATAATAAATCACAACAAATACATATCAGAAGGTTCCCCATTCTTCATTCAGAACAATGTAGAGTTTAAAAGCATTGAGTGACCCTCAACTATGTAAAAGTACTCCACTTTAACCAACCACTAACCTATTTCTTATTCATAAGCTAGATCAATAGTGAGATTCTCTTAAATTCTTCCTAGACAGTTACAATAAATCTGGTTTTGTGCATGGCTAGCCCCATTGTCACTGTGTTCTATTGTGGAACACGGTTCAACATGACCCAGCTGTTGTAAACAGACAGCATCCCTGACCGTAACCATCAGTGCTGTCACCTCAAATGCCTTTTCTAGTGCATAAAGGTATAGGATTAAAGAGCTGAGAGAGGTTACATATCACCGCTAAATGATTTTGTAGGCTTTCAGTAACAGATTTTTATATATACATTTACATGGTTACAAGGCATCACCTTTATACACAGTGATTTCAAACACAAATAGTCACAGGTTATTTAAAGCACTATAGATCGAAATACAATAATTAATACTGTAGAGCACACAACTCAATCATTTGAACTAAATGTATGATTCTGTATGCATTGCTAACAGTCTGTTAGTGCACACTATGTTTGACACCCTAGAAGCAAAAGCTAATTTGCCTTAATTTAAAAAATGCTCTTAAAAAAAGACTTTATAAATGCTTGTATATATGGTATAATCATAAAAACACACTTTTTTATGAAATAAGGGAGGTTGCTCCTTCCAGGTCATTATTTACCTCTGTTATGGGATTGGATGCAAGTACTCTGTCTTCAATGTTTGCTTTGCTACTTGATTTACTGACTGTGGCAAAGTATCGCATAGCGTATCGCGCCGACACAGTTTTTCCTGCACCAGACTCTCCGCTCACAATAATGGACTGATTCTTGTTGTTTCTGTATTCAGAACAAATACATTAACAAAATTAAAATGAACCAAGGGAAATGTAAATTTAAAAAAACTTAAAGGTATAGTTAGAGCACCATAAAAAAACTTTAACTTAATGAAGTAGTTTTGGTGTATAGATCATACCCCTGCGATGTCGCTTTCTGGCAAATATGGGTTATCACTTTGCTTATGCAGCCCTAGCCACACCTTTGTCTTTAAAATTGAAAGAGTATTTTTTATCATATTCCACTTGATTGTATAAAGATATTCAATGTAAAAAAAAACATCCAGGGAGAGTGAAAGTCATATAACTATATAAATGTTATTTCAAAGGCTTGATAAAATGTAGATACATGTTTGATACTAGACAGGCAGTATTAAGACACAAATAGTTTTGATGGGGCCTTTAACATGCCGCAACTATAGAGATGGGCATGATGTTGCCCCAACAGATAAGTAAGCTCAGTGCACATTCAAATTTATGTCAACCTCCCTGAATCCCAAAATTTGTTCAACCAAATGCTTTACATAAGGTTTTTCTCTTCCATTACCTTGCCATCTGCTTGTAAGCCTCTTCAGCAACCGCAAATATGTGTGGATCCATATCTCCCATATTTTGCCCACTGTATGCATGAATAATGGCATCGCCATATATTGGTAACTCCTTGTATGGATTGATTGCAACCAAAATAATACCTAAAACAGGACACACAAAAAATCTGGCACATTATCACAAATGCCAAAGTAAATGTACATTAAATGTATTTAGGAGTAATTAAAATATAAAAATGTTTATGGGACACATCACATAACAAAAACATAAATTGAGTAAAATTTAGTAGTTGGTTACTCAATCCGCCCTTTTTCCTTTCTTCTTCTTTTCTTGCCTTTCTCGGGCTCCCATCTCTGTTCACTTGTTTTCTCATAATTTTTCCTTGTATGTGAATTTGCTTTTACTAATGACTATCTGATCTGTATACACTGTTCCATGTGTACGGACATACAGTACTGTTCTTCCTACAATCTAAAATTTTCAAGATGAAATACTAGGGCGCTAGCAATGCATCGGTAGGTAAACACGACGTACGCGTGTATGTCTACTAATAGAGATTTACTGGACTGACTCCTGGTGAAAAAAACTAACTCCATTTCCAGCATAATGCCTCCAAACTTGTAGCGATGAGATTCCAAACCCAAAAAAGACACTATGAAATCTGTTGTGTATTTTTAACTATTCATGTACAGCTTTTGCGATATGTAGCTTCCCTAAAGCTTAGCATCTGCCAGGGCATGATGGAAGTTAATGTCGCACAACAACAGGGATCTACGTTAGTGGTCTATGAATACAAATTTTAATGTTTTACTGGGCATGTTGTAGGTGATACAGATATATGAAGGGTTAATTTATTACTGGGCATGTTGTAGGTGATACAGGTATATGAAGGGTGAATGTATTACTGGGCATGTTTTAGGTGATACAGGTATATGAAGGGTTAATGTATTACTGGGCATGTTTTAGGTGATACAGGTATATGAAGGGTTAATGTATTACTGGGCATGTTGTAGGTGATACAGGTATATGAAGGGTTCATTTATTACTGGGCATGTTGTAGGTGATACAGGTAAATGAAGGGTTAATGTATTACTGGGCATGTTGTAGGTGATACAGGTATATGGAGGGTTAATGTATTACTGGGCATGTTTTAGGTGATACAGGTATATGAAGGGTTAATGTATTACTGGGCATGTTGCAGGTGATACAGGTATATGAAGGGTTCATTTATTACTGGGCATGTTGTAGGTGATGCAGGTATATGAAGGGTTAATGTATTACTGGGCATGTTGTAGGTGATACAGGTATATGGAGGGTTAATGTATTACAGGGCATGTTGTAGGTGATACATGTATATGAAGGGTTAATGTATTACTGGGCATGTTGTAGGTGATACAGATATATGAAGGGTTAATGTATTACAGGGCATGTTGTAGGTGATACATGTATATGAAGGGTTAATATATTGTTGGGCATGTTGTAGGTGATACAGGTATATGAAAGGTTAATGTATTACAGGGCATGTTGTAGGTGATACAGGTATATGAAGGGTTAATTTATTGTTGGGCATGTTGTAGGTGATACATGTATATGAAGGGTTAATGCATTACTGGGCATGTTGTAGGTGATACATGTATATAAAGGGTTAATGTATTACAGGGCATGTTGTAGGTGATACGGGTATATGAAGGGTTACTATATTGTTGGGCATGTTGTAGGTGATACAGGTATATGAAGGGTTACTATATTGTTGGGCATGTTGTAGGTGATACGGGTATATGAAGGGTTTATATGGTGTGCTTTTCCCATTAAGAACACTGTAATTGCTAATTATTTATCCCCCTTCACATTTTGCTTGTGATTTTGTTTCAATGTACTTGCTAAAGTTCTGCAAATATTTCTCGTGAGCGACATCCAGTATAACCAGTAACTAAGATATTCAATGTCATGAATGAGTAACTCTCAAGGATTTTTTAAGTACATCGAAAACTTCATCTAAAGTGAAATCTAATGGAGGGGGAAATAATGTGTCCGCAAGCAGGGCCTTTCTTTTCAAATCTCAGTGCAGAGGGCCTGGGACCTGTGGATGGATGTTGCAATAACACAACAAACACCGACCTCTGATAATAATAATAATAAATTATACATTTGTTGCTTTGTGAATCGTTATACATTTAGTTGAACTTGACAGCCAACGCTTGCTGTTAAAGAACACTATATGCCTGTGTATTTCTTTATAGAAAGAGAGGGAGAAGGAGAGCGAAAGATAGACAGATAATCTGAGAAAGGAGAATAGCAATGCACTTATTCCTGCTATCCACAGTGCAATGAATGTGAACAATGTAATATTTGACCAGGTGTGATCCAAAGCTGTTTGTGTCACAAGCATTCAGTGTTTGCCTTTTTAGCACAATTATGGAAGTTAGAGGAATTCTTCACTGGAGAAGATCCTTGATTCTTCGTGGGTTTTCTGGGTATCATCACCATTCAAATGGCAGTGGTGGAACTACCAGCGTAGCAACAGTCTATTGCAACCGGCCAGCCGGCCTGTCAAGGGAGAACCCCTTTGCAAAACTGTCATTAAGAATATTGCCAATTCAGTAATATCATAAATAAATTACTGCAGGGAGCACTTTAAATGCCCCTTGTACTCCTGGCATTGAACGAATGAGTCAGAACACTGCCAATCACACTCAGCCAACTCCAAATTCAATTACACTTAAGACAACTACACGTACAATCACACTCATCCAGCAATCTCATGCAAACATATTCAGCCAGCTTCAAACACAGTCTCAATCAGCATTAGCCCACACACTTAGACAACTCAATGCACAATCACACTCAGCTAGCCCTCAAACACATTCACATTCAGTCAGCCCTCACACGCAATCACATTCAGCAAACTCCACATATAACACTCAGCCAAACACCTCAATCACACTCACAGGTGTATTGCTAGGGGTGAGCAACAAGCAAAGAATTAATTTTATTTTTGCACCAGGGCTCCAGTGGTTCCTAGTTAAGTACCTGTCAAATGGTGGATTTCCAGTGGAGAATATCCATGAAAATACTTTCAAGTGAAGAATCTCATTGTATAGATCAAATCCATCCTTCATGGACAATACGATTGATGATGGGGACGGAGTTTTAGAAGCCAAAGAGATGCAGGTTCTTAATTAGCAGTAAAAATGGTACCAAATGTTTTTCAGAGTCTTGTCTTTGCCATTGGAGAATCTGTCTGCTCCAGCAATTGTTGTCTAGTTGGTTAGAAAGCATAATTTCCTTTGGTGAAATTAGAAGGATTTAACTGGTGCAAAGTTGAGATCAGCAGAAAAGGTCTTGCAAGCTGTGTTATCTTTGGGTTTCTGGATTAATTCCTGGCATGGTAAGGTCAAGTTAGCTTTTATAACATTATCAACACTACATGGGATAATGATTACTTAATACGAAATATTTGTTTTTATTTATTTTTTATATTTTTTATTTTTGGTCAACGCACCGGTATACGATAATACAATATAACATCATAAAAGAAGAGTCGGTACAAAGGCACATAGGCAGAAATTGAATGTTTGCATCATTAAAGTATCTTACACAATGAATTGATTTTTGTTTGTACATAAAGTCTTCTTATTTTAGATTGGCAATCCCTATGTTTTAACTACACTATCTTGTCATTGGGACTGAACTAGATATTGTGTAGCTCTGGTAGAGTTAACACCTCGCTATGGCCTAAAACATTAACCTCATTACTCATCTAGGAGGCGGGGGGTTTAAATTTGATCTGTGGACCAATCCGAGCTGGAGTGGTACAGTGTAGTGAATGATTATTATTATATATGTTATCAGGGCAAGAAAGCTTAACAGTTAAACATAAACTGAGTCTAATTAAACAAACTATCGGCCTAGGATGTTCATGTGGTAATCGCTGCATAAGTAGCCTGTGCATTTTGCCTTGGAATGAACTCAGTTACCGTCTCTGGGTTCCATCTTTGCATTGCCTGGGCTGAGCCGTCGTTTGATGATTGGGTTTTGCCATTGAGCTCCTGAGGAAGTCCCAGGGCAGGTAGCAGGGACATTGCCCCCTTCAGATCTGTGACGATGTGTTTGTCTTCTCCTTTAGTAACTTGAAGTGTGCGTGCCAATCGCCATCTGTATTGGATGCCGTGTTTCCGGAAGAGAGCAATAAATGGTTGGAGGGAACGTAGCCATGCAAGTGTACCCCCAAAGAGGTCAGCATAAAATGTTTTGAAACTATAGGGAGTTTGCTCCTTCACTGCGGCCTGTATAGTCATCCTATCTCTGCTGGTTTGAAAATGGACCACTAGGTCCCCTAGTACTGAAGCTTGAGCTTTGGGTGATTTAGGGATTCTAAAGCAGCCATCTATCCCCACTGCTTTTGTGTGCTACGGGGGTAGAAGTGCCAGCAGGAGGCATCGTAGCAGGTGTGGTAGCTCTGGTGCAGTTTTGTCTACCGGGATGCCCCTGATCTTCAAGTTATTCCTGCCCCTGTTATCTTCCAACAGTGCAAATCGCTGTTCATATGTCTTGCGTTGTTGTTGCAGTTCCTGTACAGCCTGTTGCAGCGTGGTGATTTGCTGTTTACAGGTATTAGAGGTAGTCTCAGGTCACTGATCCATCCTTTCAGGCCTTGTAACTCCGTGCATATATCAGCAAGTATGTTCCTCCGGACGTCTGCCAGTAGCTCTTTGAGAACTGCAGTGGTGACCGGTGAGTCATCTGGACCCTTCGGCGCCCATGGAGTGGGACTCACATCAGGTAAGTCCTCCATCCCCTAATCATCTGACAGTTCATCCGAAAACCCTGAGTAGGCCTCAGGGCGGGTGGCCATCTTGGGCCCAGTTGTGCCATGTGCTTGCCTCAGAAGGTCTCCTATATTCATGCCGATTTGTGGCTTGTCAGATTTTTGTTTTTTAGTTTTACAACCCATGATGGTCCCTCAGCCACCAAGGTATGCCCGTGTTATCGTTAGTCGCGTATTCCTGCTCGTTTTAGGGTTTGTTAGACCTCCGCTGTAAGGAGCTCTTGGTGAATGCGACCAATCAGCTAGGTGACTCAGCTCTGCCTTGTTTTTATTTTAAATACACATGTAACACACTTGACTGAGCAAGAGGCTAGGCATCACATGGTCCTCCTATCTTCAAAGATGAGAGGTGGGACACAGATTAATTATAAATTTTAAATAAAATAGGGGGAAGTGGACATGGGGTCGGGAATTTGAACATAGATTTGCCTCTTAATGTTTAATGGGATACTAGTGTGACATTTACCTTATTGTATTTTTAATTACATTTCTATCCCAAATCCAAAGTTAACAGATAGTCATCCCATTTATTAAGCTGCATGCACTGGGTTAATCATTCAAGACAGTAATTACAGACATGGTACAGAAAGGAACGTGATTGTTGTTGTGTTGGCTCTTTGCTTTTTTAGGGCGACCAAGGGGAACCCAGCTAACATTTTTTAAAATAATGTTTTTGGGAGGGAGTTGGTAATTGCGATAGTCAGTATAGGCTGCTAGCTCATGGATACATTAGATATTTAAGCTTTAATACATTTGTACACATGTGGGCTGATGGCACCAAATATCAGCCTGAGTAATTAAATACCAGCCAGTGTTGTTTCTTCTGTGACACATTTCATGGAACAGAATAACATTTATTTTTTTCTTTAACTAAATTGAATAAGGCAAAAAAAAAAAATTGCAGACAATTCGTTAATGATTGCAGACAATGATCAAAAAATAATTTACAGCTGTCAAAATGTTTGCTTACCACTGTAAGTATAGATAAGTTTGGATTCCATGAATCGAACTTTGAGGTTATGCAGAACAGCAGGCTCATGTAAATAACTAAGAGCGGTGAGGTCATTTTCCCCTACGAGGATATCTGGATTTCTAAGAGGTGGCAGGTTGAGTTTTTCTGGATCCACTGGATATTTCAAGTCCTGTAATAGTAATATACATTTAAACAGTTTGTACTTTTACCATGACCACCATTTTCATATGATCCAACTTACATTCGGAGCATAAGGACACAAACCAGTTCTCAAAATATAACATTTTCGCACCACAGTGCTTGGTTGGCTCTGACACAGGTCACCAAATATGGTGAATTGTCTCACACCTCAAGCACCCTTTATAAGAGGTAGAAACGCAGAGAGCCTGTTAATTACTTAGCTTGTTATCTCTTTATTTTTTGTGATTATTGTTATTGGTTTATAACACAAGTACTCTATCCTGGCCTTAATTGGCAGCATTCCACTCTTCAAGAAAAATGATAGAAATTGGGATAGCACTCACTGCATATATTATATCTTTTACGTGTTGTGACTTACTCAATATGCACATTTTGCATTGTCTTTTTTGTGTATCACCATACATAAAAATAAAATATCCTTCCTTTAAGTTTGCAAAAAGTTAGAAACTTTCTCTTACATCCCAAGCTCAAATCGATGATCTCAGCCAATCCAATGCTTTCACATAGGATAGCATTGGGAGGCTAGTGCGCATGCACAACAAAATGCAACTCTGCACCAATCAATTGGTCTCTGTGAGACCATCTGATTAAAATAGCAGAGTTTTACTCTGCTATTTTGGGGTATCATCTGTAATCAGGGCCGTCTATAATATGAATAGGACCCCGGGCAAAGCCTTTTCTTGGGCCCCCTGGGCCCTGTCACTGCACCCTCCCTCCCCATTACGCCCAACCCGCAATCACACTGACAGACATACTGACACATACAAACACAGAAATACACATTAAAACATTCGCAGATACATACTGACACACACATACACTGACACAAAAATATATACTGGCAAACATTGACACACATTCAGACATACTGATACACACACAGACACATGCATACTCACAGACACATACACTGACAGATATATTGACACAGACACACACAGACACATACACTGACAGGCGTATTGACATACACAGACATACTGACATACACACACACACACACTGGAACACAGTGAGACATACTGACATACACACACAGACATACTGACATACAAACACACAGACATACACACAGTATGTCTGTGTGTGTTAGTATGTCTGTGTGGTGTGTTAGTATGTCTGTGTGTGCATGTCAGTATGTCTGTGAGTGTATGTCAGTATGTTTGTGTGTGTATATGTCTGTGTGTGTGTCAGTATGTGTGTGTGTGTGTATGTCAGTGTGTGTGTATGTCTGTGTGTGTGTATGTGTCAGTGTGTCTGTGTGTGTATGTCAGTGTGTCTGTGTGTGTATGTCAGTATGTCTGTCATAGACACACACAGACATACTGACATACATACACAAACAGACATACTGACACAGACATACTAACACACACATACTAACACACACACACACAGACACACAAACACATACTAACACACACACATACTAACACACACACACACAGACATACTAACACACACACACAGACATACTAACACACACAGGCATACTAACACACACACATACAGACATACTAACACACACAGGCATACTAACACACACACACACACATACTAACACACACACATACAGACATACTAACACACACACACAGACATACTAACACACACACAGGCATACTAACAAACACACACACACACAGACATACTAACACACACACACACACACACACTGACATACATTTAGCCACCCTCCAGGTTCTTACCTTTTTATGGAGGGTGGTTTCCCTGGGGTCCAGTGGCAGGCTGAGGCAGATGGGAGTTCTTCTCTGGAACTCCTCTCTTCCCTGCCTTCCTCCTCCCGCGCGGCTATCTCCGGTGGGAGGAAGTGACACGCGGTACTCACTTCCTCCCAGCCGGTACAGGAAGGGGCCCGGTCGCGTTGTTTAAGCGTCACAGCGCCCGACCGGGCCCCTTCTGCCACATGCCCACAGGGTGGCCCTTAGTGCATGGGCCACCCGGGGGCCTCCTTAGTTGGCGGGCCGGTGCGGCTGCACCGCCGGCCGCCGGGTACATGGGGGCTGCTGAAATCGCGGGGCCCACTGGGCAGCTGCTCTGGGGCCCCCCAGGAGCAACTGGGCCCGGGGCAGCTGCCCCGTTTGCCCCGCGCTAAAGACGGCCCTGTCTGTAATGGCTGTCATACTGAAAGCGCTAGGGGCCGGTTAACTCTGTAAAGTAAACACTGCCTTTCTTACAGAATGACAATGTTTTCAACTGTGGAGTTAAAATAGGGGTCACATGGCACCCAGACTACTTAATTGAGATAAAGTGGTCTGAGTGTCTATAGTGTCCCTTTAATTGGAGGAAACTTTGTGCCACTTTAGTAGCCTGGATACCCCAGATTTTGGAGTATATATACACTTTTAATATGTAAAATCCACTCTAAAACTTAAATCCCTGCATGCAAGCATAATGTTCTAATAACATAGCTATTCTAATACTATATCTGAAACTAAAATAATACAGATTAGACTTGTGCACTGTGGAAAAAAAGTGTTTCGGACGAATCACTTCTGCTGAAAATAAAAAATTCACTAAAAGCAAGAAAGATTTGGGAAAAGAAAAAGGCACGAAAAGGGCTGATCAGTGTATTGCAATATATACACATAATAAAAATATTATGTATATATTTTACAGTACACTAATAGGAGAATTTCCAAACCACAAATCAAGCGAGAACAAATAACCAACAGAAGGGAAAAAGAGAAGGAACAGTAAAATATATATATATTTCTATACCATACATTTATTTAATATATAATATATAGAGAGCTAATTACTGCTCTTCCTTTTTCTCCTCTACTGCTCACTTTCCACTTCATCTGTGAATAAAATCAACATTTAGTAACTATTTACTAGCCATCAATCTCTTTCTTTGGTGCCACAATAGAATTTCAGAATCATGTGTCAAAAACAAACATTTTCGGCCATTGCACATTTGATTTGGCTCGTTATTTGGCTACATTTCGGCTCAGAATTCAGGAATTCGACCAACTACCCAACTGACCCAAATCCAAATGAACTGCAGCTCGCACTGAAACTAATCTCCAAGTCTACAACAGACTGCACATATAGATTGGATAAATAAAAAATACTGCATAATGTTTTAGTATCAAATAAAAAAAATGAACTTACACTTCCATCCTCTAAACACAGATGAAGCACAGTGTCCCCAATTTTCAAATTCTTGATTATGTCTGCAGACTTCCACACCTCATCTGCATCAGGGATCCAAACCCTGTTATACTGTAAGAAAATGAAACATCTGTGAGTGTGTGATTAAATAATAACAATGCGGCAAAACTACATTCATGTAATACTTGTTAAATATATTCTTTAACCATATCAATACCAATATCTGTTGTTTCTTTAGTCACATCTGAATCTCAACAGCACATTGAAACCGACACTGTGATTAACTCTTTATAAACAATAGCAGGATTTATTCACTACGTCCTACATTAGAATGCTAAAATTTGAGGTCGGACTTTATAGCAAATGTCATATTCAGAAAGTAGCATTTCATTTTCTATGATTGTAGGAAGGGCAGTAGGCCCTTATTTCCAAAAAGTTATTAAATGTTGTATAAACCCCCATCCCTTCACCCCCTTCTCCCCCATTCCCCTCAACAACCCTCCACAAAAATTACATTTTAACCATCCCTTTTCAGGGTTTTAATAAAATGACTTCTACACTTTGATTGAGAGCTGGATCATATTTTACAAGTACTTCTCCACATCTTTCAGAGTCAGATTTTTCAATGTATTAAATGCAGACTTGACCCAAAAGCTCAGCTCCTACGAATCTGGTTTAGACTTGGCTTATTGTCCTCAAAGAACTTTCACCTTCCATATCGGTCCACTAGGTCCGAATAAACACCAAGATGTATGACCCCCAAGTTTCTGGTGATCTCCCTTGATTTACAAGTACACAGAACATCAATTGAACATCTGACTACCATAAAAGAACACTTACCTGTGCAGGGTTTTCTGGTGGTTCGATAAGCATTTCACCCAACATGTGAGTGGGAGATTTGGGGGAGTTATATAAAAGCACAGCGCATATTCTGCATGTAGGAAGGGCTGTATAATATTTATACTTGTGGTAGAAATCCACTGAGTAGGCAGCGCAGTGACACAAAAATATTTGCTGACACTGCTGGGTGGGTGTATCTAAACTCAGGGACATCCTGAGGCTCTGCAAGCCGGTTTTGGAAGCACTCTTTGTACAAGGGTACATTATAATTGTTTAACAGTACCTCAAAACATGACATTGTTTGAGCACAGCACCATCCGTGATATAGCAGTAATGACACATTTTAATAAATTAAAACAAACTAATCAGGGCTCAAAATTTCCATTCACTCGTTAGACACTGGACAGTGGAAATGACGGCACAAAGGAAAAATTAGCTTGGCTCAGACCACGGAATCCATAAAGACAAATTCCTCATGAGAATCAAAATATTATTGTACAGTACCCCCAAAAAAAAGTAAAATACAAAAGCCGTGATGAGTAGAAATTCAGCAGTGTCAGGGGTTCCATGGATCCTCACCACCCTCAATGTAGTTTGAAAGCAGCAGCAGCTTATTGTAACAGTCACTTGAAAGAACACTCCAGACTCCTAAAGCACTTTTGCCTGCTGAAAATCTTTGTGTGTGAAAAATGTGTCCTATTTTTTCATTTTGGAAATAATGCAGATTTCAATAGAAATTGAAAGTTTTATAAATTATACTAGTTACACCCCCCAGCTTTTCAAGCAGACAACAGGTTCTGTTACTTCCTGGTTTGGTTCGCTTATTTGCACTGAGCTCAAGAGGCACCTGCCTTGCAAAGACTTCTCATTGAGCTGCATTGCAAAGTCTGTGATTGGACAGCCACAGAAAGTCTGGGTGGGGTTAGAAGAGGAGGGCTTGCAAAGGCAGCAGACAAGAGAACTGAAGTTTTTTTTTGTAAGCTGTGTGTATATATGTCACCAATTAAAAAAAAAAAAAAGCCTAATTAAATTAATGTAATTTTTCATTCGGGTATATCTACTGAACAGTGATTTAAAGGGACACTCCAACCACCATAACGAGAGTGGTTAAAAAAAAACCACTCCAAACACATCAAACAGTTTAGCCTTTTTTTTTTCATTTTACAAAAAGAGCATCGGCTGACGGTCTCACCCTACTATTGCCCTCCCATTGAAAACAAATGCTCTAGAAAGGTATAAGAAAAACAAAATGGTTTTATCTCTTGAAGGTAAGATGGTACACTGGACCTGGAAAAGCCATAACAATTTCATTGAGATCAAGTCGTTATTGTGTCCTGAGTGGCCCTTTAAATTCCCTTGAACCAAAGAGATTGAATGGTGATTTTGAATTGTGTGATGTTGTTTTACTATACAGATGTATTTCCTTTTTTTGTATTCATTCATTTGTTAATGTTGCTGCTGACATCCAGGAAAATATATGTTTCAATTTCAGCCGAATTTAGTCTGTGTCCTGTAAGAAACTGAAAAATCGCCCCAGTAGCAGAACTGAAATAATGAACAAATTGCCCAGGTACAAGATTCATTTTTGGGGGTGGGCCCATACAACTACAGATAATTAACCTCTAATTCCCCAAAAATGCCCCCACTTGCCACTACCAAAAAAACAACAGCTCTATAATCCCAAGACCCCCAGGATACGCTCTCCTTCCCAATTTAGACTGCCACGTTTCCATAAAAATTAACTGTCTCCCTTCCCAAATTAGATTTTGCCATGTTTGCCTGCCTATAAATACTGTGAATCTGCACTATTACCAAATTATATTTGCACATTTGCCTGCAAACTAGCCATCTCTCTTCTTGATTTAGATTGGCACAAATTATTATTTTATTATTTATATAGCGCCATCAAATTATGTAGCGCTGTACAAATAACCGCAAATTAACCGCCCTCCCAAAATAGGTGGCCACATTCCTTTCCATTTAAACCATTCCTTTGCATTCTCCTTGCTATCCACACATTGACCCTCTGACTCACCTCAGCTCACCTCTCACTTATCGTAAATGGGTTCATGAGAATGGGCCCATGTGATATTGTATCTACTGCACTTTCAATAGTTTTGCCCATGCCCCACCTCTTCTCTGCCATCAGCTAAACCACGGACACATTCTGGGCCATCCTAAACTACCTATCAACCCCAAAAACATTTGGATCAAAATCCTTATACTCTACAAGAAATGATTATACATTTTGCTGGTTTAAAAGCACAATGCAGTTTTGTAATAACCAAATAACAATAATATGTAGATTACTACAAATCGGATTTCACTATGTAAACAAAGTAACTCAACCATCAAATATAATGGGCAGAAAAGTGTCCCATGACTAAAGTTTAGACACAATTAGCACATATACACTGATCAGCCACAATATTATATTGTTACACTGACATCTGACAAAAGTGAACCAGTGCAGGGTTGCAGCGCCCAAAGCTCATTGATGCAAATGGGAAGCGAAGGCTAGTCCCTCTGGTCTGATCACACAGAAGAGCTACTGTAGCTCAAATTGCTGAAAAACGTAATGCTGGTGATGATAGAAAAGTGTCAGTGCATCGCAGTTTGCTGTGTATAGTGCTGCGTAGTCGCAGACCAGTCAGAGTGCCCATGATGACCCTTGTCCTCAGCACAAAGCACCTTTAAAGGTAACATTAGTGTCAGAACTGGACCATGGAGCACTGGAAGATAGTTGCTTAGTCTGTGCATGTGTGTTGTTTACCCTTTGGAAGGAGGCAGGCTGGCAGAGGCAGTGTTATGCTCTAGGCAATGTTCTGAACTTTAGGTCCTGGCATTCATGTGGATGTTACTTTACCACTTACCTAGAGACTGTTGCAGGCCACGAAAATCCCTTCATGACAGTGGTGTTCCCTGATGGCAGTGGCCTCTTTTCAGTGGGATAATGCACCCTGCCACACTGCATAAATATTTCAACAATGGTTTGAGGAACATGACAAAGACACATCAGAGCTGTTTTGGCAGCACAAGGGGGATCTATACAATTTCAGGCAGGTGGTGATAATGGTGTGGCTGATAAGTATATATATATATATATATATATATATATATATATAATTTGTTCAGAATGGATTTATGGGATATGTAGTTTATCCCCCACCTACAGTTCCATTGATTACTTAGGATGAGTGTAACTGTTATAGGTGGAACTATTTTTGTAGATCAATGCAGTTATAAGCATAGAGACCTGCTGCAGATTACTCTCTACTCCTTAACACTCCAAGTACTGAGGTGGAACACCCAGGGTCGGAAAGGTCTTGAGTGCAAATGTCTGGCCTTCCAGGATGTCAGGAGATTTTGAGCCGCAAATACCTAGGGCTGGGCCATGCTGTGTAGGAGAAACCGTGAGGGAGCAAACTGCTCATTGCTTTCTCGCAATTTGGAAACAGTGTGAAGGCTACTGAGATTTTAACATCATATCCCTGAACAAAATGCTATATTTCTCTTTAACACAATTATATATAATAAGTGTGAGTGCAGTGAAGAGGTAAATTATGGATGAACAGACATATAGCTCAAATTCTAGGTTTTGTTTAGTTCAGAACACGGACAACTGCCTCCATCCTTAAGGGGTTAATGACACTGATGTGAGTATTACTGCTGGGAAGCTCTGTTATAAACTCAGACACACTAACATTATGAAGATCCTAGAAAAGAGGCACAGGTTGATTTGGGTCTAAAATAGGGACTGCTCCTCTTAAGTAGGGACACTTGGGAAAGATGAGATGATACGGCTGTGGCATGGGAGTCTGGCTCCAACAAGCAGGTAATCTTTTTCAAACATTTGTTTAGCCAAGTTACTTACAACTACTATAAGTCTCACTGGACAAAAGTTAGCTAATGTTATGAGACAAGAAACATTTTCTAAATCTCCTTCATATTTTTGTTTCCTTTTTGTGGATACTGTTATTCATGCTGGAAGTTTTCCCCATGTTTTATTTTAACAACGGTAGTCTACAAACAAGTTACGTGATATAACAGGCGTGTGATTAGTACAAGTCAAATGTTGTCATTAAATATCTCTGCAAATTCAGACACCTCCATTGGTAAATGAAACAGTTTGAGCTATCAGTGCAAAGGAGACCCAGCCTTACAAGTAAACACTAAAACATCTACGCATTTAATAGCATTAGGATTCATATTGAATCGTTGTTTTTTTCTAATTCTCTTTTATGTTATAGACTTTATAGGCTTTGTATATATTAAAGCTCTGTTTTCATCACAATAAACTTGGAAATATAGCATGGTACAATGTTAGTTAAAAACATGTATATGATGTGATAAAAATGTTAATACAGTTGAAAATAAATCATACAACTCATATAATAAATGTGACTTGTGGTAAAGCATGTAGCATTTATATCGAATGTATTATAGGAGTGTAAGCTTGCAATATGTCAATCAATAACAGTGATGTCATTCCCCATTCCCCTTTGTACATATGTAGTTCATGATGGTATGTCGGTGGGTGAGGGGGTGGTCGATCTTTATGGGGATCTCTTGCTTGCAAAACTATACGTTGCTGAATAGACTTCAGGGGGACTTAGCCGCGAATGCCCTGGAACTATTTTCGGCATGAAGACTTTGCGGGTCCCGGTTGGTCCCCAGCGGCACTTAGCCGCGATTCTATGGAACTATTTTGGGCATAGGACCATGCGTGCGGTCAGTCAAATTATGACTTCCAGGAAAATCCTAACCCCTGAACCGATCTGGGTGATTTTTGGATATGTTGGTCACCCAGATCGGGGCTATTAGCGGATGTAACCTTTAGGGGTTTTTATGTATTTTTAAGGTACTTGTTGGAGATAATTGTTTAATTCAGTGCTTGACTCCATTATCTCCTAGGCACAGCAGAGGGATTATCTTGTTTTGTATGGGAGTGTCCTGGACCTGAGAGCCAATGTAATCGTGTGTATGTTTTTACTGTAATCTACTCTCAGGTCAGGGGAGTGCCCCTTGCATAAGGACCTGAATATAAGGCCAGTTGTGGCTGCCAATAAACGTATTCCAGCTTGTACTCCCAGAACTTTGTGTCATCTGCTACTGGGAGGGGAAAGCGCTAATCACTACTCCAGCTTGTTCCAGTGAGGAAGATTCAGTGGGAAAAGTCATTGTAAGGACTAGAGCTCCCAGGACTGAGTGTCGTCCAGTGCCTGGGGGTGGATAGAGCGAGTTTCCCATTCGTCTTCAGGAGGGAGCAGTTCAAGGACCCAAGTCAAGCCACGGCGACTGTGGGCAGAAGTGCTGCGGTATGTCCCCTGTTCCAGCTAGGAAGCGATCCTTGGCGGAGGTGCCCAGCCAGGGGTACAGGGAGCTCCGTTACACAGGACTTCATTTTTTTGTGTTTGTATTTGCTTCTCTATTATACAGTCACGTTACAGTGCTGACACTTACACCATGTGTACCCTATTAAGGATTAAATGTTTATGGGAAATAGTAAAAATGCATTACATTAGATGTGGGCTTTGAGATGATCAACCCTGAAATAGCCTTCTTTAAGGGACCCTATAGGCACCCAGGCCACTTCATCTCTTTAAAGTGGTCTGAGTGCAGTGTCCCTTCCCCCTTTAATCCAGCAATGTAAAACACTGAAGTTTTATAGAAACGTATAGAAACTGCAGTGTTTACATTGCAGTGCTAAAACTTCTTCTAGTGGCTGTCTACCAGTTTGTCTCTGTGAAACGATGCTCAATGCATGCACATTAGCTTCCCCACCTTGGCTGAGTTCGGCGGAGGAGTGCAACCCAGCGCCAAGGGACATGCATCTGCAGTGGGGGGACCCTAAGTGCTTCCTCCACCACACACCCCTTTTTAAATAAAAACCTTGAGGTATTAGCTGTATGTGTTTATTAGGCATATTATCAAGTACCCTATAATTGATATAGTTCTGACCTCTGTGTAGTATATATCCCACTCTAAGTCCAATAAGAGATTTGTATATTGATAAAGGACCTTTGGTTATTATCTCCTTTCTATCACCTCTCTAGGATGTTTTCCATATTTTTACAATGTATATGAGATAGATTGCTACTACATCCAGGATACTATATTGCTATCTGGAATTTATTGCTATCTGGAAAGATCTTTTGCTTATGTGCCTATGTGTTATATAGAATTTAATTCATATTATTTACAATATTCATACCTTATTATACCCCTTTTCTGACTGTTGTAGTGATATTGATCCCTATGAAATATTTTTAGACATTTAGTTGATATACCACTTTTACACTGAAGCTAACAATAAAGGATTTTCTCCCACGATAAATAGCATTGGAAGTGCTGAGTGGCAGTATATATTTTTCTTATTATTTTCTTTTCTTACTGTTTTTAAAAGATTGGGCTTTTTGGTATATTATTTAATTCATTTATTCATTTATGTTTATTTGGAGCACAGGCTCTTTTCTCTCATATTTACTGTCATTACGTATTCTCCTATCCTTTTTTGGTCCCTTTTAGAGAAATTAATAATCTGTTCGTATTTATATCCACTAGGGTTAGGCTCTTTGGGGATAAATTCCATTTTAGATACCTCTTTTCTTGTTTTTCTTTTGACTGTTTCAGTGCTCCCTACAGGATCCTAGTGCCCTGAACATACTGTGAGCACGTCTTATGATGACCTTTTGCTATGAGTCTTCGGGACAGTTCCCTGGTGTCCCCAAAAGTGGCCCACCAGAAAACTAAAAACAAATTGGACTGTCCTGCCAAAATATGGACTATTGGCAGGCACGCTAGTACCTAATACGGCATTATACATTAGAAAAAGGGTTAGAGTTACCCATTATTGCTCCATTCTGAGGGTAGTGAAATACCCAACGTTTACATGTCTACAACAGCAAAAACAGCAACCATAAAAATAGAAATTAGAATTATAGTCCATTAACAATCCAAGATCTGGAATTGGATTACCTATGTTCAATTTATTATCAGGACATCATAGGCTGAAGATGATCTCTTCATTTTGAATGCAAAAACAAAAATGTAAAATACACAAATAAAACACTTTCCTGCAAAGTTTTTACTTGTCAGCAAACCAGGAAATGGCTGAGCAATTTTTCAACCTATCAGTACTATGCCAAATGACTTAGCATGTGACTGTGTGTTCTTGTGAACTCTTTAACATGTGTCTGTGCACACACTTTAAGCAAGCACAGGACGGCACTGAGATGTGACAAAAACGGTGTCTCTTCTGGTACGCAAAGCTCTGCCCTTTTGCTGCTGCCAAGATAATGGAGAAGATTAACATCTGTATTATTACTACAGATTCCTCCAAAAAAGGCAATGGTTTGCTATGACTTCTGCGGTGGCTTATAAAGTACCTTACAGCCTATCCCTGTCACAGCATGGCATACAAGCTTGGCATAGCAAAGGTAGCACAGAAGTGAAAGGAGACAAGAATATTGTCAGGCAGGTAGCAGCACACTTTTGCCAGTGTTATCTATTTCATTCATTATCAGCAGCCTCATAATACAAACATGGCTGTAATGATGGACTTTATTGATATTAGAGCAGGAGAAGAGAACAGGAAAGTATCCAGTTGTTGCAAAACTACATCCCTCATGATGCCATAGGCAGTGATGTAGTTTAGAGCAAGATATTGTGTTGCTCCCACACATACACAAATGTGCAGCTAAGCACCATAAGATATGTAATTCCAAAACAGTAACAGAAGTAACAAGCTGATCACCTCGTTGTTAGTGTATAACAGAGGCTATGTGTTTGCTCTAGTACAGAATGTTTTTTTGGAAGAGGAAAGCATGCATGTGAGGCAAAAAACAAACTTTAGATCAGGAGAGCTTTAAAACTGTCATTAACACACTATTAAGGCATTCATGCTTTGCATTCACCATTTTTTTTTCTTTCAAGAGTCATTACCTCTAACTTTGTAAGGAAAATACTCTGTGACTGTTGCAGGAACTTCCTTATATGAGATCATACACTCAGATACAAAACAACAAAGTGTGGTGAACGGACTACCGAATTGCAAACCATGCTGAAACTTCAATTTAGCCCAGCTAGTCCTTCTTCTAGGGTTAGTCCAAGCACCATGACTACATAAGTGATTTGAACTGGTCATTGTTCCCTTGAAGAATTGGTAATTTATGTACCATTTTTAAAGAAAACATGAGTGAGCAAGCAAACCATATTTATTTTATTTCTTATGGGATTCATATTCAAATGTAGGTTATAACAGAATGACACAATTATAAAACAAAACATGGCAACAAAGAAAAAAATCAAATGATCCCTGTTCAAAAGTCTGCATACCCTTAGTTCATAATACAATTTATTGCCCCCTTTAGCATCAATCACAAAGAGCAGTCTTTTGTAATAGATGTCTATGAGGCCCCTAATTCTTGCATGAGGTATAGCTGCCCATTAGTCTTGGCAAAATTCCTCCAGGTAATGCAAAGTCTTTGGTCGTCTTGCATGAACAGCTTGTTTGAGAACTCCCAAAAGTGGCTCAATTATATTAAGGTCAGGAGACTGTGATGGTCACTCCAGAACCTTCACTTTTTTCTGCTGCAACCCTTGGGATCATTGTCATACTGGAAAGTCCAAGAGTGTCCCATGTACAGCCTTCATGCAGAAGAATGCAAATTGTCTACCAGTATTTCCTGATAACATGCTGCATTCATCTTGCCATCAATTATCACAAGGTTCCATATGAATTTAGAGCACCCCCCCGACGCCCCAAAAAAACATCGGCCTTGTTAACCCCTTTCCAAACATAGCGCTTATGGTTGTGATCATAAAGCTCTATTTTGGTCTTGTCATTCCAAATTACATTGTGCCAGAAGCTGTGAGGTGTGACAAGTTGTTGTCGGACACATTGTAACCAGGCTTTTTTGTGCAATTGGCACCGTTACGGCTTCTTTCTGGCAACTGACCATGCAGCTCATTTTTGTTCAAATATAGTCATATTGTGCTCCTTCAACAACCACATCATCTTTTTCCAGAGGAGTCTGTATTTCTCCTGTGGTTAGCTGTGGGTTTTTCTTTTCGAACAATTCTTCTGGCAGTTGTGGCTAAAATCTTTCTTGGCCTACCTGACCTTGGTTTGGTATCAAGAGATCCCTGAATTTTCAATTTCTTGATAAGTGAACAGTACTGACTGGCATTTTCAAGGCTTTGGATATATTTGTATATCCTTTTCCATCTTTATAAAGTTCCATTACCTTGTTATGGAGGTCTTTTGACAGTTCTTTTCTGCTCCCTCATTGACTATTTATATGCAGACACAATTTAAAACTAGTGATGTCGCGAACTGTTCGCGAACTTGCCGCGAACGGTTCGCCGCGGCGAAGCTGTCTTCAACATGGATGCTGTCCAGGAAGTAGGAGGGTCTGGGAGGGAGGGTCTGCCGGAGATTGGCAGGGATGTGTCAGCTGACCGGAGTTCGCCACGAACGGTTCATGGCGAACCGTTCGCGTACGGTTCGCGACATCACTATTTAAAACCTGTGTGTGTGTCACCTTGTGTGTCTGTAACAAGGCCAAACATTCAAGGGTATTCAAACTTTTGATCAGGGCCATTTGGGTGATTTCTGCTATCATTATGATAGGAGCCAAACAACTATGTGATAATAAATGGTTTCATATGATCACTATCCTCCAATAAAATAATTTTTTTGCATGATCAGTAATATTTTCAAAATCAAAGCCAAAATTTCACAATTTCTGCAAGGGTATGCAAACTTTTGAGCACATCTGTACAGAGATTAACTCCACCTTTGTCAAAGTTTCAGGCTTGCTGATGTCAATTCTGTGCAAAATTGGTGTCTGACGCCAGCACGTCCAGCATTCTTGCACCAGACAACCAATGATGGCATGCCCCCACCCACCCTGCCATGCTTCCCCTGTCCTCCTTTCAGTACGTGCTCCCTGACTTCCCTCCTCCTCCTGCAAAGGATAGTAAGATCTGTCAAGGAGGATCAGGCTAAGGGAGGACTTGGAGAAGAACTGAGGGACAAGTTTTATGAATTAAATTTGAATGGAAAACATAAGGTAAAAAAGCCGATCTATTAAACTTCCAACTCCATAGCTATAGTTACAACATTTTGCCTCCTTTTTTCATTTGTAATTAATTTGCAAAAATTTGGAGTAAAGTGATTAACCCTGAGTGTCTCACTCTCTGTCCCCCTTAGTCTTTCCCTCTGTCATTCTTATGTGTGAAACATGTGTCTACAATTTGTGATGTGTAGGTTGGCTGTGTGTGATGTGTGTATGGTGGGTGTTCTGGCTGTGTGTAATGTGTGTATGTAGTGTGTTATCACTACCTTTAATGTACGTAGATGAGTTCTGTGCTGCCTGTGTGTAAGTGTCAGTTGTGTATGTAATGTGTGTGTAATGGCTGGATGTAATGTATGTAGATGTGGTGTGTGCTGTCTGTCTGTCATGTGTTTATGTAATGTGTGTGGATGCTGTCTGTATTGGCTTGACTGTGTGTTATGTGTGTAGACGTGGTGTGTAATCTCTCACCCCACAGTTCCAACGCTCAGTAAGTCATTTCAGAATTTAGGAAATAAAGCTCATGTGAATAAAACTTGCAATGCTATGTGTTCACTAAACAGTGATTTCTAATGAATTAACTCCCTAGTAAGTTCACCCAAAATCTTTGTGAAAACTGCTTTAAATGTTGGTTCTCTAATTTTTGCAAATTTTATTGAAATACCAAAACAAATCAGTCAACAAAAACAGCAGTTCTGTGTTAAAGTATTTTGGCAATGCAATACAGATTTTTGAGAAAGATACCAACAAGCAACATATTACACAAACAGAGAAAGACATCTTCCCCTTCTATAATGTATAATAGTCCTTTCTCCAAAGAACTTTCAAACTAAAACGATACACTATACCTTGTGGTGCTCTTGCAGAACGCTTCTGTGCTGCACAACCTACTCATCGGGGCTCATTAGTGCACTGATCTTGGCACATGCTGGGTGCAGTTATACTGTAAGGAAGTGTGTTAACATCTGCAGGATGCCTTATTAGCAATATAAACATTGCAAATGCTGGGACTATTTTATGACCGAGTCTTTGTAAATAGAACCTTTTAAATAATTTCTGCAGCAAGAAAAATCCTGATCATTTTTACGGCTACACTTTATACCAATACAAAGCTCAAACTAAGCTGAAGGAATTAGCACATCTGGTACTGTCCAGTGATTCGGGACTCTATCACCAGCTGTGCTCTAGCAAATGAAGTCATGAACAATAAAACTTTTAACAGAGGGTGAGAAAGGGAATACTTGCAACATCCCTCTAGGTCAATATGTAAGATGACCACATGCGTTCTTTTTGATATATCAAATCTCTATCTGTTCGATCAATATTGTCAAAGGGAGGCCTATATGCAAATCACTACATGCTACATAATACCGTATGAGTAAATGGCATAAAGTGCAACATGGATAAGCTGGAGAACTATTAAAGGATTACTAATTGCTTTAAAGGGTAAATGTCACTTATCTGGAATTTACACCATTGAGCACAACAGGGCTTGTCAAATTTGCTTTAAATCTAGGAGCCAGCGAAAAAATTTAGGAGCCAGTTTTTTTTTTTAAACTTACAAAGCTTTATTGTCATGACAAAAATACAATTCTTAAAGGGACACCAGGACCACTACAGAGGGGAGGCAGGCGGCTGGCTGCGCTTAGTGAGGCCATTGTCTGAATATGATATCATATTCCACCCGCAACCTCAGCGGCGTGCAAGAGAGCAGAGCAGGGAGATCACAGCTCCCTTACTGCTAGGCCTACAATACGCGTAGCCGGCCGCAAGCCTGCCTCGGAGGGACAGGCTCACAAATCCCAGAATTGTCAAGCCCTGAAGTACAGCATTGAAAATCACCTAAACCTCATTAGGGACACTCCAAGCACCAAAACAACTTCATCTAAATGAAGTTGTTATGGTGCCAGGATGCCCCCCGGAGGTGCTCTGTTTTTAACCTCTGTATTCCTTTAATTTTACATTAACGATGGAGCAAATAAGGACATAAGGCAAACCCAGGGCAAACACTGCAAATGAAGAAGAAAAACAGAAACATTGTTTAATTTTCCCTCTTCTCTGTATGTTGTTTGCCAGGTACAGTGATTCCATGACAATGGGCTAAGATGGAGGCGCCCAGTTGGAGGCTAAAGAGGTATTGATTTCTACATTTTATTTTATTTTTCACACATCACAAATACACATTTGTTAAATATAGGGATAAGTAAAAATTATATTAAAAATCTCGGGAAATCACAAATAGGGATGGTAGGCGTGGGAAGAAGGGAACCTGAGTCCGCTAGGCGGCCTACTCTCCACACTATGTTTTTCAGAGGGGGGAACACAGCAAACCGTTCCATACAAACCGAATCACATCAATATATTCGTATACCCACCACCTTATTTCTGCTCTTGAGGGTCACCCGAATCTGTTTACCCACTTGTTTTGTTTTGCTTGTCTCGGTCTTTTTAATTTGTTCTATCAACCTGCACACAGTTTCTAAATCGATAAGGCACTGCATCTACCCAATATGAGGCCAGCAACACTGACGCTTCAAGCTATTCCTCCCTAGACGTAAACCACAACCTGGAGGTGCCATTCTAAGCCCAACTTGTGGCACTTACTACTGTGGTAAAACATATGCCGCCATACCCATTACCTATCAACACCGATTATCTGGAGCAATGCCAAGAAACAACTGTTCACTCTACTGAACAACTTGATTTATTATTAAAAAAATATGGGGATTGACCTCACACACACAGAGTGTGTGTGCTGTTCGAAGGAGAAATACCCCCTCGCCCATTTGTACCATCAACTCTGGATTTACATTACCTAACTGCCTTGGAATACTGAGTTTTTAACTATATCGCCAATTCCTAATCTACACCATGAGACATCTAAGAGCGCCCACTTGGGTTTAGGAGAGAATGTCCTTTCACACATGAGGCCCACTGGTCCCAGACTGTATGATACCGACAACTTTAGCTCAACCCAGTACTTGAGTGAACATAACTATCTCCGCCCAGTGCCATCATTTCTTTTAACTGTGAGAATTGTACACGTACAAGTTCCTGTGTTATGATCATGCTGTGAAAGAGTCAATGCTTACAATTGTCACTGTAACTGCCATGCATATTCTTATTGTTACCTTACAAAATTCAACAAAAATTGGCAAATTGAAAAACAAAAATCATGGGAAATGCAGCTTCCCTTTAAGAAAGCTGAAGTAGAACAATGCCACCGTCCAGCATGATGCAGATATTTTTATTTCTTTTGCCGGAAGGGTTTTTTTTAAATAAAAATAAATAAAAGTACTCAACACCAAACCCTTCTCAATACAGCAAGTAAAATACAACTGTACTTTCCCCATGATGTCATGCTGCTCACGTGTGTTTCTAACAGGGATTGACCGATATTGATTTTTTTAGAGCTGATACCGATACCGATAATCTGTGAACTTTCAAGCCGATAGCCGATAATTTATCGATATTCTGTACATTTACCATTTAAAAAAAAAAATTCTACACAAATCTATTGTTAAAGGAACACTATAGTCACCTAAATTACTTTAGCTAAATAAAGCAGTTTTAGTGTATAGATCATTCCCCTGCAATTTCATTGCTCAATTCACTGTCATTTAGGAGTTAAATCACTTTGTTTGTTTATGCAGCCCTAGCCACACCTCCCCTGGCTATGATTGACAGAGCCTGCATGAAAAAAAAACTGGTTTCACTTTCAAACAGATGTAATTTACCTTAAATAATTGTATCTCAATTTCTAAATTGAACTTTAATCACATACAGGAGGCTCTTGCAGGGTCTAGCAAGCTATTAACATAGCAGGGGATAAGAAAATCTTAATTAAACAGAACTTGCAATAAAGAAAGCCTAAATAGGGCTCTCTATACAGGAAGTGTTTATGGAAGGCTGTGCAAGTCACATGCAAGAAGGTGTGACTAGGGTTCATAAACAAAGGGATTTAACTCCTAAATGGCGGAGGATTGAGCAGTGAGGCTGCAGGGGCATGTTCTATACACCAAAACTGCTTCATTAAGCTAAAGTTGTTCAGGTGACTATAGTGTCCCTTTAATAAGGTAAATGCACAAAATATACATGTCAGTCAGAGTTTTCTAAGTTTTCAAGAATATGTGTGTGTGTAGTGGATGCAGTTAGAGTATTTGATTAGTGAATGCAGTGTATGTTTGTGTGGTGTGTGTATAGTGAATACAGTGTGTGTGTGTGTAGTGTGTGTGTTTGTGCAATGTGTATATAATGAACGCAGTGTGTTTGTGTAGTGTGTGTATATAATGAATGTAGTGTGTGTTTGTGTAGGTATGTTAAGTATGTAAAATGTGTGGGGGGCATTTTTATTTATTTTACTTTTTTTTAAATATTACATTTTTGAATGTTTATTTTAATTATAGCCACATCTGCTTGCCACAGATAGAGTAGTGTCTCCACCGCTTAATTTATTTAATTATTAGTCGAACTGTGCAGGTGGACAGTGATCTGTCCACTACCAATTCTTTGAATGGAAGCCCCGACCCAATATCCATGGGTGAGGCAGGAGCTTTTAGTCCCCCCAACCTGCTTCTTACCTGGCCAGGGAGGAGGGATATGGCATTCCCTGGGGGGCCCACGGAGTTCCTGGGGGGCTCAGCAAGCGCTTATTTACCCTTCAGCAGCTCCCTTCAGCTCCCCTGTCTAACTATCGCAGCCTGCATACTGCGCGGAGCGTTGCATTGGTAATGCTCTGACGGCCACGGGACTCGCGAGAGTTAGTTAGAGGAGCTGAAGGGAGCTGCTGAAGGGTAAGTAAGCACTTGCTGGGCCCCCAGGACCCTGATGGCGGTCCTGGTCTGCATTATAGGAAATATCGGTATCGGCCGATACCGATATTGATGAAAATACAGAATATAGGCCGATAATATCGGCCAGACCGATAATCGGTCGATCCCTAGTTTCTAATATTTTCCAGATGTGATATAGTCATTATATTATAGCCAGGACAGCACTGTTTATGTATGCATCCATTAACCAATGCAGTCAATCTAGACTGTGCATGTGGCTGATGCAGATACCATAGTTGCTGGTCATTACTATTAGGTTACAATGTACATATCGGATGAGATCATAGGCCACAGGGCATCCTGACCCAAGGTAGTTGGTAAGCAGAACTTGAAGGGATGGAAAGCAACCTGTAATCTAGATACATGAGGAGGTCCTGCCTGGTTAAACAGCCGAACATTTAAAGGAACACTATAGTGTTATGAATACAAACATGCATTTATCAGACATGGTTCATTTCAGCTGATGTGCACACTGACTGGCAGTTATAAGTAGCAGATTTACAGGTCTACAGGGAGTGCAGAATTATTAGGCAAATGAGTATTTTGACCACATCATCCTCTTTATGCATGTTGTCTTACTCCAAGCTGTATAGGCTCGAAAGCCTACTACCAATTAAGCATATTAGGTGATGTGCATCTCTGTAATGAGAAGGGGTGTGGTCTAATGACATCAACACCCTATATCAGGTGTGCATAATATTAGGCAACTTCCTTTCCTTTGGCAAAATGGGTCAAAAGAAGGACTTGACAGGCTCAGAAAAGTCAAAAATAGTGAGATATCTTGCAGAGGGATGCAGCACTCTTAAAATTGCAAAGCTTCTGAAGCGTGATCATCGAACAATAAAGCGTTTCATTCAAAATAGTCAACAGGGTCGCAAGAAGCGTGTGGAAAAACCAAGGCGCAAAATAACCGCCCATGAACTGAGAAAAGTCAAGCGTGCAGCTGCCACGATGCCACTTGCCACCAGTTTGGCCATATTTCAGAGCTGCAACATCACTGGAGTGCCCAAAAGCACAATGTGTGCAATACTCAGAGACATGGCCAAGGTAAGAAAGGCTGAAAGACAACCACCACTGAACAAGACACAAGCTGAAATGTGGGGCCAAGAAATATCTCAAGACTGATTTTTCTAAGGTTTTATGGACTGATGAAATGAGAGTGAGTCTTGATGGGCCAGATGGATGGGCCCGTGGCTGGATTGGTAAAGGGCAGAGAGCTCCAGTCCAACTCAGACGCCAGCAAGGTGGAGGTGGAATACTGGTTTGGGCTGGTATCATCAAAGATGAGCTTGTGGGGCCTTTTCGGGTTGAGGATGGAGTCAAGCTCAACTCCCAGTCCTACTGCCAGTTCCTGGAAGACACCTTCTTCAAGCAGTGGTACAGGAAGAAGTCTGCATCCTTCAAGAAAAACATGATTTTCATGCAGGACAATGCTCCATCACACGCGTCCAAGTACTCCACAGCGTGGCTGGCAAGAAAGGGTATAAAAGAAGAAAATCTAATGACATGGCCTCCTTGTTCACCTGATCTGAACCCCATTGAGAACCTGTGGTCCATCATCAAATGTGAGATTTACAAGGAGGGAAAACAGTACACCTCTCTGAACAGTGTCTGGGAGGCTGTGGTTGCTGCTGCACGCAATGTTGATGGTGAACAGATCAAAACACTGACAGAATCCATGGATGGCAGGCTTTTGAGTGTCCTTGCAAAGAAAGGTGGCTATATTGGTCACTGATTTGTTTTTGTTTTGTTTTTGAATGTCAGAAATGTATATTTGTGAATGTTGAGATGTTATATTGGTTTCACTGGTAATAATAAATAATTGAAATGGGTATATATTTGTTTTTTGTTAAGTTGCCTAATAATTATGCACAGTAATAGTCACCTGCACACACAGATATCCCCCTAACATAGCTAAAACTAAACACACTTCAGCTTTGATATTAATGAGTTTTTTGGGTTCATTGAGAACATGGTTGTTGTTCAATAATAAAATTAATCCTCAAAAATACAACTTGCCTAATAATTCTGCACTCCCTGTATACACTTAAAAAATCGTGGTAAATGAACCAAGGAATTGCAAAAGGCTAAGGAAGCTGTACAGGAAAACAAGTTGAATTAAGGATTTATTTAACTTCAGCTATTTCAGACTAGATTTTGCAATTCCATTACCAACTCACCATAATTCACTTTTTAGTAAGTAAACTCCGTATTCTTTGTACTACAATGAGGTTTTTAAGGAGATGATGGTTAGTTTTTTTTTTCAATAGACCTGCTTGTATCATTGACTTGATACTCTTTTATTGGGATTTCCATCTAAGAAAAAAGGCAGTTAAAGGACCACTATAGTGCCAGGAAAACAAACTCGTTTTCTTGGCACTATAGTGCCCTGAGGGTGCCCCCACCCTCAGGGCCCCCCTCCTACAGGGCTTTAGGGTGAGGAAGGTGTTAAATACTCACCTTTCTCCAGCGCTGGGCTCCCTCGGTGCTTGGGAATCTCCTCCTTCTTCTGCCGTCATCGGCTGAATGTGCATGCACGGCAAGAGCCGCGCGTGCATTCAGCCAGTCTATAGAAAAGCATTCTCAATGCTTTCCTATGGACGCTGGCGTCTTCTCACTGTGAAAATCAATGAGACAGCCACTAGAGGCTGGATTAACCCATATGTAAACATGGCAGTTTACAGCAGGCAGGGTTAATCCTATATGGACCTGGCACCCAGACCACTTCATTAAGCTGAAGTGGTCTGGGTGCCTATAGTGGTCCTTTAATTAGTTCAGCCAGTTGTGTGAAGTGTTTGTATATAAACAAAACAAAAACCTCAATTTTTTTAAGTTTAATTGCAGTGTGGGCACTTTAAGATAAATAAGTAGGGTTTGTGTTGCAGCTTGGGTACTCGGGTTCAAAAAGGTTCATCATCACTGCCCTAGAGCATAGGTTTTCAATCACTGGAAAGCTGGTGTGCCTAAAGCCACCACAAATAAATTGTCTTCACGCTTACAATAAGTAGAATGCAGTCCTCAGTACTTCTATCTAGCTTCTAGCATTATTTTAAATTAATCAGTCAATTTGGCTATAAGTATGCACACCTATCTTCATTTTAATATGACATTTATAAACTGTTGATGAAGGTAATAAGAATTAAGCCGTAGAAGTGTCTTGGTAGTTTTTCTCTCCGTCAAGTGTGCCTTTGTCAAAAAAAGGTTGTGGACCACTGCCCTGGAGTGCCACCATGCTATCAAACAATGTATTTTGTAAAGGAGCAGTGTAAGGACCATAACCATAAAATGCCTATGTTGTGGTTTATTGGGCTAGTAGATTCCAGATGCTGTCTCTGTGATCTCAGCAAAATAATTTTCAAGTGGTTTGGCAAAACACAGAGATCCTCATTTTTGTATAGCATTGACTGGCTGAAGATTTCAGCTGGCCTGCTCAGCTAATCAATGCCTTACAAATATGGGCACAATTGATATTGTTAATACAGGAATGGAAATAGCCACAGCGCCTTGGGGAACACCAGCTTTGGTCCAACAGCTTGTAAGTTTGACCTGGTGCTTGTGGTCTACTAGAACAATAATCAGTAGATCTCTAAACTGTTGAGCACTTTAAGTCCAACAGGGAGAAACGTGCTCAAGACATTATAATTATCCTGTCACTGAACCAAATTGCTGCAGTTCTGGTAGTTCAGAGGTGCCCAAAAGGTAAATCCTGAGATTTAAGCTTTGTCATTCTAAAGGCATGCAAAATATCATGGAAGTTGTAGTTCTACAACATCTGTCGAACTACCTTTTGGGCAACCCTGTAGGGAATTCATAAACCAATTAAGCATTGCTCCCATTTAGCCCCTCCTTCGTTAATGAATTTCCCACAAATTGTTTGTCTGTTTCTATACAAAATAAAAAACAAAAATGGAAGAGAAAGTGCAAACCAGAACAAGTATTTATTTACAAGAATGATATTTTTCATTAATATTTTTACACTTATCTGTATATTGTTTTTAGATCAAAAAAACTTGTCCCAGCTTTAATGCGTAATTTCAAAGTTTTGCATACTACTGTATACAGAGACAATTATATATTTACACAAAAAGGTGAGTTGTGTGTTAGGGGAAAGGAATACCATCTTGGAGTGCATGATGATGTCTCCAAAACCCCTTGATGACATTACATCACTATATACATATACAGGTGATACTCGAAAAATTAGAATATAGTGCAAAAGTTCATTTATTTCAGTAATGCAATGTAAAAGGGGAAACTAATATATGAGATAGACGCATTACATGCAAAGCAAGATAGTTCAAGCTGTGATTTGTCATAAGTGCGATGATTATGGCTTACAGCTCATGAAAACCCCAAATCCACAATCTCAGTAAATTAGAATATTGTAAATAGGTGCAATATTCTAGGTTCACAGGGTCCCACTCTAATCAGCTAAGTAAGCCATAACACCTGCAAAGGGTTTCTGAGCCTTTAAATGGTCTCTCAGTCTGGTTCAGTAGGAATCACAATCATGGGGAAGACTGCTGACCTGACAGTTGTGCAGCAAGCCATCATTGACACCCTCCATAAGGAGGGAAAGCCTCAAAAGGTAATTGCAAAGGAAGTTGGATGTTCCCAAAGTTCTGTATCAAAGCACATTAATAGAAAGTTATGGGGGCGTGTCTAGCAACCGAGCTGTATGGCAGCACACTGACAGAGCTCTGAGTAAAACAGAGCAAAATTCGCGATAACCGGAGGTATAACATCACTATGGGGAATCCCAAAAAAGCTCAAATGAACCCCCAACACACCGGGAAAACACCGGCAGGCAAAACCGGAACGGTCACCCGTCTTTTCAAGGACTATGTCGACCGCGTGTCCGACCCCAGCGAACCCAACATGGCGCCGAAGGCAGGGAACTCGAACCCACCGAGTCCCACTACCTCTGATACCTCCACAACCTCGATGGACATGGATGTCAAGGAGATATTAAGAAATCTGCCATCCAGAACATACCTAGCACAAATGCTAGGTAAACTAGAAACCACCTTCCAAACCAAGATGGAGGGCCTCAGCACAGAGATTAAGCAGGTAGGCCGCAGAGTGCAAGAGCTTGAGGATGAAAGGGGGTCTTATTACACCCAACTACAGACCCTGTCTGCCAAAGTACAAGCCCATGAAAGACATATGTCCATGATGCAAAGGTCATTAGATGGCATTGACAATAGGGGCCGCAGAAATAATCTCAGAATAAAAGGCATACCAGAAACAGAAGGGGAAAACTTATACACCAAGCTCTCCATACTGTTTAACCTGATTCTAGGCCGCAAACCTGACACTCCAGTGGTCCTAGACAGAGCACATCGCTCCCTGAAAGCTAGAACAGGGCCAGGAAGCACGCCAAGGGATGTTATATGCCGCATCCACTATTACGCACTAAAAGAAGACATAATCAGAAAACTGAGAGATACATCCACCCCCATGCTATTCCAGGGCCATGAAATATCGATTTACCAAGACCTATCATGGCATACCTTGCAAGCCAGACGTGCTTTAAGGCCAATTACAGACCAGCTACGAGAACGCAACATGTGCTAGAGATGGGGCTTCCCACTCGGCCTAACAGTCAACACCAGGGGATCCACACATACTATTGCCACCCACCAGGATATACCTGCATTCTGCAAAGCACTGGGCCTGACAGAAATGCTGATCGCGGACTGGTACGCACCAGATCCGGCACTGTCCGCCTCTTCAGCACAACAAGCACCGAAATGGAGATCCCCGGCTAAGCGGCAGAAAACGACGCAAGTGTCAACACTTCAAAGAACAGAGACCGAGGCGGAGTAGCGGGGCGCATGTGGAGATCCCCCCCGGATGGACTACTACCATATCAAACCATAAGGACCCTCTTATCAAATATTCAGCACTGGACTTCGTGCACGAACCGAAATCCTGCTATGTCTTGGACGTTGCTGAGGCCGAAAACCCTGACAGAACATAGCCACACATCGTCCTTCCGAAAGACTATGACAAACCCTAACCCATCAGGTCATATGCTCATACCTGTTTATGCCCATATGGGAATGTTCCACTGTTTAATGTACCTATTTGCCTCCATATGTAGATGCCTCTTCCAGACCACAAAAATGATCCAATATGTGTTGATAAAGATTTACATATGTTTAGGAGCAAAAATATGCTCCATGCTATACCCACGTGACAAGCGACAATTTACCACTCTCAGACTGGGTTGATGACAAAAGGTGACTCGGGAGACTCAAACAGGGAACGATATAGGTTAGCTGGGGAAGGGACGACAAAGGACAGGGACGGGACTGGATGAAACATGACAGAGGATGGGGGATATATAGTATTACCCCATGACATCAAAAGGTTTGGATGGAAAATCTACAGTTTCTATTTAAAAAAAAAAAACAACAAAAAAAAACAAAAAAAAAACAGAGGGCTGGTGTGAAGCCACGCCCTGCTATCAGGGGCACACTCGGGTTCTCCACAACCCTGACTCCCTCCCCCCCCCCCACCTCCCCAACTACAACAAAAACGACACTCACAACCTCCAAGAAGCAAACATACGAAACACAAGCGATTCTTCTCCGTAAAGCTCAATACACTTCTACTTTACTCAAGACACTAACATCCGACCGTAAGGATCGGCGGTCAGGACTGACCGTCGACACTGACTTGACCCTCGAAACCGACAAGAAACACAACAGACTTTACTTACTGCACGTACCACACCTTATCACGAACAGGGTCGTCCCACACCTTATCACGAACGGGGTCGTCAAACCCTAGCCCACTGTAGACAACAGGACCTCTCAGGGGCTGACCCCAGTTCTCACGCAGTTGCCAGAGAGCAACAAAGTGAACCACACGGAAACCGAAGACCGGACCTAACAACAGATTAGATTTCTTGTAAATAGTTATTTTTGGTTACTTTTTGGTTAATATAATTTCTGAAACAGCTTGCTCAGTACCAATCCGCACCATCCGCTCATACACTTTGATCAACTTGGTAAACACCAAATAGAATATCCAATACACCCAGTGACCAAACTCCCCTGTACCCCACACACCAACCCTTCCAATATCCTGCGATGGCAACAGTGACGATCCTATCACACAATGCCAGGGGACTGAACACCCCCGAAAAACGCTACATGGCACTCACAGACTATCACAAACATAAGGCTGAAGTAATTTTCATACAGGAAACACACTTCCACAAAGATTCAGCACCCTCACTCAAGTCGAGACACTTCACAAAAGGCTACTTCAGTAACTACACTGGCTCTAAATCCAGGGGAGTGGCAATTTTACTCTCCTCACACCTCCCATTCACATACAAAGACCTCCTGATGGACGACACAGGCAGATTTATCTTCCTAAAGGGTCTGATAGGCTTGACCCAAGTCACCTTAGCCAATATCTACCTACCTAACAGAAAACAATTACAGGCCTTTCAAACCATAATGAAAAAATTGGAAAACTTTCTAGAGGGACTATTGATCCTTGGGGGGGACCTAAAAGTATCCCTAGATGGGGCACTAGACACCATTTCACAGGCTCAATCATGTCAGACATCCACAAGAATAAATATCCAAAAAATCCTAGACTCCCACCAATTATACGACTGCTGGCGCACCACACACCCAGCAGACCGCAACTACTCTTACTATTCACACTCCTCCGGCTCATACTCCAGGATTGACATGTTCCTTGTTCCACATAGATTCCTAAACCTAGTTAATACATGCAAATATGCTTCGATTATGTGGTCAGACCACGCACCAATCTCCATGAACATAACAATCCCCTCATTATACCCCACCAGGACGCAATGGAAACTCAATGACACATTGCTAAACCACCCGGAGATACAAAAAAGAATAGGGAACTCCTTAACACAACACTTCGAATTAAACGTCCACCCAGACACACCGTACCCAGTGGTGTGGGAAGCACACAAAAGCACGATTAGGGGTACAATCATCAAAGAAGCCTCTAGATTCAAGAAGCAAAGGGAGTCACAAACCTCCCACTTAACTAGGGAAATTAGGGAACTAGAAAACTCACACAAACAAGGCCTCGACCTAGCCACGTACAAGACACTAGTTGACAAAAGGACGGAACTTAACATTATCTTAAATGTACGCACAAAACATGCTCTGGCCAAAACGAGGAGCAACTACTATGCACAAGGGGGAAAATGTGGGCGCCTACTAGCATATGCCCTCAAAAAGCAAAGGGAGCACACATTTATAGCAGCCATACAAAACTCTGAGCGACACATCTCACATTCAATGACAGACATTCTAAAGACGTTAAAGGACTACTGCTCCTCACTCTACAACTTGAGACAAACCCCTCCCCAAACCCACGACATACAGGAATTCCTTTCACAGAGAATACACTCCACCATTCCACGAAACGTACGTGACGCCTTAGATAACCCCATTTCAGCAGACGAATGTCTTGAAGCGATAAAACACCTACCGGTGGGGAAAAGTCCAGGCCCAGACGGATTTACAGCAAAATATTATAAAACATTTGCCATGATACTCACTGCTCATTTTCAGAACACATTTAACTCATTACTTAAATCAGATACCCTTCCCCCTCAAGCATTGAATGCCACAATTACCCTCCTCCCCAAACAAAGTAAAGATCCAACCCAATGCGGAAGCTACAGACCAATCTCGCTGATAAACGTAGACCTGAAACTTTTCACGAAAATACTAGCAAATCGGCTACGTCCACTGCTCCCAGGGCTCATACACGCAGATCAATCGGGCTTCATCCCAGGCAGAGAGGCTAAACACAACACGACAAAACTGCTCAGCTTCATACACCAGGCCATACGAACGCGATGCTCCAGTCTCCTCCTGTCAATCAATGCCGAAAAGGCATTCGACAGGGTAGACTGGAACTTAATATTATCCACCCTACAACACATGGGCTTTGGCCCCCACTGGCAGAAATGGTTGAATGCTATATACTCGCACCCTACAGGAAATATCCGGGTAAATGGGCAACTCTCAGAACCAGTAACAATAACAAATGGCACCAGGCAGGGGTGCCCCCTTTCTCCTCTACTTTTCGTATTAGTCTTAGAGCCCTTCCTACAGGGGATTAGAGACAACACACACATTAAGGGAATCACAGCTGGCAGAGAGGAATACAAAATAGCAGCATTCGCAGACGATATGCTCTTCACTATCTCAGACCCTATCACCTCAATACCTCCTCTAATGGCGGAAATGAATACATATAGTGAACTCTCCAACTTCAAGGCAAACCTCAGCAAATGTGAGATCTTACTCATACACATAAACCCCCAGGAAAAATTAAAATTACAAAAGGAACACCAATTCACGTGGGCCCCCCATAACATCAAGTATCTAGGAATTCACATCACCAAAGACGCAACCCTCCTATTTGACAGTAATTTTACAAAACTAATGAAAGACATAACAGCAGACCTCAATACCTGGAACAAACCACACGTTAGCTGGTTTTGCAGACTGAATATCTTAAAAATGAACATACTGCCCAGACTCCTGTACCTCCTACAGGTCCTACCTTTCATGATCTCTAAAAATTGGTTCACATTAGTACGCAAGACTCTCTCAACGTATGCATGGGCCCATAAAAACCCCCGGCTCTCACAATCACTTCTTACCAGACCAAGGGGGGAGGGAGGCATCGGGCTCCCAGATATCGAAAAATACCACGACGCAACTCTCCTAACTAGACTCTACGACTGGACATCAACATGTACCACCAAGCAATGGGTGCAAATAGAGGACACATTCTTTAGAGCGCCAATCTTCACAATACCATGGCAAAAATCGGGCCACACTCTCCTTCTCCATGCCCCACACCCCACTATCTCTCCCACACTACGCATGTGGGCTAGACTACGGCAACATCACAAAATATCCCCCCATCCGTCCCCGTTATACCCGATCACACACAACCCCCTGTTCCAACCAGGAGAAGACGGTAAAGCATTTAAAACATACCATGACTCAGCTTACCTAAAACTAGGGGACCTCATGGAAGGTACAGGGGGTCGAAAGATAAAACCCCTCGGCTCCCTCATAGAACCACAAACGGTAATAAACAAGTTCCAATACAGCCAACTCACCCATTTTATCCTCACAGGACCACTTGCACACAACCCACACCGAGCACAAACTAGATTCGAACAACATTGCTGCGAACAATTCATAAAGAAAAAGCTCATCTCAGAGATGTACAACACGATTTTAGCCACCCAACCCCACAACCCACCAGCTTTTACCACATCCTGGGAAAAAGAACTCAATATGGCCTTTACTCCAGACACATGGCGCTACATATTTCGACAAATCCACAACTCATCGCGCAACACACTTACACAAGAAGGGAACTACAAAAGAACAGTGTGGTGGCACTACACTCCAACCAAATTAAAATCACTTTTCCCATCACTTCCAAACCTGTGTTGGAGGTGCCACACCACAGAAGGTAACTCGATGCACATATGGTGGTCGTGCCCAGCAATACCAGAGTATTGGAAACGTATACAATGCCTGATTCAAACAATACTATCCATTCATCTCCCGCTCACACCTGACACGTTCATCTTCCTCATACCCCCCCAACCATTACCCAAACCGAAAGCGACCTTACTACTCCACCTGATCTCGGCCGCAAACCAACTCATTCCCGTGTATTGGAAACATCCAAATACCCCATCCATACGGGAATGGATACAAAGGGTTGAGACTATTAGGGGCCTGAAAGAGACTTGCCACTCTATAACAGACAAATACCATTTATACACCGCCATTTGGGAACCATGGAGTGCATACCTCAAAAACAACTCTACGTAACCCACTGGCATCTGACATACGGGAACACAAATGTCATCCTCCTTTCCCCTCCCACCCTCCTTCTCCTTCTACCCCCCCCCACGCTATGGTAACTGTTTGCGGTTTGATCAGGTGTAACAGCAGTTCGAGCAACAAGATGCTCGCTGTGGACAATGGCGTTCCTCTCTTCTTGAGCCAAAACCCGCAACCAGTCCACAGAAACACATAACATTCAAAGACGATGTAATAGATGTGCAACGATGTCATGCATTCATTGTGTACTGCGCTTTCCTGTTTGTATATTATGACCTCGATGTCAAATTCTTACTCCCATACATTTGATGTAATATTGCAATTATCTCAATAAAAATTAAAAAAAACAAATTAATAGAAAGTTATGTGGAAGGGAAAAGTGTGGAAGAAAAAGGTGCACAAGCAGCAGGGATGACCGCAATCTGGAGAGGATTGTCAGGAAAAGGCCATTCAAAAGTGTTGGGGACTTTCACAAGGAGTGGACTGAGGCTGTAGTCAGTGCATCAAGAGCCACCACACACAGGCGGATCCTGGAAATGGGCTTCAGATGTCGCATTCCTATTGTCAAGCTGCTCCTGAACAACAAACAACATCGGAAGCGTTTTACCTAGGCTAAAGAAAAACAGACCTAGTCTGTTGCTCAGTGGTCCAAAGTCCTCTTTTCTGATGAGAGCAACTTTTGCATCTCATTTGGAAACCAAGGACCCAGAGTCTGGAGGAAGAATGGAGAGGCACACACTGCAAGATGCTTGAAATCCAGTGTGAAGTTTCCACAGTCTGTGTTGATTTGGGGAGCCATGTCATCTGCTGGTGTTGGTCCACTGTGCTTCCTTAAGTCCAGGGTCAACGCAGCCATCTACCAGGAGATTTTGGAGCACTTCATGCTTCCTTCCGCAGACGAGCTTTATGGGGATGCTGACTTCATTTTCCAGCAGGACGTGGCACCTGCCCACACTGCCAAAAGCACCAAAGCCTGGTTCAATGACCGTGGGATTACTGTGCTTGATTGGCCAGCAAACTCGACTGACCTTATTGCCTTCTTTTGGAGCAAACTCGCATTGCCACGAGAAATATGAGAGACATGAGACCGGACAATGCAGAAGAGCTGAAGGTCGCTATTGAAGCACCCTGGTCTTCCATAACATCTCAGCAGTGCCGCAGGCTGATAGCTTCCATGCCACGCCACATTGAGGCAGTAATTGCTGCAAAAGGGGTCCAAACCAAGTACTTAGTCCATATGCATGCTTATACTTTTCAGAGGTCCAATATTGTTCTATGTATACTCCTTGTTTTATTGATTGCATGTAATATTCTAATTTACTGAGATTGTGGATTTGGGGTTTTCATGAGCTGTAAGCCATAATCATTGCACTTATGACAAATCACGGCTTGAACTATCTTGCTTTGCAAGTAATGCGTCTATCTCATATATTAATTTCCCCTTTTATGTTGCGTTACTGAAATAAATGAACTTTTGCACAATATTCTAATTTTTCGAGTATCACCTGTATATACAAAGGGTGTTGCACGCCTTCAGAGTAACGAAAAAAAACATACTTTTCCCGGTGCTTAGTCACACTAATAGATACATGTCCATAGTAAGCCAGCACTCCAAGGTATTTGATAAAGAAGGTTCCTTTATTGGTATTCCAAAAAAGTTACATGAAGGTAGTCGAAAAAGTCTTGGAAGAAATACCCTGGAGTGCTGGCTTATTATGGACATGAATATATACATATATATATATATATATATATATATATATATATATACACACACACAAAAAGAAATACTACTATGCATCTTCTGCAAATCTCTGGTTGGACTATGAGGGGTCCTTAGTGTGCACTAAAATTAGAGAAATGTTCTATATAAATGTCCTGTTTACACATACACCTTCCTTGATGGCAGCATGTGGTTTACAGTAAGACATTACCAAGGCGACATAACACTTTAATTTGTCTATCTCTTACACAATATTATTGTCTGTCACAGTATATAAAAGTCTCTGTTATGGATCAGTACACCAAATTAAAGACGTCTTTTGAGTTTAAAAGAGAACACTTATTGGGGCCCTAACTGCAGACAGGCTGGCATTTACCTGATTTGTGGACATTTAGACAAATCTCTGACCTCACTGAGCATAAATATAAAGTCATTACAACAGCCTCGACACTTCCACTGCATCCATTATTGACCAATGAAGACATCTTGTAGCATCAATAGATTATGAGATTGATACAATCTATAAATCACCATAAAGCTACATATGACTACAGTAAAGACTATATGAAGCATTGTAGACTATATTCTAAAATATCAGCTTCATGATGAACAGTCATGACTGCACACATGGAAAAATTTTCTTTTTCATTATCAGCTCATGCCATTACATTCACAATCCCAGAAGAACAATATACAGACCGACTTGCCGTGGTAGAATATGTCACCATACAGTTACATACAATGAAAATTCATATATAAAGCCCAAGTGGATAAAACACACACAAAAATAAATAAATACATATTAACCAAGTACTATATCAGATTGCAGAAGTCATACAATATTGGCAGGGGATCCCCTATCATTAATTAAAACGGCTTGTTCTGATGATGGCAAACTCAGGGTTTAAAATGTCAACTCACCACTAGCCATTGGCAAGTGACAATTTAGCCCTGGTGAATATTCCATTTACTCTCCAGACTTGCATTGGCAAGTCACGTTTAAGGCATGGCTAGTATTCTATGACTTAAAACCTTAAGCCCTGATTTTATATTTGGGGGGATTACTGTCTACCTCCCAAAAAGCTGCTGTAATACTAAGGACCTTGAGTATTTGCACAGGTGATTGCACCTGTAAAGTTTCTAAACCCAAACTTGCAATGGTAGAATGTTGGAATGTTCAGTGTTCCTTACACTCAGTGTGTTCCTATGGCATACTGTTGGGGACTGTGCACTCCCAGAAAGGACCCTCTTCCTTCCTATGCCAGCTGTAATGGGTATGGGAGCACCCCTGTAGTAAGGTCACAGGACCTGATCCCAATGACAGGTATCAGTAAAAAGTATCAGCTTTACATGTAATTCCCTGGACCCACCGTACAGGTAACCAACAGGTGTATATACCCGGGGAGAGGTTTTTACCTGTGTATAGAGTTCGGCTAGTGCCATGGTGACCTGCTGAGACCCGGCCTCCTGCCAATGGGGGGGTTCTCCTGCGGGAATCAGGGATAGCTGTTGTCCCGGTGCGCGCTCACGCAATCCCCCCCCTTACAGTATGGAATCCAACGGGAGCCGTGAACGCGCCTCCCCTCTTCCTTGGCTTGCCGCCGTGAACGCGCCCAGCTGGCCGGCCAGGCAGGCAGCACCTGAGCGGGCGTGGGGCGCGCCTGCTGGGATGGATGACTGTACAGTCACCAGAGCACCTGCACTCCCCCCTCCCCTCCCCATAGGAAGGAATGCGAGTGTCAGTTTACAGTTAGAGCAGGAATAACCGCCTGTCCCTTTCACTGGGGAGAGGATGTCAGGGGCGACATGGTCTAAATAAAGTTATTATAAACAGCTGCACGTGCTGTATTAATGTGACAGATGGGGGGAGCCCTCTGTACAGGGGGGCAGCCCCTAATGCTCATTGTTACTGTAATGGCAGGAGGGGAGAGGTGCATAGAGCTATTGTTACAAACAAACAAAAAAAGTTTCTCAGATTTTTTTATTATACATATATATATTTAATTTATATTATTTATTTTTTACATTTAGAATATAGCAAATAGAATTTATAAAAAAAAAAAAAAAAGGGTAATAAAGTTACCATGATATGACAAGCGACATTACGCAAGACATTTCTTTAGCATAGTTACATTACAGAAGAAACTAAAAATGAATTGCTTTTTTAGTTCCTCCCAGTATCTTTTTTCATTAATGGTTATTAATGGGTTCAGTGATTTGAAGTGGTTGTGGTGCCAGGATTCTGTATGTGCAGCGTTTCGCTTTGAAACTCCGCCTCTCTCATGTGAGAGATTTCCCACCCTTATCATTGGTGCCTCGTGAATAGTATCGCTATATTTCCTATGGGAATTGTAATGCAACAAAAGCTGGACTGTGGGCCAGTGGTAAATTAGAAAATAAAGCACTGGAATTCAATGTATGTGTAGTCTTCTAAATAGAAGGTTAGGTAGGTGTGATTTTAAATGATTTTTAAACAGATAAGAGTTAGCACTTAAACGATGATAATAAAAAAAAAAGCTTGCGGGAATTCCAGCGTGTACATTGCCAACTAATAAGTGTTTTAGTGATTTATTCTGATCTTGCGGGAATTCCAGCGTGTACATTGCCAACTAATAAGTGTTTTAGTGATTTATTCTGCGTTCATACAATGGCTGCTGCATAGGACCATATCATGGTCCTTTAAACACAGGGGCAAAGCTGAACAACCTCTCAATTATCTGAAAATGGAATGTAAACAATGGGACTAAAAAGAAACAATTAAAACCCTCAAACCCAGCTTTTCCAGCAGGACAGGATTATCAAGATCAATTTTATTTTTATTTTTTATCGTTAACATACCTAGACAAAAAAGAAAAGAAAGAGTGCACTATAAACAGTGGTCATCTTAGAGTAACATAACAAATAAGAGAAATGTACACTACTGTGCAAATGTTTTAGGCAGGTGCTAAAAATGCTGTAAAGAAAGAATTCTTTCAAAATGTTAATTGTTTATTTTCATCAATTAAAAAAAAACAAAACAAAACATTGTTTTTGGTTAGAGTAACGTTTTCTGTACTGGTCCCCCACCAACAGAAAAATAAAATAAAAAAAATATAAAACTAGAGAACAAATTCTCTAGCCCTCATGGAGTATCAGAGATGAAGTGCCAAGGTGCGGACTTGGGTGGTATGGAGGGGTATGGCTGTGCTGCCATTGGACGCCTGTCACCAGGGTGCTGTGCAGAGAAATGACAATAACCATCAAAACGCAGCACATACAGACTCCAGGCACAATGACCACTTCAATTCATGGCCATAGTTTGATTGGCTAAACAAAAAAAAAAGCAATGTGTGAGCGCTATAGAATATAAAGCGTTCAGCATGGCGGCACTCAACCACAATGATACAGAAGTATACACAGAATACAGACAAATGTTTACCAAAAAGAGCGCGCTAAACTGATGTAAAAGATCTGCAAATACAAAAAACACATAGAATAGTGCAGACTATCTGGACCAGAAAGTATATGTAAATGGAAGGTGTGGGGGGGAAAAAACTCACATTTACCAGAGCCCTATCACCCCTGGCTCTGGGTTTGCAATGCTCCACTTGATAGGGAAGACTCCCACACTGTATCAACTCCAAGTAGGGTGCTCACTGGAAGCTGGTAGTACTGCGCAATATAGGACAGAGAGAGGCAGGAACTCTAATTAAATAGTATCTCATACAATTTATTTTAAAAAAAAAGGTAAAAACTCTTACTTAGCGAGTGGTGGGTTATGCTTGCATAACTACCCACAAAAGAGCATAAATACAGCAAGCAGAAAATTTGTAGAGAGTCACTTCCAGGTTTTGTCCATCCCAATCAAGTGATCACTTCCAGATCCGCCTCTCCAGTGACGTATGTGTGACGCGTTTCGCCCGCCTACCCAGGCTTCCTCTGATAACGTCATGGTCATCTAGTCCCAACACACTATTCAAAATAGAACTTGAGCAACAGCCTAGTGTCTAGGCAGTTACCATAATAGAAGGTGAGTACCATCACTTAACCGCTGTCATACTTGGACAACATGGGCCAAAGAGGATGAGGAGCCACTCTTTGGAGCATCATCAGTTGGAAAGATAGATGTCCACTGCTCCAGATGCTTGCATTACTCCTCTTGTCTCCAGCCCACTTTATCTACTACATTCCTGTTAACAATGAGCTGGTTTCAAAAGCCTCATTTAAAGAAAATCTGAGCAACACTATAAGGCCAAAGGCCCTCTGTTTAGCCATATTGGTTTGAGAGAGATCTACAAAAAGCTGGATGCTAGTGAGGCGACCTCTAAAATTATGTGGATCTCTAGCTGCATGCATGACCCTCTCCTTTATGTAGAAGTGGACTCTTGTTATAACATCGAAGAGTGTTCTTTGCCATGTGTTGTTCGTAGATGTACCCTGTCTAACAGTAGATCTTGGTCATACATGTCAGGCAGAAATGACTTGAAAAGTTCAAGCACGTACTCCATGAGGTAAGGTGCCTTAATATCCTCAGTGAGGCAGTGCACATGTTTGCTGTTCCTGTTGGCTCTGTCTTATAGGTCTACCATTTCGGTATCAAGCTGGTTTAGCCTAATGTCTATCGCCATGTATGCATCGGCTAGGGAGTTGTGTGCTCAAAATATCTTCTCTGATTTCTCTTCTTAGTGTAGTGTACACTCCCCAATGGATTAGATATGGAATTCAATTTAATATTCCAATTTTTAAAAGTTGGCACACATGGTAGCCTTAAGGAGGAGACTATATTTAAAAGAAGAAAACTACCACAAGAAGAGGACAAAGTCTTAAATTCGAGCAAAGGTTTAAAAATAATTTCAGGAAGTTTTACTTTACAGCAGGAGTTCCCAATTAATTTTTCCCGTGGAACCCTTTGACATAGTGTATCAACATCGTGGAAACCCCCCTCCTACCCGCCCCTCCCCCCCAAAAAATATTATTATTTTGCGCCGTTGTGTAAACCTTTCAGTTAGTAGCAGTGCGCTCTGTCTAGGAGGAAGTGCTGTCACTTCCTCCCAGCATCCAATACTACAGGGGTCCGGTTGCAGTCTTAGATGACCGCGGCGCCAGACCGGACCCCTGTTTAGCGATATCACAGCGAACCCCAATTTTGTTCTCGTGGAACCCTAGGGTTCTGCAGAACACCAATTGGGAAACGCTGCTTTACAGAGAGGGTAGTAGACGCATGGAATAGCCTTCGAGATAAAGTGGTAGAGGTTAACACAGTGAGGATAGGCATATGCGTGGGATAGGCATAAGGCTATCCTAGACTGAAAATAAGGCCAGGGACTAATGAAAGTATTTAGAAAATTAGGCAATCTAGATGGGCCACACGGTTCTTATCTGTCGTCACATTCTATGTTTCTAAGATCCTCCAAACGTCTTTTAAATATAAGATTCCATCTGAGGCAGTGTAGTGTGCAACGAGATGTGGGTAAGGTCACTGCAGTCTGATCTCAGATAGGAAAAGCTCTCGTTGCGATCTTGGCTGACCTTGCATGAGGTAGATAGGGATGCAGCTTGCAGCAAATGAGCTTTTTGCTAATTTTTTTTGCTGATTTGCAAGACTGGTTGGTAGGAATGCCTTATATTTTAACATGAAACTGGCTAAATAGGTATGGAATCGCGCTCAATTACTGGAATCATCGGCAAAACCTCTTGCTCACACATCTGGCGCCATTAACAAAAAATACATGATATATAAAAAATATATATATATATATTTAATAAAACATTAAAATATTAACATTAACAAAATATTCAATTACTTGAAAAGGTTATCCAAAAATATTAAAACAAGACTATAGTAAGAGAAAACTGAGTTTCCGTTGGTTTTCACTTCTCCAGAGCGCTGCCTTACACACATCTATATATGTATATCTTGTTCTTTTGTGTGGGTGTATATGTAATGAAAATTTGTTTCATACTTGCTGATGCTTTCCTTTCCTGGTGATCAGGGCCGCCATCAGGGCATGACAACCATAACGGTTGTCATGGGCCCGGCGGTCCTGGGGGGCCCAGACTGCTTAGGTCGTCCGGGCCCCACATTCAGTGGGTACATATCGGGTCGCAGGGATCCCTGCAACCGGTATGTACCCACTGGGCCAGCCTCTTCTCCTGGGGGGCCCAGCAGCCGGTCACCTCAGGGCCTCCCCGAGGCTGGCCCTGCTGGTACCCGGCGGGCGCGCGAGGGAGCACTCTCCTCTGTGTGCTTCCTCTTCAGCTCCCTCGTGCACCGTACTGATGCCGGAGAGGAAGGAAATTTGAGGGTGGGGGGGAGAGGAAGGGAGGAAATTTGAGGGGGGGAGAGGAAGGAAATTTGAGGGGGGGAGGGAGAGAAGGGAGGAAATTTGAGGGGGAGAGGAAGGAAATTTGAGGGAGGGGAGGGAGAGGAAGGAAATTTGAGGGTGGGGAGAGGAAGGAAATTTGAGGGAGGGGAAGGAGAGGAAGGAAATTGGAGGGAGGGGGGGAGGAAATTTGGGGGGGGAGGAAGGAAATTTGAGGAAGGCAGGCAGGCAGGCTCACATCGGAGGCGGGGGGGAGCTTCCTTGCTCGCCTCTTAGTGTTGTTGGGGCTGGAGTGACGTCATATTCCGGCTCCGGCATCAATGCGGGTCGCACAAGGGAGCTGAACAGGAAGAGCTCAGGGGAGAGCGCTCACTCGCCGCCTGTCCCCAGCATCAGCAGATGCCAGCCTCGGGGGGGTCCTGAGGTGGAAGCCGGCTAGCTCCAGGGCCCGCAGAACAAGAGGCTGACAAGGCATCTGCCAGAGCAAGAGTGGGGCAAATGCTTTGTAAGCCATGTGCTAAATACAGCGCTGACTCCACCACAAACAATATCAGAGTTGAGGGCCCATCAAACTCCAAAAAGGTGAAAGAGCTGAAACATGGACTTTGAAAATGTTAAGGCTGAGACCTTTGTCCAGGCCATCTTGTAAAAAACCAAGGAGATCTGCAGCTGTAAAGAATACATTAGAAATACCCTTAGCTGTTGTCCAGTCAACAAAGATGTCCCAGATGCAATAATAAGCAGAGGAAGTATTCCTCTATCTCGCTTGAAGCAGAATAAAAAACAACCATATCTGAAACCCTTTCTCTTTTAACTGACTCCTTTCAGTCTCCAGGTCATCAGTTGAAGAATCTGTAGAACAGGATGGAATAGCAGACTTTGAGACACTAGATATTCTTTTACAGGCACATGCATTGGGCTCTTCCATGCAAAGGCTCAACAACAATGGGAGAGTTGCTATAACATCCACTTGTTATTTCTGAATTCTCCTGAGGAAGTTGAGGATAAGGGGAATTGGGGGAAACACATACCCCTTCCAGAAATTCCAGGAACAGGATAGAGCATTCCCAGCTCTCGAGTAGGGGATGATGTTCCTGGGGGAAGACCCTTTGGACTTGTCTGTTTTTGAAATTGGCAATCAAGTCGATGTCCTTGGGACCCCATCTTTAAACCAACAGCTGAAAGGCCCTCATAGCTAGGCACCATTTCCCTGGCAAGACAAGTGTCACTGTCTGCTCAGGAAATCTGCTTTGGTATTTATGGAAGCTAAAAAGTAAATTCAGATAGCCAGAGAAGATGTTTCTGTACCCATGTCATGAGGGAAATCTCATCATCTTGGGCTGTGAGTACCTCCTTGGTACTGCTGTGAAGTTTCACCCAATGATGCCAGATCTTGGGCCTCAGGTGATGCAGAGCCTCGAAAACTGCCATTGGTTCCAGATAATTTGAGTTTCTTCCCGTAGGAAGCTATCTTCCCTGGATGTATGTTTGATTTAAAAGTGCTCCCCATCCTGTCTGGCAAGCATCTGTGGTTACCACTTCCCAAGTGACATCCCTCAGGGGAAACCCCTTGAAAAGGTTTGATTTTAAAAACCACCACCCAAGAGTTTCCTGTGTGTCAGTAGCATGAGCTGTTTCAGGAAGGATATTTCAGGAATTCTGATGTGCTACTGAGCCCATCATTTTAGGCTACTGTGGAAGATAGGGACCCCAGGATGCTCATGTAAGATCTGGCCATAACCTTGTGAAGATGAAGAGACTGAATTATCTTTTCTCTGAAACGACACACTGTCTTCTGATAGAAAGACTAGACCTTGACTCATATCGAACCAGTCTGCTAAATAGATCATATGATCATCACAGTTGGAGCTGACTCAGTTGGAGCTATCTTATAGCTAGGATAGCCTTATGCCTATCTCACACATGCTTAAATTCCTTCACTGTGTTATCCTCTACCACTTCAGCTGGAAGGCTATTCCATGCATCCACTACCCTCTCTGTAAAGTAATACTTCCTGAAATTATTTCCAAATCTTTGCACCTCTAATTTAAGACTATGTCCTCTTATTGTGGTAGTTCTCCTTTTAAATATAGTCTCCTCCTTTACTGTGTTGATTCCCTTTATGTATTTAAATGTTTATTTCATATCCCCCCTGTCTCATCTTTCCTCCAAGCTATACATGTTAAGTTCCTTTAACCTTTGCTGGTAAGTTTTATCCTGCAATCCATGAACCAGTTTAGTAGCCCTTCTCTGAACTCTCTCTAAAGCAGGCTTCCTCAAACTCCGGCCCTCCAGATGTTGCTGAACTACAACTCCCATGATTCTATGAATGAAATAGATAGGCTGAGAATCATGGGAGTTGTAGTTCAACAACATCTGGAGGGCCGGTGTTTGGGGAATGAGTTGCAGGTAGTGATGTCCCGAACGGTTTGCCGAACGGTTCTCCACGGATGCCGAACATATGCGCTGTTCGGTCCGCCCCCTATTCATCATCATTGAGTAAACTTTGACCCTGTACCTCACAGTCAGCAGACACATTCCAGCCAATCAGCAGCAGACCCTCCCACCTCCTGGACAGCTCACTAAGAATGTAGCTTCACAATGAATGTAAAATGGATGCTGTCCAGGAGGTGGGAGGGTCTGCTGCTGATTGTCTGGAATGTGTCTGCTGACTGTGAGGTACAGGGTCAAAGTTTACTCAATGATGACAGGGGGCGGACCGAACAGCGCATATGTTCCCCATCCGTGGCAAACCGTTCGGCGAAACGTTCGGGACATCACTAGTTACAGGTTGATTTTATTTTAAGAGGAATTGAGATTATATTAAAAAATAACTTTTTTTGGTACGAAGATCAATTTTATTTACAGATCCAAGGAAATGAATGGGAACCAGGTTTGCCCCCAGTTATGCAAATTTATTTATGTCCCATTGGGAAGAGACGTTTGTCCTCCCCAGTGTGGATTTGGGGGCAAGCCTGGTCCTCTATAAACATTATATAGATGATGTTTTTATTATATGGAAAGGGGATAGGAATTCCTTGGTAAAGTTTTTAGATTTTTTAAATTCCAATGGTTGGAATATTAAACTTACTTCTAATATTAGTAATCAAAGCATCACCTTTTTAGATGTGGATATTTTTATAGAATCAGACCAAATTAGAAGTAGAACTCATTTTAAGAAGGTCGATGTTAATAGTTTTATAGATTTACGGAGTTGCCATTTTAAACCTTGGCTTAGTAATGTACCAAAAGGTCAGTTCCTCAGATTAAGGAGGAACTGTACGGATTTTAACGATTATCAAAATCAATCATGTAATCTAGTACAACAATTTATAAATAAGGGATATGACCCAATCTCTACTAAAAATGCCAGAGATGAAATAGGCAGAAAAGATAGGAGTCAACTTCTGGAATATAAATACAAAGAGATCAAAAAAGATGAACTGATTCCTCTGATTTTAAATTTCAGCACCAATAATAGATCTTTATGTAATGTTTTTTTTTTAAAAATTGGCATGTGTTAAAGGACGATAAAAATCTGTTACCCTATTTAGGTGATAGACCCCAATTTATTTTAAGAGGAGCTAGAAATTTCAGGCAGATTCTAACAAATAGCTTCTTAGATAAAGAAAAAAAGGAAAATATTTTTTTAGAAGGACAAGTAGGTTTTTATTACTGTGGTGATTGCACTGGATGTAGATTAAAAAGAACTACAAGTAAGAGTATAAGGGTTTTTTCTTCTAATAAAAATCCAGAAGAAGAATATAAAATACACTCATTAATTACGTGCAATACAACCAATGTAATATATCTTTTAACTTGTCCATGTGGTTACCAATATGTTGGTAAAACTATAAGAAAATTAAAAGTTAGAATAGGTGAACACATTAATAATTTAAGAAAAAATGTATTAATCAAAGTGTTTCAAAACATTTTTTAGAGCATCATAATGGTAATCCAGAAGGACTCGAGTATATAGGTATAGAAAGAATTAAGGTACACTGCAGAGGGGGTTGTAAAGATAATATTTTAAGTAGAGCAGAAATGAGGTGGATGTTTAACCTCAATACCTTGACTCCTGAAGGCCTTAATGTAGATTTTGAAATTACCTTTTTATAATATAGTTTTAGTGTTTTTATAATAGAGTTTTTTTATATAAACATTTTTATATAAACACATACATATGTGTATGTACATATAGTGGATGTATACATATGTATATTTCTTATGGTTTTAATGATATATTATTGTCTATTTGGAAGTGAACCGGCAAAGAAACTACAGCGTGCCTATTTTGAAGATATTTAAAAAGTTTGTTAAGACATGTAGCATTTTGATAAAGACCATAGCGGTCGAAACGCGTTAGTGCAATATATTTGGGAGATTCCATTTTATGCTATTTATGCAAATAAAGTTTTTGTTCCTGTATTTTTCTACCTGGTATTTATCCAAATTATACAAGGGGAAATCTTTCCAGTGAACACCTTGATCTGCTTTCCAGCATTACGGTCTCCAGAATATTTTAAAAGGCACTTGTAGTCTGAGCCTCTCTTTACGGCTCAGCACCACGTGAGTGGGCAATTTTATATCTAATTATATTTGTCTATTACATACAGGCTATGCTATGTTCTGTATTTTATATTTTTAGGACATTTATCTAGACAAGTTCAAGATATATGGTAATATTGCATGTTTCATATATCTTGTTTGTTTTACACTTGGTGTATACAATTTGCTCTCACCACACTATTTGTGTCATTCCGGTGTTTGGGGAAGCCTGCTCTAAAGTATCAATATCCTTCTGGAGATACGGTCTCCAGTACCGTGTACAATACTCCAAGTGAGGTCTAACCAGTGTTCTGTACAATGGCATGAGCACTTCCCTCTTTCTACTGCTAATACCTCTCCCTATACAACCAAGCATTCTACTAGCAATTCCTGCTGTTCTATTGTCTGCCTACCTTTAAGTCATCTGAAATAACTACCCCTAACTCTCTTTCCTTAGATGTTAAAGTTAGGACTCTATCAAATATTCTATACTCTGCCCTTGGGTTTTTACATCCAAGATGCATTATCTTGCACATATCCACATTAAATGTCAGTTGCCACAGTATTCAGAATCAGCAAATCTAGTATTGGTCTCCATCCATCCTTCTCTTTTGGGGTCAAAAAATACTTTATTAGAACCTCCAAAACTATTCTTCTCTCGGGACTGGACAAATAACCTTTTGTTGGATAAGGGAGTACAAAAATTCCAGGAGCGCTCTACCTTTTTCTTCTGTCTTCTGCAAAAGTGGACCTGAAGAAATTTATCGGAGGAGGTCCCTCCTTGAATTCCAGAAAATACCCTTGGGAGACCACGTTTTATATCACATATTTTATTATTATTATGATATTTATGGAGCGCCGTCAAATTCCGCAGCACTTTAACGGGTGGATGAACGGACATGTAGTTGTAACCAGACAAGTTGGACACACAGGAACAGAGGGGTTGAGGGCCCTGCTCAATGAGCTTACATGCTAGAGGCAGTGGGGTAAAATGACACAAAAAAGTAAGGATAGTATTAGACTAATGACAGTTGCAGAAGAGGAATCAGTCAGGAGCTATTAACAGTTTAATTGATACACTTTTATGAAGAAGTGGGTTTTTAACGATTTTTTGAAGGAGTGGAGACTGGGTGAGCATCTAACGGAGGAGGGAAGCGAGTTCCACAGGAACGGTGCAGCCCTCGAGAAATCTTGAAGGCTATCTTTGATAGTGCAGCTCCAATTCCCAGAGAACATAAGAAGCCTGGCAGCCATCTCTGGAGACTGAGCCTGGAAATCATCATAACCTTTTGTTCTGTTGGGAAGAGGAGCCACTGCCCCAGCTACCTGTTAGAGCATTAGTTCCAAAAGAATAGTCTTCTTGGTCTGTATTGCCTTGATTCTGTGTACAGCATTTTTGGAGTTGGAAGAACGCCTGTTTCACTAGGCCAGGGGTAGGCAACCTTCGGCACTCCAGATGTTGTGGGCTACATCCCACATAATGCTCTTACACCCATAATGCTGTCAAAGCATCATGAGAGGTGTAATCCAAAACATCGGGAGTGCCGAAGGTTGCCTATGCCTGCACTAGGCATTAGGCAATAGGGCTTTCCTTCCCTTTGCCACCTTTTTAATGCACACATCCAGCTGATGTCCAAACAGCATTTCTTTTTGAAAATGTAGAGAACAGAGTCTGTTCTTGGATGCAGTTTTTGCATCCCAGGCCTTTAACCAGAGATCTCTAAGGCCTGCCACATTTAGAACCATGGTTCTGGCCAATAAACAAAGATCCACAGAAGCATCAGAACAAAATTCTGAAGCTAAAATAATATTATCCACTGAGGAGATGGGATCTATTGTCTCCATCCTTAATTTCATCTTCCAGGTACTCAGCCTATTGTTTAAATGCTCTGGAAACTAAGGTAAAGTCAGCTGCAGGGTGGAGACTAGCTCCTGCTGTGACATAGGCTTTGGAAGATTAACATCTATAGGCAAGATCTTTTAAGCCAACCAAATCAGAGCAGCATACACCTTGGGAGAGAAGGTCCAAGAAGCAGAGTCAGTTTTTTTTAATGTGCATAACTTAGACCTGAAAGATGACCACTTTTCCGATTTACTTCATTACGCTAGAAGGAAGTTTTTAAGAGTGTCATAAAGGGGAAAGGGTTCTTTATTTTCTTAAGGAGTGCAAAATGCTTACTGCATAAAGGTTCTTAAACTTTAGATTCCTCTAACTCAGCATCAAGCCCACCAGCATGAGAAAATGTCCATTGAGGAATCTTGATCTTCGCTGAGCAGATAGCTCCTCTTATGGGTACCTTCCATAATGCATTTACTGTCAGAGATTTCTCACCTTGAGGATTTAGAATGTCTGCTTGATTGAGTGGCTTCTCTAACACCTTCTGCCACAACTTGTTTGATTACAGCAATAACATCAATGTATTAGTAACTGCAGGAAAAGTTATTGGAGGGTCTGACGCCAGTTTAATGCAGGCAATACATAGCCTTTTGCTGCAAGATCATCACATGCATCATAGCGGTTAGGTCTTGGTCACTTGGTCTTGAATAAATGACAGAATGCACTATTTTGAATCCAGTTTGTGAAGGTAACGAGGGAAACCAATCTTGAAATACCTTGTACCTCTAGAATATGATCCATTTATTTTCCTAGCTGGGGAAGCCATGATGAAAACATCTGAGCAGCTAGAATGAAAATCGCTAGTTAGGGAAATAAACAACTGACTGGCATCCAGAACACACATAACTAATAATTATGGCTCAGAGGGCTATTGTAGTATAATGCTACTGCATGGTGCAACTTACTCTTATTGCCCCTCAGTTACCCCCAGGAGAGTGCTAATTTGAGGGGAGATGGGGAAGATGATGGAATTAAAGGGCACCGAGAGCCAGAGACTCTTTTCCGGAGACCATTCCTTAGCCGGCCACAGCCCGGCTTAACTCCACTCAATGATTACTCGGTATATCCAACTCAAACACTTTTTGGACATTTTGCTCAACCAGAGTACTGCTGTTCTGTCACACACACACATAATATATATAGTATTTTTATATATATATATATATATATATATATATATATATATTTTATATAGAGTTTTGTTTCTGGAAGCAATTCGGCAATCACAAAAAAACAAAACAAAAAAACAAGCAAATAATTATATTTTAAACAACTAAAAACTACTACAAATAAAAAAAAACAAACAGAACCATATTTTATTTTATTTTATTTGAACAATTTGAAGTGATGGTTAATTTGTTACAGTGCCAATGATGCATACATTTGCCAAGAACAAGGTTAAGAGCAAGTTTCTAGTATTTATGTTTGGTTTCAACTCTCATGACATTTTTTTTATAATTATTAAAAAAAAAACAATCTAATTCCTTTTCTCATAGTCACAAAGGACATGAGTCCTGGATGCTAAGGATGACTGCATATAACACCAAGTAGAACATATTGCATGCAGAGTGCATTAAAAGTGGGCTTGCTGTCCATTCTTTTTCTGGCACGGCAAAGGCTTTTTATTCAGGAGCCCCATGGCAGAGGGCAGGCTAGAAAAGGTTATGAATAGAACTTAGGTAATAAGAATATGTTAATGCATTTTACAGGCTGTATTTATTAAATATCGTAAACTATCAACACTGTCCTGAAATCAGTGCAAACATTTTGGAGAATGAGCAGCAGCTGTATACAATCGCAATTAGCAATAGTTATTTTTGACAATGTGTTGGTAGTTGCGCTAGTTGGTTGTATATATATATGCGTTGGTAGTATATCTGAAAACTTGGATAGGATGAATAGGAAAACCACTCACATTTGCTAGAGCTTTGGGCCAGCTCTGGAGTTCAGGATCTGAAATGCAACTACTAACGCATTGTGAAAAACTATTACTACATCAGCCAAGAAGAGGGAAATCTTGGCAGGTTGTTGCTGCTATTTAATAAAATAACTTTTTAGTACTTGATTCTTTCCGTTTTTAACATAATAAATTGTACTTGTCTGTTAAATGTACGAAAACAATATATGAATTCTTTGTATCAAAACTCCATGACTTGATAAATAAGCATAGACTGCTTATTTCCCACTATAGGGTTATTAAATAAAGTGTGTTGGAGGATCATTTGGAACATTGCGTTATTATAAATCAAAAAAGTTTATAGCAAGGAAGGCCACGGGATATATATTAAATGTTAATTTGAAGAGCATTTAACACTTCATCAAGAGGTAGATATAGATATAAAGAGGGAGCTCTCTCATGTCATTTTATGGTGCCTCATATTCAAGATGATGAGTAAACAAGTTACTGTAGATGTTTAAAAGAGCCTGCCAACTTTGCTATTTGTGGAATCGGGACTCCTTGGACGCAACTTGTGTAACTGGCAATTCCCACAATAAGCGGGCCCGTCTGGAAAGCAAGAGAACAGTGCATGGAGAGCTGCTCAAGAACTATTTGCATGGATGTGGTGCCTGCTGCATAGCGCAAGCACGTCTAATGATGCACTCTTGCTGTGCTACCCAAGTACTGTTCCACATTGCAGCTTCTCTAAAACTGCAGGGCTAAGGGGTACAGGGATACTGCATGCAGACCACTTCAATGAGATGAAGTGGTCTGGGTGCCTATAGTTTCCCTTTAAACATTAATATTTCTAAAGGTCCTAAACCCTGGTTGCCTATGGACATCAGTGTATACACCAAAGTGATATAAAGAGTACACATACCAAAAAGTATAAAAAAATATGAACTCACAAATGAAAAGAAAGAAATGTGAAGTAAAACTAAAAGAGAACTAAATACACTCCAGTTCGGTGGTTTTAGATTGCATTGGGAACTTGCACTGTGATTAAGATGAACATTCTATCGTAAGAAACATATTGAATACTTCATTTGAGCAATAACACTATGACATTTTGCCATTTTCAAAATATAAATGTGGTGAATAACCAATTGAACAGAAAACTTTAGTTAAAAAAATGCAGAGGAAAAAAATTAACTCCCACGTTTCTAACAGTTTTTTCACCACTTGGATGGACCCATTATTTAAATACAATTTGACATTCACAAGCACTAACCACCATCACCTTACAGGGAAACTGCAGGCACATGTAACTGCTTCATCTCATCAAGCTGGTTATAGCGTCCCTTGGCACTGTCCTTCCATTCTGCAATAAACCATTTGTAATGTGTTAAAGGGACAGCGGAGGAGGAGCCTGACGCAGCGCCGAGGGACATTGGCGCTGGATTCAGGTTAGTGTCTGAAGGGGTTTTAACCCCTTCAGTGATGTGGGATGGGGGTGGGAGAGAGGGGGGCGCACTCCAGGATTCACTAGTGCCAGGAAAACGGGTTTAATACTAAAAAGATAATCCCCAGCAATCCATCTCTTCTGTGCTGCTTAGAGTAATGAGGATGTGTTATGCTGAGCAGCAATAGGCGGCTGTGACTGGCCAAGAGTGGCCACCACCAGTGGGTAAGAAGTTAAACCAGTCAGTTATATTTATCTTAATTTGCGATGCATTACCAGAGTCTCTTTCCTTGCAGTGTATTGGAGTGCTAATCTACTAATTGTTTATTGACCAATTCTGTTTATGACAGGCGTTTCAAGAGAGGAGCTAGGTTACTTAAAGAGAGGAGCTAGGTTACTTAAAGAGAGGAGCAAGGTTACTTAAAGAGAGGAGCAAGGTTACTTAAACTTAAAAAGTTTCTGGGCAGAGTATACCTCCCTATCTTGGTCCACTTCCTCCTCCCCTCCCCCCCCCAAAAACTAGAATACCTCACCTCCATTCTAGTAACAAGACCTAGTTCTTCCGCTGATGTCACTCACTCTCTGATGGGTGACTGAAATCAGAAAGGGCAGGCTGTGGGAAGGACATGGGCGCACAGAGAGGAGGTTGTGCCACCACTGGCTGTCCGTCGCCAGATGCCAAACATTCCCATAACTTACATTAGCCAGTCCAGAACTCCTGTTCTAGGCTGGCTAATGACACCCCAATGATGCTCCAGAAGGTGGAGTTCACCTCTGTCAGCAGAAGTGTAAACTCTGTATGTGCAATGTTTCATAGCAAAAAGCTGCACATACAGACTTCAACCACCATGAACACTTCAAAACAGTGAAGTGGTCATGGTGCACGGAGTAATCCTCTAACATAGTTTTCAACTATGCATGATGTAGAACATGTTCTGAGCAAGGTATGTTAATGTTGAAGTGTTATTTTATATCTAAAATATATTTGTTTAAGCCTTAAGGTTCTAATTATGGTCTATGTTGACCTTTACGGATCCCATACTAAAACAGAATGCTTTGTTCACACAAATCCATACTAACATAAGATATTTAAGGACCAGATTGCAATGTTGGTAAAATAATGCAACAGGTGCTAAAGGTGTTATGGTAGCGGTTCCCTTAGATGAGAGGTCCACTTTCAGATAAACACAGACAGGAAGAACATATTGTTATGAACATTAGTATAGTGGAAATATGTTCCAGGTGAAATGCTTTCTGCATTCCAATGTAATAAATAAATATTTGCCTCCGCTATTCACTCTTAAAGGTACATGGAAATTGATTCTACCATTTTTCTATAAGTTTGTTTCTAGATAACAAAACAAAGAAAACAAATAAACCATTTTAATTTGTGAATGTATATACCCTGAGTAGGCGTCATTTTCTGCATTAGACCAAAACAAGGCCCCAAAATTTGCGATGCAAAAACACTGGACATGGATTGTGACTTAAACATGGTTTTCTCTCAAATAAGAATATTTAATCAAAAACAGCAAAGAACATACAGATTAAGCATGAAAAACAATAAATAGATTGAAATTTCTAGCATGAAACATGAATTGCCTGTGTTCAATTAGATTGTCTTGAATCAAATTGAAATACAAGTTTTGTGGAAATACAAATATCTACGTGCTGGCTATAATGTAGGACAATTTGTTATTATGTATTTAGAGTGATGGCAACAATGTTCTGAAAAGGTTCAATATCCATCAACTAGCAGAAATGTGTGGCTATCAGGCCTCCCTTCCAGCAAATTGTTGGATTGTCTAATCAATTTTCTTTTGTTGTTGGTGGGGTGAGGGGGCAGTATCTTTGCATCCTCTTCCCTCTCATAAATGAAAAGTTCTACCAACAGAAATGAAGTACTGCTATAAATACCAGGAGCCATGCTTATTTTGAATCCTATAAATGCTTAAGTAGTAGATGATGCATTATATGATTATTTAATGTTTAGAACCTAGAGGTGCGGGAACGTTCATGCTGCTTATCAAGCTATAACAACTTCATTCATCTAGAATATTACCTTAAATTGTTATTTGCTAGTATTTACCTTGTGCTTGAAACGTGTTGGGCACAAAGCCGGGAATGTAATATTAGTATGCTCTCAAACTGGACAGCTAACCGAGCAACGTAGTGTTGTATTGATGTAAAATCTCTCTGGTCTTGCATTTCAAATGATAATACTCCATTGGTATGAATAAATAATAGCATACAGAAATCCACAATGCTACAACTTAACAGCTTGAAACATATCAAAACCTAACATTAACACAAAACAAAGCAGAAATTAAAGCGGCAGAAAGGAAATCGAAACATCTGACAAACTGAAATATGCAATAATGACATCAAACATGGCAACAACAAAAAAAGGACAAGTATGGCATTTGACCAGAAATGTCTTCTAAAGATCTCAAATGTTCTGTTATACAGGATGAATAACTACTGCTTGTTCTTTAAGGCTTTTAGTTAATTTCTAAATATTTATGTTGTCAGTACACTAATGTGCTTAAAGTGCCTATTTTTCTTTTCCATATTCACTATTCTTCCAATAATGTGACTTACACTAATAACAGATCACATTGGACTATATACATACTGGATTGTAAAGAGATGAATATTTTATTATGTAGTGCCTACTAGTACAGATATTGTAACATTAGAGGAACACAATACACAGCAGCAATTTAATATGCATAGTAAACCACGGTGCTAACATACATACATCTACAATACGCACTAGATGACTTCTTTTTCTCAATACTTGTATCAATTTATTATTTTTTTTGTCATTTTTTTTGTTTCTTAAACTTACATAAATAAGGGTTGCTGTTTGGCTATTGGCACAAATGTGTCAAGATAAATAGACAGATGACTAAATAGTCTAACGTAGCACACCATCATCTGCTTCCCGGTTCGGGTATTTAATAGGTGTTTTCCACTAATACATATTTCTCTTCCTTTGAAGCCTTATGTCCTTCCATCAATGGAATGATGATGTATACAGTAAATGAGCAATAATGTCACTTGAGGTCAATGGTCATTTTTATACCATCAATGGATCATACCAAGTGCCACCTGTAGAGTGGATCTCTTACACGTAGCACATGGGTTGTAGAGATTCTTCTTTAATGTTAAATGATTCGACAATGATTTCCAGGTGCTTCCAGTATTGCTCAGGGTTAGGAACATGTAGCAGTGAAGCTGATGTCAGACAGTATTTCCTTACTGGGTGACCATAAGTATTTACACACGGGAGATGAAGCCAAGACCAAGACTGCCTGGTATCTGGATTGTTTCTAGAGCAAGGGATGATGGATTAAAAGGAAAAGTGACAGGGAAGATGTGTTTAGCATCCATTAGCAGCTGAGGTGTGTCTTTCCTGTCCCTTAAACGTAACTGGGGGGGGAAACATAAGAATAAAATGTTAAGAATCCATAGCGTGCTACGATGTTACAAAATTTAGTTTGTGAACAACAGAAAAATAAGTTAAACTCTCATTGCATGTACACGTATGGGACTTCACCTGCCACTGGAATTGTTGCGTGCACTGGCAATATTCTGAAATACATGGATATAATAACCAATGTCCGGCTGTAGCATGCAGCAGTCACTTTACTAGTTTAACAGATTATAGTTAGGGGAGATTTAATGTTATCATCAAAAATACCTGTTGTCCTTTGTTGTTACTGTGACAAGAGACCATCACAAGAAGACTCCTGTAGACTTATTTTATTTAATTGAGAAAGTTTATTTTATATTTAAAGGGACACTATAGTCACCTGAACAACTTCAGCTTAATGAGGTTGTTTAGGTGAGAACTATAGCTCCCTGCAGCCTTTCTTATGTAAACACTGTATTTTCTGAGAAAATACAGTGTTTACAGTGAAAGCTAGGAACACCTCCAGTTGCAGTCACTCATAGTGAACCAGAGGGACTTCGGAGTTGATGAAGGCATAATATGCCAACATCCACTCAGATCTGCTGTGCACGAGCATCCTGTGATTCAGTATCTCCTCCCACTGCATGCAGACACTGAACTTTCCTGATAGAGATTCATTGATTCAAGTCATCTCTATGAGGAGATGCTGATTGGCCAGGGCTGTGTTTGAATCATGCTGACTCTGCCCCTGATCTGCCTCCTTGTCAGTCTCAGCCAATCATATGGGGAAGCACTGTGATTGGATCAGGCTATCACATGTCAACAGACTGCTTGTTTTTCCTGAGTCTAACAGCATGCAGATTTACAGCTTCTGGCTTGAATACAGTAAGATTGTTACTATATTTATGGAGGCATGAGGGGCCCAGGGGGGCTAGATGGTCGTGTTAACACTATAGGGTCAGGAATACATGTAGTTGCACTGGTGACTATAGGAATATAACTCTCCTTTACCAAAATGGTGCAGTCACTGGAATGGGTTTACTCGTTAGTCAATCCCACATCTAATTATAGTGAATTTAAGTTTATATGGGCAAATGGGCAAATATGCTTACAAAATTGATATTTGCACTCGGTGACAGCAGTGATGAGATATTAAAGGACCACTCTAGGCACCCAGACCACTTCAGCTTAATGAAGTGGTCTGGGTGCCAGGTCCTTCTAGGGTTAACCCATTTTTTCATAATTATAGCAGTTTCAGAGAAACTGCTATAATTATGAATGGGTTAAGCCTTCCCCCTAATTCTCTAGTGGCTGTCTCATTGACAGCCACTAGAGGCGCTTGCGTGCTCCTCACTGTGATTTTCACAGTGAGAGCACGCAAGCGTCCATAGGAAAGCATTGTAAATGCTTTCCTATGAGACCGGCTGAATGCGCGCGCAGCTCTTGCCGCGCGTGCGCATTCAGCCGGCGGGGCGTAACGGAGGCGGAGGATCGGAGGAGAGCTCTCCGCCCAGCGCTGGAAAAAGGTAAGTTTAAACCCCTTTCCCCCTTCCAGAGCCGGGCGGGAGGGGGTCCCTGAGGGTGGGGGCACCCTCAGGGCACTATAGTGCCAGGAAAACGAGTATGTTTTCCTGGCACTATAGTGGTCCTTTAAGTTTCAGTACCTCATAATGAGGAATACTGGAATAAAGGGGATATGCCTGAATACCGAACAATCCATTTTAGCTTCTAAGAAATGGTTGTTTGAAAGGGAAGTTGATTTGGTACATTACATTACATAACTAACCTTCCACATAACGTGATCAGACACAAACATGTGATGGGTGAGGGGAAAGCCTGGGCAACCTTTCTGATTACATGGGGAAGGCCTGCATTCTACTTAATTCATTTTTGTCTTTAACTGCATGTATGCATCAGGTCTCTGAAATCATTAGCAAACAGAAGCCATACAAACGACTAACACATTGGTAGATTCTGACATTACATACCTGTATGTTACGTATAAATGATACCAAGACTCTCTCTTCAAACTCATTTACCGGAGTATACAAGTTCAACACCTTGACAATCTGAAAGAACAAGCAATACATTGTAGGTTTGATTGGTGATCTACAGAGAGTGCGGGGAGCAGTTTATTTCACTATATAGCGCTCTACAATACAATCGCACACAGGCATCAAAAAACCCTCAGACAAAGGGATTTGGGTCCCTTAGATGGATAGTCTCTCCGAATTAAGACACTTCGAGATTATGGTCTATTGTCACTTGACCTAGTATCAGTTTTTTAATAATATTTAAACAACCCCACCCCAAAAAAATATTAAAAATCTAACAAGCATTATTTAATATTTCCATCCATGCAGGATCATACAATGTTGTTGCAGCTTCCCACAACGGATCTTTACATTCCATTCTAATATCTCCACCTACCAGATACACCACAAATCACAATTTAGCAAATACACCCAAAATATTTGAAATAAATGGCATGAAACCATTTGGTATTCTACTTAACCAAGGTTATTCAATAAAGTGTGAATTTAAAGTGAATTCAAAGTGAATTTCAAATTTAAGGTTAAAGTAGCTGAAATTAAAGCACAGCTGAATTTTTCCAATTTGCATATTGTGGCCTATATTCAAAATTCACTTTGAATGCTCACTTTAGTAATTAACTCTGTATGTCTGAAAAATGCACTTTATGTCACGTGACACCAGGTGCACTGGTATATGATACCTGAGCAGTAGTGAGCGCATTGCACATCGAGCAGATGGCTTCAGCGTCCTCATCAGTTTTCTTTTTCACTTGCAGCAGCTGAGCGGCCTGAATTAATGGCTCCAGTGTCTCCTTCGCCCCGCTGTTCATCAGATTCTTGTCACGCAGCCATTCTTCCAGCTGGCTCACATTGTACCTATGAATTCACAATAATATACAGAGAACGGATGAAGCACAGAAATGCAATTTACATTAAAAGCAACTCTATAGCAAATTGCTTCCAAACCTGCCATGTAACATTTCAATATCTATATGGCTATAGATTTATATAATACATAAACTAATTTAATGCCCCTAGTAAAATACATTAAGGGTTATTCGCTGAAGGATAAATTGCCAGTAATTCAAAATAAACTTCACATTTCCCTAAGATTTTAAATGAACTCTCAGTTTACTTATGTACTAAAGTGTGAATCGCCAACAATTCACATGCTAGTTCATAACCTTAATTATGTTTTACTCTTACAGTATCTAGAAAATATTATACTTAAACTTCAGTGGGGAGTTGAGAAAATACCTAAAACACAAAGTGTGCTGTTAAAAGAACAATCTAGGTAATGCATTAATATATATGGAAACAAATAAATAAAATATTCTAACTTTTAGAGTTCTGGGATTTACTGCAAATCGACATTCTTTACAGCATCTGGAGTGAGATCAGACCAAGAAGTTGTTCAGGCAGTCAGAATTCTAGCATTATATAAAATGGGGATGAGCATATTTTATAAACCCCTGTTGGGCAGTGGTTTATGAGACATGTACTTTAGCATTTGGCAACAATTTCCTCTATCAAATAGGATGAATGATGCCTGTATTAAACTGTGTCACACTATATCCGAAGTGACAGTGTTAGAAACCCAACATGTATAGGGCAGTCATATTTTTTTCCCAATAGAAAGAGTACTTTAATCTATCGTGCTCACTGTGAACTTGTCTCCCAATATATTTCCACAAGAACAAAAACCACAAAAAAACCCTACTTGGGTCCCAGTTCTTACCGTATCTGCATCCCCTTGCTCCAGGAGCACATGTCCTTTCTCAGAAGAAGATTGTTGAGTGTGACTGCTCCAATGATGTAGAACATTTGCTTTATAACCTGTTTGATGAGTTCTGGGTCCATCCCATGCTGACACATTATAGAATGGAACGTGTTCAGCTGCCTCATGATGGAATCCAAGGTATAAGTTCCTTCATCAGCTATGCTGGATGTCCGCTTCCGCAGACCAGTGGGTTTCACCCCAGAGACACCTTGAATAGTCTCATGCTCTAACATTCCTGAAACTAATGTCAACAGAAAAAATGCAATGAAGAACGTTGAAGATAAAGACCAATGAGTGAATACACACACACACACACACACACACATAATTATCAGTAGACAAGGGTTTGGATTATCTCTACCAGGTCATTTAAATCACTACACATTACCAATTTTGATGCTCATGATCACACGAAGCACAAACTCACAAATAAGCCAAAACAGAATTAATTAAGAACAGAAAATAGCTTGATATATTGCCCTTGATCCAGTTCCCACTTAGGTCTATCCTCACTTGAGTAATTTCAGAAGAAACCTAGAATATTTGCCAATCAAATTGATTTGCCACATATGGACATTTTAAAGCAATATTCAATACAGGTAGTCTGTGCACAAAAGACAAACCAACACTAAACTAACAAGTTTGTCCTAGTATATACCAGGCCTATTATAGGTGACATATACCCTTCTAAGCTCAGTCAAGAATCTGGTCCACACCTGTATTACCCTTTTAGATTTAGGGAGACCACACGAGCATGAGATATACAAACTGAAAGCTTTTGACTTACAGCAATACAATTACATATAGGCATAACTTGCTTCTTGTGGTATTTGACAGTAGAACACTATCCTCTATTCTGAGGTGGAGTATTGGTAATTACGGCCTCTTTTCCATATTGTATTTCTTGCAGTAGTGTAACTTTAAACATACATTAAATGAACCAATAAATATTTACTGGGCAAACAAAAAAAAAAGCTCCATTCCAAATGCACCTCCTCTATCCTTTACCTCTGGGGTTTGTAAAGTGAACAATACGAATTAATATATTGCATCGCTAAACCTATTACATATTCCCAGCACTTTCATAGTTCTCAATATGGAGTTCCAGGGTGTTGTAGCTATATGTATGCTTGTCATCCATCAATCCATTCTCAGCATACAGGCTTCGCTGTACTGTACACAAGTGTGTGTTGAGAACTGATTGACAGTTGTTGGAGGTGACTTTTTAATTCCCCCCCCGCCCCACATATATATGGTAGCAATTCTGCATAGCTGTACACAGCAGGTACATTTAATTTTTTTTTTTTTTAAAGCTTTATTCATAAGCAAGGAATTAAACTTAAAGGAACACTATAGAGTCAGGAACCCAAACATGTATTCCTGACCCTATCATGTTAAAATCAATATCTAGCCACCATGGCCCCCCATAACATAGTAAAATCTTACATTATTTCCATTGTCGCATTGGCCCACTGGTGCTGGCTCCACCCCTATCCACCTCTTTGGCTGACATCATCAGAAGTGATGATCTCAACCAATTAATGTTTTCCGATAGGAAAGCATTGGATTGGCGGATATAGTCAATTCTGATTATCTCAGCCAAGGATTATCTTGCCATAGGGGCAACTTGTTAAACACCACCCTGCCCAATCAGCACCTCCTACAGATATGCATTGAATCAATGCGTCTCCATGAGGAAAGTTCAGCGTCTCAATGCAGAGCATTGTTTACAACAAAAAGCCTGCAGGGACATGGTATATAGACCATGACAACTACAATAATGTGACTATAGTGTTCCTTTAAGACAGTATAGTACCTCTTTAAGACAGTCTTGATAGGGTTACAGTCAGGGACGTATTAGCCGCGAGGCAAACAAGGCATTTGCCTTGGGCGGCATTTTTCAGGGGGCGGCAAAAAACGCCGCCCCCCAAATGCCCAGGGCAGATGCCTTGTTAGCCTTGCGGCTAACTGACATCCCGGGCGGCCGGCGAGGGAGCACTTCCCATGAGCTGACTGCTCAGCTCCCTCGCGCACCGCAAAGTGAGGCTGGGAGCCGGAAGATGACGTCATCTTCCGGTTCCCAGCCTCACTCTGCAGCCGACGCGCGAGGGAGCTGAGCAGTCAGCTCATGGGAAGTGCTCCCTCGCCGGCCGCCCGCCTGCCAGCGCCGCCCGCCCTGCAGCCACTGGACCACCAGGGAGACCCCCCCCAGCACTCCCAAAGGTAAGGAGGTTGTTCCTTTAAGGGGAATGACTGGGTACAGTGATAAAAAAAAGGAACATTTTAGGCTATTAGTATGGAGCATATGTGACATATTAAATAGAAAGAACACCACAACACTAAATGTATATCACAGAAAGTAAACAGTGTATGAATCTTCTACATGCACTTCCCAATCTCCATAGAGAGTAACCTGAGCATGTCTTACCAATCATGGGCTGCAAGATGTTCTCCAAAACACGAACAAGCTGCTGGTAAATCTGGATGGCCAGGTCACTCAGCACCTGCCTGTATTCAGCAAGGTCGAAATTGGTCAGACAATGCTCGTTCTGACGTGTCGAATTGTGCTTCATAAAGGCCTACAGAAGAGAACAACACTAAAATCACTGACAGACAACTTAAAACTTTTATCCAATACATGTTCTCCGGGCCCTAACTGCATGAGCATGTCTAGTTTATCGTCCACACAAATGCAACAATCATTATTTGCTGGGTTTCTGGATCACTAGAGTCTCTAATTAATCTGATAAATAACTACAGCTCAAGAATAACATTATGAGTGATGTACATTACACCGCTGCATAATGACTCTAGAGAATAATGTTTGGAGTGTTGTTGGGGAGATAAAACTTTACACTTAGAAAAGAGCATCAAGGACCAATGGGCCAAATGTTCAGTTCTGAGGAAAAGTTCTAAATGTACAGCTTACAGTAGGAACCTTGGTTGCCATGGTGACTGCTCCACTTTAAGAGCTCTCAACCACAACTGTTTTTTGGGGGGTTTTTTAGGTTACCCATCTCCTCTTAATAATTAAAGAAAAAAAATAATTATTTGGCAAATTACCACTTGTAAAAAGCAACTTAGAGAATTTTTACAATAGACGGACAATATCATAGATATTCTCGTTGGTGGTGTGTTTTTTTCTTTAGATGTGCAATATATCTCTGATCTGCTGGAACGTAAGGAAGAATAAAAGAAAAAAAAAAAAAGACCACAAATGGAAAAGAATGGGATGATTCACTACCACGTGAGTGGTGAAAAAGAAAACACATTGAGCAATTCATCACAGCAGAATGTAATGGTGAGAGCAAAACTCAGTTCAAAGGAACCCTTGGGAGTTTTCAAAGTTCCTCCCCTCCCAGCCAAAAAAACAAAAACATTAGGCTGCAAAAAACAAACTTGCTCAAAGAAACCTACTAATGTCTCTCCAAAATGTTGTGGCTAGATAATCAGTGTTGTAACTAGTGTGCTACAATAGGACTTGTGTTAAATTCACAAGGAAATTATGTATAAGCCTGAATGGCTCTGTAAAACAGATGAGTTGAAGAACGTTTTAATTTGGTCACTCTGGTCTAAAACTCTAGATCTCACAATTCCTGGTTTCTAAGCGTGCTTGTCTTTTGTTAGATTGGTTTGATTGTGAAACAGCCTGATCCAAACCACTTTCACAAACAGATAACTGAATAATAATAATAGAACGGCCACTGCCATTATATTCACTCATACATCTGTAGTGCTCATAGACCCCATGATTGACTCATCATCCTGCAGAACTCTAAGGCAGGCACAATGTTGAAATTCTAGCATTTGTATTTACGTGGAAATCTGACACATGAGAATACAAATGCAGCACATGCAGTGAAAACTGGCTTGCACTCAACATACAGTAAACCACAGTCATAACTATATCCAGATGGATGAAAATAGGTACGTCATAGAGCTTACTCACACAAAAATATATAACATCCTACTTATCTACAGTACAACAATATCTAAATATGAATCAATTATGCACAGATGTATTACCTTACAGTGGCAAGCCAACTTAAAAAATTATCCTGCTGCGTACCATAAAATTGCCCTGCTCCGTATTATAAAATTGCCCTGCTTCTATAATAAAATTGCCCTGCTCCGTATTATAAAATTGCCCTGCTTCTTATTTTAAAATTGCCCTGCTCCGTATTATAAAATTGCCCTGCTCCGTATTATAAAATTGCCCTGCTTCTTATTATAAAATTGCCCTGCTTCGTATGATAAAATTGCCCTGCTTCTTATTAAAAAATTGTCCTGCTTCATATTATAAAATTATCCTGCTTCATATTATTAAATTATCCTGCTTCATATTATTAAATTGTCCTGTTTTATATTATTAAATTGTCATGCTTTATATTATTAAATTGTCCTGCTTCCTATTATAAAATTGTCCTGCTTTGTATTATTTCCATAAATGTAGCACTATTGGCAGTGGTGTTGTGTAAAGTTGTCCTCTGTGTGAAGATATGTCAGAAAGAATGTTTGACTCATTTAAATCACCAGATACTTTACTGGTGATATTACCTACTCAAAATCATGGCCAACCTAAACTTTAGTTTCAGTGGCCAAACACACAATTTCAGACAGAAGTGGCAGTTGTAAAGGGTTACTTCCAGTACCTTGATCACTCAGTGTTTGGAAGGGACTATGGTGCAAGGACCCTGTATGTGCATCTTTTCAGTATTGATGCCAGAGATGTAACTTCCCCTCTATCAGCTTTCATTAAAAGCAGTATTGATATCCGGTGTGCTGGGAGACTTGGCACCGGGCAAACTGGTACAAAACAGTCTGTCCCTTAATAGGGAATGGGGAATGGCATACTCCTGCATCACTGTGGGCTGCAGTGGCTCTTGGAATGGATATCCAAAGTGACACATGAGACATCCTACAATACGTAGCCTGAAGGTGCACAGTGCATCACTAGGAAGAAGGTGCAGCTCCGTGTGCAGTCTACAAAGCTACATCATTCGCATCAGAAGTGTAAAAAAATAAAAAATAAAATAAATTGAAATGACTTTTCTATATATATTTGATAGCATTCTGGATTACTCGATGTAAAGATTAAATTCTATTCTCTATAGATCATCACATTTGACAAGGCAGCTGCACTTTAACTTAACACATTCAAGAGAGTGTATGATGTATTGAGAGAGGTGATAAAGTGTTTCTTTTTCCAGGAGGTTGCGTTAACTGTACCTCTTCTCCGCTGTATTGTTTCAAGCAGTGCAGGAACCGGCAGGTGTTTGAAAGCCAGAAGGACACGGTTTCGAAATCATCACCTCTTTTCTGCAGGGGACACAAGCAAACAATAAGAGTTAAACTTCCACATTAGCGGCAGAACCACAAACCAAACAAACACCATCTTTTTTCACACAGCCTGATCTTGACCTTAGCAGGTTCTTGGATGCAATGTGCCAGGAAGTTGCTGCTCTTCGGCACCGTAGGGGTTAAAGCCTGAGCAGCAAAACCAGGTATTTGACAGGAGTGTGCTGATGCCTATTGTTCAGCAATGGAAAGAAGCCATGAAGCATGAAGTCTAGCATCTCCAGGAGCCACCCATGTGAACACAACGCCTGGCTCTGAGCCACCAACCCTCCTGTTTGTATCCTAGTTCTAGTTAAATTGGAGTCAGAGCTTTGAATCAGAGAATATTAGCACAGAAGCATTGAGTAGGATAACACATTCTACTACTGTTCCTGATGGTTTGCAAAGCACTAATCACAAGACTTCAATAAATCATGTAATCCTGGTACCTAGGGAGGGCGGAATTGGGATAGTGGGGCTGACTATCAGGGAAGGTGTACATATTGCAAGGAAAGGGCCCTAGATAATTCTGAACTACATGTTGCATGATGCTCAGCCTTCTAAAAGATTAACGGAGACATCAAACACATAGACCTAAGAATTTCTCTGCACAATTATGCTCGATTTCTGATTTTATAAGCTCACATATGGGGTCAGTGTTTCAGAAAAAAAGTATGTTTATTTGTGGACTCAAGGTGAAAATCAGCTGACCTTCAAAATCTTTTTAATGCCGTTAATAGTTGACGTGAGCAGGGAGCGCACTTTCTGATCATCGTTAAGATAGTCCGCATGGCGCACACACATAAACAAGATGTATGCCGGCAAGCCTGGGATGAGGTTTACTGCAACTCCACGAGGCTTCAGCTCTAGGGGGAAAGAAAAAAAAAAAAACAATAGTAACAGCAGCAGTACTTGTTAATCATCATACAAAGCTCGAGCCTTTCAAAACTTGTAATTTCCTGCAATACAAAATACATTGCCCTGAAAACATTTAATAATTACGAAGATTTGTTGGGCTGTACAGCACTCATGCTACTACTGGACAGATAGACCAGAGACTTGTGCAGAAGACCTGTTGCAGGACCTACCTAGAATGAGGTTCTTTACGAGTTTGGGCTCATCTTCCTTCTTATACTCCAACATTCCTTGGAAGTCCTTTTCCTTGCGTGGAATATTCACAGGACGGATGGGCTCATCCACTATCTGTCCAGGAGACACGTTCTCCATTTGACCAACTGTAATAATAAAGATTATATCATATAGTTTCTATTTTTGTAACATCATGTTTGGTTTCTTCACTTGCCTTCATCAGTCTGAACTTGTGTTAAATTGTCAATCCTACCTATGCAACCCGCACCGTTGGAATGAGACAATGTGATTGGTTGGCTTGCATGCCAATCAACCACAGTGCACTGGTAATGTAAGGCACCTGGAGACTACAAAAGGCCCTTACAGCATGAACATTAAGGAGTGGCACCTTCAATGAAAGGGTATGTACTTTTTTATTTTTTTTATTTATATTTCCATATTTTCCTTTCCTTATTTTATGATTTGAGATATGATGGCTTTGATCTGGTCAGAAGTCTATACTGTTTGGTGTTGTGGGTGAGTTAAGATAGGAAGTAAAAGAACATACTGGTGTTACATTTTCATGAAAACAATAAATGAATAAACAAAGCAAAAGGCAGCGAAGAAGGATATCAACTATGTTTAACTTGTGTTTCAAGTGGTGTTAGCAATAGCCAGCATTTGAAAAGCGCTAAAAAAAACACGAGACAACATCTCTGGAAAGCATTTGTGCCGGCCAATTGTCTTTCCTATGTATAAAAAGGGGCTTAAGTGCCAACACACATTCAGGCTTTGCCCCTCTGCCGCCAACAAAATAATTTCTTCAGACACCTCGAAGTACTGGTAAAAAATATTTTTTTTTCACAGAACTCTATGGATGAACAGGAGTAAATCTGTAGCATTGTACACGGTCTTTGTTTGGATGTATGCCCATAGAAATGTCATTTTGGATGCCATAGACCAGGGGTAGGCAACCTTTTAGCAGCACTGTGCCGAATTTTTTTTTAAAATTGAGGTGTGTATATTGCCAAATTCTGCTTGTGTTATTTTTACTGTAATTGCTTTGTATCGTTGTATTTGTGCGTTTACAAGCTATTATATTGAGCCTATGAATGTGGGCTGTGTATGCGGGCTACTTGTGGAATTGTGTGTGTGGATAGATATGTCACATTGTGTATTTGGTAGTGTGTGTATGTGTGAGGTTGTTCAGGGTATTGTATGTAAGAGCATTCATGTGGGGTTGTGGGCATGTATGTGGATTGTCAGTGGTGTTGAGTTTGTGCGGGTTGTGTGTTGTGTTTGTGTGTGGGCTGTTTATGTTATTTGTATGAGGGGAGGGTTATTCTGCATTTCTGTGTATATCTAGCAGTGTGGATGGCTTCCCTGGAGTCCAGTGGGGACCAGGCTGGCCAGGTACAGTTCAAGGACAGGAGCTGCGGGCTGCTCTAGTACAGTGTGGATTCCCATTCACAAGTGCTGTGAGGAAGTGAACTGGGATTACTTCCTCTTCGTGCTGCAATGCATAAATTGAGGATTTTCTTTCACCACCTTTTCGTATTAACAGATATCCGAAGTTTCACTGGGACTCCTGATAGGCCAGAGCCTGATTGACTCTGGTAGCCTTGAGTGCCGAGCACGGCACACGTGCCATAGGTTGCCTACCCCTGCCATAGACTATTGATCTCATTAGGTACCATATGGTCAGGGATGGCCAAAGAAGCCTTGGTCCACCCATTCCACCACAAACCAACCTCATGAAGCTACCTCCATGGAATGAACTTCTTACTCACATTATAACATGAAATCAAACCTCTCTTAACTGCTTCCTCCATTTTTTTTGTATGCCCCTTTCTCTCCCTCCACCATTCAACTAACCCGTGCCCCTGACCCACAGCTGATATATAAAATGTAACCCCTACTTTATTCCCATTACAGTACCACAAGTTCATCCACCATCGCCTCATTATCCCAGTGCCATACCCCCAATTTCTTTCACAATACTCACCTGCTTAAGTCCTCCAATTCATACCCCATCAGCGTTATAGCCCCATATATCTGCACCAGCCATATTTCTATCTAAGCACCCCACAGAGACAGACAAATTCACACACCCAGGCCTATTTACTAAAATGAATTCAAAGTTCATTTCAAATTTGAGGCTGAACTGAAAGATTGCTTGGAGAATTTTCCAGGATATTTTCACCTTAAGTTTAAAATCCACTTTGAATTCTCACGTCAGTAAATCAAATCTACATAGAGAATTTCATACACACCTTCTACACCCCTACTATCCAACTCTTTCTCTACTAGGCTAAGATTTCCGGTATCTCAGTCTAATACTTTTCCTTGGTATACTAAAAGAAGTGCAACCACGCTGACCTTACGCAATCTTTTGTTACTTATTGTCGCATACGTTACTGTTTCTTTTCAAAAAAAGTTGAAATACTTTGACAGACTGTAGCAAAGCCATTCAAGAAAATATGACACGCTCTCGATTATGACATGTAGTATCAACCACTCACCAATATTGCCTAATGTACAGCATGTCTTAACCACGCATTTTCTCCTTTCTGTATCACATGTACAAAGCTGTATATACCGTGAACAGGTATATGTCACACACAATTTTCTAGGTACCTTAGCAGCTGCCTCATGGAGTCTGGTATTAGTAAGAAGGGCAAGTTTGTGACATCATCACCCTGCCCCTCCCACAATAAAGCACAGTCATTGTACTCTAAGTTGTTACACAAGGCAGAACCCAGTGAACTACCAAAGATTGGGAAGCTATGAATAGCTTATGTCCTGTGATATGAGAAGGGTTAGTCTGCTGCTGTTTGGGGGAGCAACACAGAAAGGGTAAAAATATGCCAGTGAGGAGGGCAAAATGCTCCCTTTTCCGAGTGCAACCTGGGTCCAGTTGACCAACTGGGACCCCAAAAAAGTCAGCCCTGCATATGGTAGAAAAACATGTGTGGTATATGGACATATATTCTCACTCCTCCGCAGTCGTAGATTTAGTGACTTCCATTAGGTCGCAAATCTATGATAAATGTGTTTCAGCAGGTCCTAGTGGTTCCAGGCAAGCATTAAAGCCTACAGCAGTAGAGATTAATAGAATATACTGGTCACAAGTGCCAGTACATTACCAGGCATCAATAACAGTCTACACATAGAATTTTAATTACCTTCCAGCTCCCCAATTTTCTTGGCAAACACTTTTAGTTGCTTTTTCAGTTTTCGGACAGTCTTATCTTGCTTTTCTAGTTGCTCCATCAGATCCTGCAGATAGTAAAACATATCTCAACAATCAATATAAAATATAAATAGTAATCAAAATTAAAAGAAAAAAAAAAAATTCAAAAACCTTCCTTAATTGTAAAAGAAGCTAAGGTTAGTTAAGGTGACCAAAAATCTGTGTAACGTTGCCATCATGTGGCTAAAAGCAGAATTGCGTGTGGATTAAACAGTATTTGCCAAACAAATCTGGGTCCAGTTCATCAAGACTTTACTTTGAGACTAATGAGATCATACATATTAGTAATAAATATATCTAGCTAAATGCCTTGGAAGTGTTAATCTGAATTTACAATAAGCTTGTAAATTAAATACCAGGATGCAAGGGAACAGCATTTTTCTAGATGTTTATGGAACAAACAAATCATAAATTCAGAGATATTCACATCAATGGGGCATAGCTTTAAAAAAAAATATAAACAACAACTACTGTTTCGAATTATTTTTATATGAAAATTATCTCTTGGTAGGCAAGTGCTTTATGTAAGAAGCACAAACCATGTTTCAGTAACAGCTTAATGAACTGTACCCAGACAGCATAAAATGGGTTATAAACAAGTTTAATGAACAAACAGAACACAAACTGCCTGATTAAACATTAACATGCAGATTCTAAAGGATCATTCTAAGCACCACAACAACTTTGCATCATTGCAATTGTTATGATGCTGAGAGTACACTGCACTTTGTCTCTGTTCAGAGATGATTGTAACTGCAGCTATAAAACTGTCCCAATGTTTATCTTACTGTACTTAAATTAAAAGGATAGAGCAGTAGAATAGGGCCCTCTGCTGGCCAATTTTGACATTTAACAAATAATGAAATGGACAAATTCTCACTTCGCTTGCCCTTCAATTTGTATACACTAATGTCTCTGCATAATAATGACTTAGATTTTCACTATAAACCAGATTAAGATTTAAACATTAACCATGCTTTATACTCACTTATAGGATTTTATTTTGTAAATTGTTACTGCATAGATCAGGGGTCATCAAACTCCAGCCCCCCAGATGTTGCTGAACTACAACTCCCATGATTCTTTAAATTACATAGATAGCCAGAGAATCATGGGAGTTGTAGTTCAGCAACATCTTGGGGGCCGCAGTTTGAGGACCCCTGGCATAGATAAAGAACACATTTTTCTGTAACTCCTTCACTGGCTTTTTCTTTAACATTGCTTTGTATCAATTTTTTTTTAAATTCCTTGGATGCTTGAATGACCCCTCCAATTGCAGAATTATACAGGTGTTTTATTTATTTATTTTTTAAATGTAATTATTTTAACTTAGCACCATTTCCTACTGCATATTTTTGTTAGATTAAATGTATATATAGTGCATTTATCGTTTAAAGGTCCACTCCACTTCTCACATGAGGGGGGGGAGGGGAGAAATCACTGTTTAGTAGATATATCCCCAATGAATACATTGAAGTGCTTTTGGGGTGTGGAGTGGTCATTTAATATTAAATAATAATAGCATAGTCATTATGAGACTAAAATGTTGATTTTATTCACATATTAAGTGAGAAGTGACCAATAAACTGATGAAACGATCTATATTAATATATATCATTTATACTGCTTCTCCTCTTTTTACCTCTATTGGTTACCTTTTCTCATTTGATCTGAGAACAAAATAGTGGGAAAATGCTCCTTTTTAGATTTTACAAGTGAAATTGAAAGCTAATGGAGCACTGACTTGTCCCTCAAGCCATAGAATAGTTGTGAGGTCATTATCCGGTCTCTGCCCGCATCCTGCTTAAAGAGAAACTCCAGAATTCCAAATACAGGAACACTCTAATGCCCAAAAAATGATGTACTAGATATAGCACCATTCAAAACATTTTTTATTAGGATTTATGTAAACACAGCTTGTAAAAGCTGCAGATATGTTCTCCTTATAACATTTTAACTCCACACAACTTGACAGTAATGTAGATTTTTAGCAGTAGAATTTGGCTGGGAAAAAAGCTCACTAGACAAACTAAGGAACTCTCCTGATACAGGCCTGAAAGACACGTCTGACAATCAACTTATGCAAATAATTCCAGTAACATGACCCACTTACCGATGACTGAATAGATGTGCTAGGGGAAAATAAAGCACTAATACTACATTAACAATATGCAAATGAGAGACATTTTATTGCAATTTGCAAAATGCATCTCGTCACATTTACGATTGTTCTCAGTGAGAAAGCTCATGTTAGTAAGAAAATGTGCGTGGTCACATGGCGTATCATGACATAAAGACGTGGCGTGATAGCACAAAAGCAGTGGGGTAAAACACTGCACACGTGACGAACGTTGACAAACAAGGACATAACCATTTTGATTGGCTGTTAGTTAGGGACATGAATAAGCCAATGGGAAGACGAGGGATGGGATGATTTACATACAATGATCCGTCTGTAAAGTGAAATCCGGTACGACTGATACTTCATGGGGTCATCTGCATATAACTCCTCAAAAAACTGAAAAAACAGGTAAAGTAGATGTTCTCCCCTCACAGAATATAGTTATCAACCAAGAAATTTTAAAAACTGGTCTCATGTCCAATTTACACTTGGTTGAGTTCACAAAAAAACAAAAAAATACATTTGATATTTTCTACTAAGCAATGTTCTATTTAGCAAAGCTGGAAGGTTAAGTGTACAGACCCAACTAGAGGGATTATCATATTTTTAATCTAACACTAGATTTAACAGGTACTGCCAAGTATTCTCGTACATGGCGTGTCTGCTTCTCATACTTGCTTAGTAAATTAGTAATAAGAATTTTAAAAAAATTATCACTTGCCATAAAACAGCAAAGTATTACTTTTTAGCCAAAAAAGCCATTGTTTCTGAAATTATAATGAACTGTAAGAGAATGAATAAGAAAACTAATCAGTATACTACAAGCCAGTTGTACTGCCCATCTCTTAATGAATGGTTCTAGAGCAAACTGGTATGAATTTTAGGAAATTGCAATCAGAAATCAATCAATAGGTGAATCAATTGAATCAACTCGGAATTATGATAGAGCAAACAATGACGGGGATGTGATGCGGACTGATATGTTATTGTAATAACAATGCACGAGTGAACATGTGAGTGTTTAGACTTGGTGCATACCAGGTTTTCGTTGGTCAGTCTGGTGATCTCATGCTGCAAGCTGGCCTCGATGCGAGCTTCGGGAGGAAGCTGCAGGTTCTGAGCTAGGAGCTGCTGCTGTCTGTTATTCTCTTCCTTCAGACTCTGGATCTCTCCCTTCAGCGATTCCACTTCATTCTCGAAACTCTTTTTCTGAGTCTGTAGTTGAGACTCTAGAACTCTGTAAAGAACAGTACAGAACCAGACACTTAACAACATATCCCAAGACATGGTGCCTGCATCACACTCCTAACCTCTGTACAGTAACTTGTGATTACCTAAGGAACAATTCAAATTCTTCTACTAGGATTCATTTTATTAAGAGAGAAACACAAAATTAGACACAACCCATAGAGCAGAGCAACAGTAAATATCAATATGCATGATTCACAAGCCAAGCCGTAGCAAGTTATGCAGAAAATGTATGCCTCCCTTTAATTCAATAATGGTTCTCAGCATGCAAGTAAAAAAAAAGCTTGACCGCATGTTATGGTGAATTTTACAACATGAAATTCAACAGAGGTCTACAGGAAAGACGGTTCATCTCTTTTCCACAACAATTTATGGTCTAATTGTTAATTGCATGATTTGACAGTGCAGCCAGGTTAGAAGGGATTGTGAAGACTATAACTACAATAATCTTCTCTCGATGGCCTAATCACATCAAAGCTGTAATTACTGACGGACTTAAAATAAGATTTCCCATACCCAAGTAACCCAACAGGCTTTTTCACTAAACCAGGAAAATGTACATGGAACTGCGCAAAAATATGGCAAGACAGGGAATTTTTGTTTTCCAACAAAGATCTTTTGACCTAAAATGTAGAGTACTTTGTGGAATTCCTGAAAAGTTCTAGTTTTGTGAACAACATTACATTTGTATTAAAAAAAAGAAAACTACAAACACAGTAATTTACCAAAATGTGATATAGAGTAGCCAACATGCAAATGCGCCAATTAGCATTTTCCCTGGTGTATGGCTGAAGCTAAAATGTACATGAGGTTAAAGATAAAGCAGGAATACACAGACCCAACACTTGTGTTTAAGGATTTGTAAAACAGAATTAGCACGGAGTGCTCATGGTTTGCTGCGGATTGTATAACAGTGTGTTAGATGCAAAGCGTTAAAGAGAGTAAAGCATGATCCAGTGGCGATAAAATCCAAACATGCTCTCTATTGGTTCACCACAAGGATTCTATCACGTTACTAGGTTTCAAGTTAAATCGACAGATGAGGCTCAGTCCATAGGAAATGAGCGGAATACTTTAGGATATCTGATACGTTCAAGTTCTATTAAAAAACTACAAATGACAGGAAACATTGTATACTCCATAAAAGACCACCCCACCACCACCATTGTAGGATACAATTGAGCACATTGTTGAAAATGCGGGCCCTTGAGAAGCTTTACATTGCCATTTCATTTGTTTTCAAGCATTTATAAGCCGAGTTCAGTTTACAGCATGTGTGGTCAAAAGACAGACTGCCAGCTATTGTAGACTACAACCCCCATTATGCTTTGCCAGCAGGGGATGGTGGTTCTACATTTTAGCCACCTCTGTCTAACAAGCTTTATAAATATCATTATAAAATGTTGTTCTATTCCACACACACAGCTGCAGCAGAGTCCCATAACATGGTCCATTAGTGCCCAGTATAAGCTCATGGCATGGTTAGTAAATTGCAAACTCTGCATTGCGATAAACATGACAACCTGTTAGCCTGTTTTAACCCTTCATACACCAGCCAGAGCTCTCCATCCTCATTCAGCATTTCGTAGTCTTGAGGTAGGGTTCTTTTAAAGAAAGTAATAAATAAAAAGGGAGAAAAAGAGGAAAGCAAAAACAAAAAAAATATATGATTTGTGAAAAATGACATGGGATGACATGTTCTTAAAGTGAAGAAAAGGAAACAGAACATACGGGTGTAAAATCAGGAAACAGACAATGGAACATAAATGTATATGTGAAACACAAATAAATAGAATGTTAAACATGAGAATGAATTTAGGGATCGAGGAAAAGAAAGAAGCACAAAACAGAACATAGAAACTACAGCATGGATATACCAAAACATCTACAGGAAATCCAGAACTTAGACACTTACCAGAACTCTGACAAGGCATGTTCCATTAACTGCTTAGCAAATAGGGCACATCCCTTTGTATCAAGGTATTGAGCCATGTGCCTTAGCAAATAAACTGTCAATTACTTTCTACTTTCAGCAAAACCAAAGAATATGAGAACTCTGAAAATGGACAAAAGCTTAGAGACACTCAGTAGCTTGCCCTTCGGTAAATCCCCGCACAGGTCTCAAAGTAGTTTTTGCTCACTTGTGCTATTACAGAGAGAACATATCTGAAGCATATCAGACTGGTCCCACCCGTACGGGCAGTCCAGATCCAAAATGCCAGCAAGTTCTCTCTGCACGAGAGACACAGCAAACCCAGACAATCATTTTGGCCTTCTTTGGTTGTAGCCTCTAGGCACAGTGAGCGCGGGGTCCACATCTGGATTACCCTTTTAACTTGCAAAGAAAGTTAATGCATCGAAGCAAAAACAAAGAACATGAGAACTTTTGTTTTTTTTGTCTATAATTTATTTTCCTTTACAATGAAGTCTACTTTCTCCATTATGTGAAAATTTCCATTGTAGCCTTTTATTTATTTGGGAGAGGTTTGACAAAAACTGGTGCTATCCCCAGCACACATAGCCTGTTATATGTTCTATAACTAGGTACACTTATAATGAAGAAATTACACTTATTACCAAGAATCTGTTTAATTGTATTACTTTATGTACACTGCATATATGAATATTTATGCTACACAGTGACCTTGTTTTTTAATACATTTTAAAAATGTAGATTTGCCAACTCAGGTAAACATTGGGCAGAAATGTTAAAAGAAAACACTAATTATGAGATAATATTTGCACGTTTTAGATAATGATGCCTTTCTTAAATATGGATGTAAACAAGCTCTAGCTGAATGCTCTTAGATGAAAAATTCAATGCAAAGCTAATACAGGTTGTAACAGACTCCAAATTACACATCGTCTCATTGCGGCTAGCCACAGGGTATGCCTCCACCATTCAGTAGTATGATTTAATCATACCACATCAACAGCTTACCTAACTGTGTATTAACCCTGCATGTGTCTAATTACACTGTGATTCCAAAGCAGGCTTCCCCAAACTCCGGCCCTCCAGATGTTGCTAAACTACAACTCCCAAGATTCTATGAATGACATAGATAGGCTGAGAATCATGGGAGTTGTAGTTCAGCAACATCTGGAGGGCCAGAGTTTGGGGAAGCCTGCTCCAAAGGCTATCCCCACATGCATAGACGTGGAGAAGTCCTAAAATCAATGTATATCTTGGAAATATCCCAGTAGCACAGAGTGCTTTCCAATAAGTGTCTAAATCTGACTTGTGTTCTAATTAGGCCAATGCGGTGTGTAATGTGTTGTTCTAGATTAAAAAACAGAATAGCTCTAACCAGTGAAATGAATCTCCTGCCAATCAAGCAGTCAAATTCTTCTATTGTATGGATATGAAAATGGGTGGGCTCTCTCATTGAAAACAGTATTAATACAAAAAAACATTACTGATGCAGGTTAAATAGCAAAAACATAATGAAATTCATCCACTCGATAAGGAGAATAAAAGAACAGTTAATAGGTCAATAGGTGTAATTTTCTGGGGTTTATTCAATAAAAGGGGAATTGTGTAGAAATCAAGAGGAAATTATAAACTTTAAGCCAAAAAACAACCAAATTTGAAAAAAAAAACACTTCTCAAACGCTGCTATTTTTCCATCTCAGATATTCTGACCACAATTCCAGGTTTAGAGAATAAACATTGAGTTTGTAACATTCCAGACAGGACTATTGATTCCTATCCAGATATGTATCATTTTTTGTGCATTTGCAATATGTGGTAATTGCAATACCACCTGCTTGGTTTACCATTTTCTTATAAAGTGAGTTTAAAACTGTGTAATTGCTGTACTAATATGAAAATATAAATGAGAGATAGCGCAGCTCTCAAATGACTGGGACAAGAAGGAAATTAAAAAAAATAGAAGCAGGGTGTTCCAGTAGGCCCTGCTCATTCATAACCCACTATATGCCTCGGTGGTTAGGGATCTGTAATCCCGTTTGAACTCAACAAGCAGAACTGACACTTAATCCTTATTCATCCCACAGGAAACTTGGCTGAGATATCATATATAAATGTCATAAACAGCTGGGAATCTCAAACAACGCAGGACACTAACTGTATGACCACACCAGAAACCAGTATAATGATATAATCAGAGAATATAGGCAATTATTTTTATATTTCAGAATATTGTGCTATGGTAGCACGTCTGAAGCTTTCAACTTCAGTAGAAATAAGCAATATAAAAACACAGGTGATGTGACAAGGTTTGAATAATCGGACTAAAAAAGGTTTGTCTTTCAAAATCACCAAAGGTCAATGGATCTAGCATAAAATGACGTGTCTCACTCCTCTGGTGTTTTTAAAGCAGGCATTAAAAGATTGTTCTCTATTTTCCTATATGCTTAAAGAGACAATCCAAGCAACCCAACCATTAGCTCATTACACTGTTGCTTGTGTTCCCTGGCACTGAGCCCTGGTTAGTATCAATATTCAGTTTTTACCAGGACCCAGTGACCTCCCCCATCTTGCTTCATTGATAATATGGAATTAACATTTAATCATTAATGTTAATGTAATCCAAATGGTTGACATTGCTTGGCGCAGAGCTCTAGGCTAACCTGCTCCCAGCACTTTCAGCTAAAAGTGTTAATTCCACATTATCAATGCAGCTGACATGGGGGCTCAGGTGGTTTTAGTCATAGTGTAGCTTCAATTCCAGAATGCACATTTACAAAACAAATGGAACAGGCACCCTACGATATTAATCTACTGTGAAGTGCCCAAGAAAGACACACGTAGAGAAGAAGACCTAGTATATTGGCAGAATTGGATGCAGTTACCACTAAAACACACAGCAATCTATCTCTAGCAGGTACCTGCTTCTTAATTATCCTTCTTATCCCAGTACAAATCTTAAAACGGGAAAGAAACCTTCATAGTGTAATATGTACACCTACGCATATTATAAAGGAACTCCCAATTGGGTCACACATATCTTCCTGAGCCTAAACATAGTATATCAAATAGCTTCTTCGGAGCTCAGGAGAAATACCAGAGATGCTATGTAACATGTGCTGTTTAATCTGAGCCAACTATTTAGGCTCAGGAAGATGTGAGTGACTCGATTTGGAGTTCTTTTATGACATACATACCTTTTACACTATTATTAATACTATTGGTTTTTATATAGCGCCAATTTATTCCACAGTGCTTTACAATATTATAAATGAGGAATAAATGAGACAATTACAAAATGTTACAGGAACAATAGGTAGATGAGGCCCTGCACAAATGAGCTTACTATGAAGTTTTGTTTCTCTGTTTAGGATTGATATTGGAATAAGAAACATAAGTGTGTACTGTATGGTAAACCAAACCAGTGTGCGAGCTTCCACCTTTTCAATATTGTTCTTGTATGATGTGTGAACCAGCCCGTTACACCACTAATGATTAACTGTCTATCAGATGTGTGATATCAAACCGCACAAACTTAATTTATCAGGCTACCTGCTCAACCCTGGACATTCCAGACAACTCTTTCTAGCACCTGTGTGTCTTTAAAACAAAAAGTGGGCATAAATAATGTTTACCAATGTTTTTTTTTAACTAATAAATATAGAAACAACCACAGTTAATAGAATATGTAAAATCCAATTATTTAAATGACACAATTTATTGTTACTGCTCTTGTACGGTCTATAAAACCAGCACAGAATGTAATACTAACTTGCACATGGAATTAAATGATACATACTTGTTGGTTTCTTTCATGCCTGTATACGCCTGGGCTATTTCTCGTTTGTCTTTCATCTTCTGGACATCCTCAGAGATGGCCATGGTGTCCGTCATTGTATCCTGGAAAACCAGAAGGTTCATTAGGGTCTTCCCCAGCTTGATGATCATTCTCTTGTTAGGAAGAGTTTTTGGGGAGTATGATCTGTCAGATCTCCAACTTTTCTTTTCACACAGGATAATAGTTATCCAACAAGTTGTCCTTCAGAAACGCATCATATTGCAGCTCTATAATTTTTTCTACCAGTATTTATGTTACCACTTTATGGAGAGGTGGCATCACATATAGTAAAAATTATGGATAAGGCATATTCATTAAGAAGAAAAAAAAAAAAATTGTTTGGTGGTATTCTTGGTTAGTAGGTTTCTGTCCATCAGTCAAGAAAGCGGTAATTTCTTTAAATGCTATATTGACTGTATCAAGGACTTTATAAAACATAGCCTCGTAACAATTAAATTGGGAGATACAGAGCCAACCAGAATCAGTGGAAGAACAAAAAAAGGACTTTGATAGATCTACTCTACTCTACCAATTTAGGAATTGGTCTAATAGGTTCTGATATAGCATTGTTTAGTGCAACAATGTATTATTCTGATGATAGAGGATAGTTTGCTTAACATGTATTGGTCAATGCATTTCCCATAATGTGGTAAAACCTGCCCTCGCTTAACATGTATTGGTCAATGCATTTCCCATAATGTGGTAAAACCTGCCCTCGCTAATGGCTATATCTGAGGTGAGGGAACATTTACCATGGCAGCCAATGGATCAAAACTTCCTAAATGAAAATACTTTTTCATTCCAAAGGCTGTAGTTATTAATTGTTAAAAATAAAAATTTAAAAAAGAATATAGATTCATGGGAATCGTTAATAAAAAGCCTAAACGCAGCATAGCAACACATATGCTAAAGCCTGGATTATGTTTCTTGCAATCAGGAACATTTACAGCGGGACATAGTTTACAGAAGCAAGAGATACAACTTCACAGCACAAACAAGATCTGAGTTTGCTCCATTTAGGAAAAAAACTATGTAAAAAGCAGTCGCCAAGATATGCAGCTAATGGGAGTTGTATCCCAGGTAAGGATCAGCAATGATTGACAGAGGGTTAAAACAAACGCCATGCACTTTACATAGCAAGGTACACCAAGTCTAAGTTGGCTTTGGTGAATGGTTTCAGGAAAGCGGAAAATCTTTGCTTCATGCAAAAAGCTAAAGCAGCAACAATATATAAATTGTTACCTTATCGTCCTTGATTACCATAAAATAGGTGAGCAAACAAAAAAAACAAAAAACAAGATGCCCGAGTCAAAACATGGCTTACTGGCATGTAATATTAAGCTATCGGCATTTGCCTTCATTTAAAGATGATGGTCAGTAATAATGCATTTATGTCCTGCTCTTGGAGATGTCATTTAACACCCTATATGGGATTAGTAATTATGCATATATGTCTTGCTATTTTAAGATACAAATCCCCTGTAGTGTTTTTGGATGCTGTAGGTTGAGTTCTGGTCCAGCATTCTATTAAAAATGAACAGGATATGTAATTTAATTTTACTTGCTCGCTACAAAGCCTCCTTTCCATACAAGCCTCTTGATGCCCTGTCTATAATTAAAGGTTGGAAATCCTGAAAAATGTCAGACAGAGGGTGCCTCATGGTCCCCGTCCTTCTGTATGCAGATTTTGTTTTAAATTTGCCAAACAAAAGTGACGTTTGAAGTACCACAATCTCTCGCAAATCAATATCCGAAAAGACTCTTGATGCCCTTGTATGGATAATGTAGCAATCCAACATGGTTCCTATACAGACCATTCCTGAATAGTCTGAGTAAATAGCAGATTTGACGGATTCCCCGTGTAAAGATTTATATTTAAATATTTATTTTTTCACTAATCAACAATAGTAACATCACTAAGACTGTCACTTCATTGGCCATAAATGGTGCACCTGAATAAAAACATACAATAAACTAAATAAGGGAGACTATTATAATTTCTGTATACTGTTGAATTCTGTCTAGGTAAAGTTTTGTAAGTTGTGATCTCACCTTGTGAGGAATTGCCTCCATCTGGCTCACCAGCTGAGACCTCAAAATTAGGACTTCTTCTTTGCGCACCTCAAGTTCTTCACTGACTGATTGCATTTGTTCCAAAAGAACCTTATAGACAGATTGCCCTTGACCAGCAACATCCGGAGAAGTCTTCTCAGTGATAGCTTTGCGGAGCTCATTCAGTTCATTTTTCAACTTCTTGTTCTCAGACTCAAGTTCCTGGCGCTATGAAGAGAACACATTTATGTAGCTTTTTAGTTATTTATTTTGCCAAAATACAAAGCACTAGATGATTCTTACTATTATGGAGCTCCTCTTTCAAAATGTAAATAACACATTTTCTCATTATTCCTTTTTTTATGGGTACATTTTCAAATACTCTTTACCTTGAGGGATTCATACTCGAATTCGGTACCTCTCACGGGAGACGTTGCATTCTCCTAGACAATGATAAAAAATTATCTTAGACCAATACTTCACAAGTTTTGTTAGTCTGCATTCTAAACATGCCAAAATCAGCAGGAACCTTTCACTGCAATCCATTACGAATCTACTTTTAGAATCTGTCCTCAAAACTGGACCTTATAAAGATTCCCTACTGCCAAATGTCATATCAATTAAATATAATGACATTTCCACTTTACAAGACCAAAAACTATCTACTCACAATCAAACTGTCCACTGGCCTATAAATCAGCCAATTATGCTAGTTATCCTCTCGACACACAGTAGATTACTTTGTTCACACGTACCTTACTCTTGGCTTTGATAATTTGTTCATCCTTTTTGTCAAGATCATCTTGAAGAATTTGCTTCTCATGTTCCAGCTCTTTCACGCGTTTCTGAAGCTTCAAGAAAAGAGACATATCCAGTGGTGCTTTTTTATCCACCGGCTCCTGGAAGATAAGATAACCAAGAATTGCAATGTAGAAAAAAAAATGGATTCTAAACTCAGGGCATGAAAAAACTACTAGTAATGTTAAGAACTGTAAGTGTAAAAAAGTTTAAAGTGCTAGATAAGTTCTAAAAATGCTGACCAGTATTGCATACAAAATGTATAGTTGGTCAAGTATAGGCTAGTATAAAAAAGAAATCCAGATGCTGCGCTACCAAAATCACCAGCAAATCTAAACATTAAAATAAATACTTACTTAAGCTGTTGTTACTGGCAGTAGGACAACACTACAGTGGATAAACCTGTACCCAATGCAGTGACCTTTGGATGGCTTCTATTAGTTTGGAGAGAAGATTTGCTCATGCCTTTCATTTGTAGTTGCAGTAAAAGCTCTCAAAGAGACCCATGACATAACTTGTGAAAGCCACCGTTTACAAGTTTGTGGTATTTACATGCCATGCATAGGATGAAGGGAGGCATAGGTAGTGGGTTCCTCACCTCGTGTCTGTAAGGAAAGTCTTCTGATTCCGTGACCTCAGAGCTAAAAGTGTATTCTGATTCATTGCTGCTGTGAGTGGAATCTGTACGCTTGTGCCCTGGTTTTGGAAGGGTCTGCAATACCAATTATTACCCAGGCATTAGAGCATAAATATTTAGCCAACTATGTCCATGCTTCACTATGACAAAACATGACTAAGAGCGGACGTACCATGGTGTTCATTTCATCCTTAAGATCATCATAGCGTTCCTCTAAACGGCTGTACTCATTAAGCAGATTCTGATACCTAAACCTTTCATCATTGAGATCCAGCTCCAATTGTTTTGTTTCTTCCAAAAGTTTCTTCTCCATGGCATCTGCCAGGGGCAAAACACAGATGTTAAGAACCTTTGAAGACACTGAACGCATTGGCAGCAGTGATTACATGCATTATCGAAAAAGCACAATGTGGTAGCAAAAAAGTATTTAAAATACAAAAACATTTTATTATATATATATATATATATATATATATATATATGTGTGTGTGTGTGTGTGTATATAATGATGGAAGGATCCCTTTCCAGATACCACCCTACTGAATTTAATGTTAAGTCAATTTTGAGAGGAAGGTTTCTGCTAAAATCGTCAGGAACGGTTGGCTTCAAACTATGATGTGGACAATGATTAGCTAAAGAGTTTATCAAAAACATTAATGATGTCACACATACATGTGGCTGGGATTTAGCTTAAATTTGGGATTTGGTAAACATAATCCTTTAAACATTTACATAGATACCACTACATTCCATGTATAGACCAGTAGCACTTAGCTACATTTTAGCATAACCCCACTTTTAATAGGAATATCATACTGATCTGAGCTCTGGAAATTGTTCACAATACATTTTAACTATAGAACCATTCCCTATTCCCGTGCAATGAAGACCCCTGTAACATCAGGAAGAGCCTAATGAAGGGATTACATTATATTTTACTATAGTTGATGAAATGGTAATTGAGCTAGTTCTATCATTGAAGAACAAGTCACCAAACTTAATACGGGTTAACAAAATAGACATTTCTGTATACACATAAGGAAATGGACAATACCAGTCAGTCGTTTAGCTTGATCCTGGATTAGCTGATTAAGTTCGTCCTTTTCTATTTTCAGTAAGGCATTCTCCTCTTTGAGCCCCGAAACAAGCTACCAAAAAGGAAAGGTTAGGTCTTATGACAAGTCACTCAACGTCCTTCCATTATGTTTACCTACTGTTACAAGAGTCCATTAACTGTGGTTGGATTTAGACAATTGGGGGTAAAATCTAATATTTATTAACACTGGGTTATTTGTCCACAAATCCGTTTAAAATATTAGTAATATGTGAGTAAAATAATATTCCATCAATCTAATAAAATGTACAGGAAGTAAACTAATCAAGCCTTATTCCAAAGGGGAGGACTTATAAGGGTCTTTTTTAACCTTTTGAGTGTTATATAAACTAAAAATGTGTTTCTTTAAATTAGATATGATGTGGGTGGGGAACCACCTAGCAGTGCAAGGTACAGCAAAGACTATTTACCAATTCATTATCTGTCCTGTATTTATTGGCCCATTCTTCGATGGTCTTTTTTTCGCTTTGAGTTTGCACCAGCTCTTTTCTGAGACGTTCAAGCTCTTCCTGAAGACTGGCAACGCGATTGGTGGCATTTTTAGCTTCCTCTTCACACAGGCGCAATCGACCAACTTCATTACGCAGTTTGTCTTTCTCAGTTTTGGATGTTGTCTCCAGGTGACTTAACCTCTCCACCAATGATTTGTTGTCTTTATGCTTTACAGATGTAGAAAAGTCGCATTACAGATCACAACAATATCTACATGCTTATCTTTTTTAGTTTTATGGTTTACTTTATATTTTTCCTTTCAATATATGTTTTACTTTCAGAATATAAAATACATTTATTTTTTTCTATATTTTTCAGTATCTTCCAGGTAAAAACAAATGATGACTTATTGACACAAGATGGAACATATCAGTGATTGCTCTCTATGGACTTTATTACTGAATAAGGAGTTGGAGTTTCTCTCTGCCAACTTATCGATTTTGGCAAATTTTTGAAACTTGGATGGCAACACACCATAAATCATTGGTTCAGAGATATGTGCAGATTAGGGTCTACTAAATCATGGAAGACTTTGCTCTTGTAATTTACTACTGTGATTCCTATTTCTTTGTGGTCAGTTGTTTGCAGAAGTGTTTTTAAAACGTCATATAGGTTATCACGCTAAATTGTATAAGGCAAATATGCCCCGATACCTGCTCATCCACTTTACGCTGCAGCTGCATGATTTTGTTCTCCATGCCGATGTTGAGCTTCTTGTAATGCTCCACTGAGCGAGCCTCGATCTTTAATTTCTTCAGCTCTCTCCTAGCCTTCATCCTGCGGAAGCAGCACTGCAGATAGATCAGTGATTGTATGGACTTCTTATAAGAAACACGAGCTAACCAGCCACGAACATGCTTCTGGATAATGGTAGCTTTGTGTCTTCGAAGCATCTAGAACGGAAAACAGGTTTAGCATATATTTCTCAGTAATTCCAATATTTCAGCATATTCAATATCAACAGAGTATCACATGGACAGCAGAGCCATCACTGCTCTATATCTAGATACACCCCATTTTTCTCTTGAGCACATGAAGTGATAAAAAGAGGCATGATGAAGCCAGATTTTTCCTCACATGCAGCACTCTTTATGCATTTTAACTCAAATTATACACAGCTAACATTTAATATTACACCAAGATGATTATTAGTTATTAAATACAGTGCAATCTAATTTACATATATCAAAATTAATAATTTACTAATTCACATATAAATTAGCATTCCTAACTAAGTGAAATGTATTTAATTACTATATAATATGTAAAAGTAAGGACGAGCAAGTTTCTAGATAATGATGGCCTACAACACCTATGATACATGACCAGCCGTGGCTGGAATAGCATCATAGAAACTACAGTTTAGCAGTTACTCATTCTCTACAAAATGTATACAATTTGGGGGGATCCCCTTACCTCCTGGTACCTCTTCCTGGCAGCATACCCACGCATGTATGATTGAAGGGCCAGAGTAACGGACTGCATACGCCGGTACTTCTGTCGAACCACGTACATCCTCTGAAACTTTTGAATAATGATAGTTGCTCTGGTTTGGCGTAGAAATTTGGCATAGCTGTGATCACAAAAAGAGAAGATTAATGGACAGATATTAAAAGATGAGACCCCAACAGATAAAAATTACTGTTGAAGTATTTATAATAATTTTGATAATAAAAACATGTCTATGGTCAATTTAGTGGGCAAGATTATTGCCCCTTGTAACAGCCGGTGAGTTTACTGACCATCGTGCCTGGTATCCGCGGATATATGTCTGAATGACAATAGCAGCATTCCTCATGCACAAATATTTCTTCCTCAAAAGCCAACCACGTATGGTCTTTTGGATTCGGATGCAGGCCAGCCTCAACTTATCCGCTCTTATTTTCTCCAGGTAAGCCACTTGCCCAGCACGGAAGAAAATCTTTGTTTTTCCAAATTGGTATTTATCCTTGTCCTGATTTCAGTAAAAATAAAAAATTTGCCTTTATTAAGTTTGATAAGCATAATTAAGACTCCTGTTGGCACCAAAATGTTGTATGGTTTTCCAATAAAATCTGCTTAAACACCATCTATGTGTGACAGGTCCAACGGTCTTTATGATCAGAAATATAAAGACAATAGAATGTAGACTTCACAGCACCCTGCACACATAGAAGCGGCAGCATATACAAAGTTAGACTAACTCAGTAAAACATTTTTAAATTAGAAAAATCTACAACATGGATATCTTCTCCCTGCAATCTCTCTATGGCTGTTTAAAATATTAGTATGTGGAGAATTTCTATAGGGACATTACAGTTAAATTAAATTACATTGTTATATATTGAACCAATATACAAAACACACGAGAGAATGTATTGATAAGAAAAAGTAGTAATATGTTACAAAAGTTCGAGAAAAATACAACAATGGTGAGAGAGAAAACCTTTCACCAGAGTTGAAGTGGTTGTGGGATACTCAGGGCATAACCCAGCTTTACATAGAAAGGAGGACTGGAATGGGTAAGCTAAACAGACAAGCCCAGTAGCAGACCTAGTACCCCTCAGAGGAGCTGCTCTGCCATTAATATGTTAAAAAGTGTCTTTATTTATAAAGAGCAAAAAATAACTATAGTTGTATTAATCCCTAATGAGAAGACAAACAAAAAAATCTAAGTAAAACAATGTGAGTATAAAGTGTATACGTTATACTCACATTGTTTCACTTAGATTTTTTTGTTTGTCTTCTTTTTTGCTCTTTATAAATAAAGGCACTTTTTAACCTATTAATGGCAGAGCAGCTCCGAGGTACTAGGTCTGCTACTGGGATCTTCTGTTTAGCTTACCCATTCCAGTCCTTTCTATGTTACCAAAGTTCAATCAGAAGGTAAATTTATGCTGTCAGTTATGCAAACTTTCCCTGTATTAAAATATAACATATTAAATAACAATTTTCTATTAGCGTTTTGTGATTGGTGAACACAAAGTTTTTGATTTCACATCCACAAAACCTCTTACAGGCCAAAACTTGAAATCTACTGCTTGAACACAGGTGAGTTATACATTAGAGGCCCATTAATTACAATCCTTATGCAACTTCCACTAGGAAGTAATTTAAAGGAATAATGAAAAAATTTTGCACTTTGCATTATTAAATACATAGTTGCATCACACATAGTAATGTTATAAAATTGTGGAGTTCACTTACTTAACTCAGAATTGTAGCAAATTAAAATCCAAATGGGAAAATGTGGGCTAAACTAGCCAAACTGCGACCGTAGCCAAGAATTATTCCAAATCAACTATGGTTTCCTAAATTGAGTTATGTTTATGCATTGAGGTTTTGTTTATGATTCCTTATATTCTATTAATAAATTGTGTTTTTCTTACTAAGAGTGTGTCTGTGTCAATAAGGTAACAGCAAATCAGTGTCAAAATCAAGAGAACCTAAGTAGATATGTACTGATATATATATATAATCTGCCTGGAAAATATATATTTTAACATAAAGGCATGAGTAAAGTTGCATCAAAGTAAACGACTATTTATCCATTTTTCGTGGGCAGCTTACAACAACACACACTATTTCGGGCCAGTAATGTATTGCTCCCTTGATGCAACAACCATATAACATATTACTAACTTTCTTTATTTAATAATGTAAAGGTGGATAAATTAAACATGAACGTATCTGGAAATATTATTGTTATTTTAGCAATTCTTCACAAACATATCACTTACAACAAATAATTATTTCACGTCATTGCAAATGGAATACAAAGAAAAGTACTAAAGAACTACTTTTTTGTGCATGAGGGTTAAAATGTCATCAACGTATTGACCACTGTTGCGTGTAAAAATGCTTGGTACAGGCATACAGAGAAAGAAAACAGACTGAGTTAATATTTTATTAGAATCCCATTATCTAAAATGCTTAGCTATGGAAACAAGATATATCACTTCCTAGAATACATGGCTGCAGAATCAGGACAATTTAGCTACCCAGAATGCCTAGCTGCAGAGTCATGGTGTGGTGGTTTAAGCTGTGCATAATATCTATTCTCATTTATTCCTGAAACTACTAGGGGGAGATGTAATAAATTTATACTTTTAGTAGTTCTCCATTTACAAATTCTAAAAGGAAACAATGTGTAAATGATATAATGCAAACATGAAATAAAATTCTAGCATATAAAAATCTGGTTATTATAACCATTGTCCCTCCACGGGGAAAGTCCCAGCCAAAATAGACGATAATAATTTAATGGACCACCTGACCGCAAATGTCCATAATTCTCATTTTAGAAAGTTTGGAACCCTTGGTGTTAATATCTTCTCCCTCGTAATATATACGTTCTCCATCCTAATTCACGGTTCAGCACCCATTATAAAACTACCTTTATACCCATTATAAAGCCGATTTCCCCTTCGTTCCTTTCCTGTGCTTTCCCTTACTATCTCTCTATATCTTTTCTTTTATGATTTTTCTAAAATTCTAATTTAAACTTTGTGTGAGTATATCGATATACCTCTGTAATACTGGCCTGTGCTTTGTTTGATATGCTCATCCCTTACATAATGAACAGAGTAAAAAAATATGGTTATGACATTTTTCTGCAAATAAGAAATGGATGGAAAATGTACCACAATTAGCTTTTCCAGAACATTTTTGCAGGTTTGCTTGCGGTCACTGAGTACATCTTTCTGTTTCATTAGCACACGATACCGACTAAAAAACTCTTGATATGTCCACCTATGGAAACAAAGTATAATATGACATGCTTATATTACTAACATAATAACCCAACTGTAAAAGAGGAATACATAAACATATTGAGCTGCTGATTGTTTAACAGGCAAAGGGGGAGGGGGTTACAGTATACCTGGATGGAAATCCGGCTGCACTGATTCGAATAGTTTCCAAAACACCACAGGCTCGAAGCTGCTGTACCGCTCGCTTGGAGTCGAACCTGTGAACAGTGATCAAATAAAAGCATTGTGTAAAAAGCATGCAACAAATTAAAAAGACTGTAACATAACAAGCACTACAAAAAAAGAAAGCAAAAACAGTAAGTTAACAACAGAGGGTGTATGTGAACCGAGAAATTATCCAGGCCCACTCTGTTGGAAAATAGAACAAACAAGTCAAGCAGTGGTCTTCTTTTTTTGAGGACTACTGGAGTAGAAGTAGTCCCCATGGGAGCACTTGTTTACTATATAATATTCAAAGAGAAACTGTGAGTGCATTTCCACACTAGCAATGCACACTGTGCTTTGAAAGCAAATAGACTATACAACACTCAAGTGCACTATTCCGTCAGATGATCTGCCTGATGTCCCTAGAAACTAACTGGCAGCAGAAATAGGTCATCCTTCCTAAATTTTATCTGTTTACAGATCAATTTTTATATCCAGTTATCTAAGGTCTTGTGAGTTGGAACTGCCCTTCTCCTGAACTAAAGTTATTATTTAATAGAGTTTAGCAGCTGATCATACATATCCCAGGGCAGTTCTGACCTCTATTCACGTGAAACCATCTCAGAAATGTGAAACCAAACACAGGCTTAACATCCATTTGCTTTCAGCTACCTCAAGCTATTTTTGACAGTAATTAAATCTCAGCCACTGAAAAGAAATACTCTGTATGAATTCAAAACTGTTACCATTTCTACCAGCCATCCTAAAAAAAAAAAAGTTTGTGGGCCAGGAATATGTAGTATGAGAATGTTTTACTACCAGCCTTGAATATTAAAGCGGCACTGTCATGACAAACTTACCTTTCCCCAATCAGCTATTCCAGGCAATTACACGGTGTTCCACCACCACAGACAAGATCGCATGGGAGGTGGAGTTATGATCTGTGTCAAATCATCCTTAAATCCCAGACCAATATCAGTCCACATACCCCAATCTTTTGAATGCGTAGCTGCCAGCCTCTCAATAGATAGAGGATTCCAGATACTGTTAATATACAGATGCCCAGGAGATGGGAAGAAATTTCTTCAGGAACTCTCAGACCTTTTGGCTGGCTTAATCCTTGAACACCCCAGATGGCTTATAATGGGAGACTTCAACACTTGTATTGATGACACCCTATCTCTGCTTGGGCAGGATCTCCTCAGCTTGATGAATGCACTCGGCTTCACACAAATCATCAGCACTTCCACCCACAGAAACGGTCATACACTTGATCTAGTGTTCCAGTCTGGACTAGAAGTGCCACCAGTAGCAGTAAATCCAGTTGTTTGGTCAGACCACCACTCCATTCACTTATCCATTGTATCACAATCAGCCAGACCCCAGCCTCAGAACCTGGTCAAACACTGCTCATTAAAAGGGTGACGCCATTGGATGTAACATCACATATGGATCTAAGTGAACTACAGCAAAACCAAGCATTGTACCAACATGCATACGCACTGTCAAATCCCACAACAATGCACCGTGGTTTGATAGCACCATCAGAGAAATTAAGAGAACAGGCCGTAAACTCGAGGGAAAGTGGCGCAGGACACATGATCCAGAGGATAAAACCACTCTTACCAAACATCTAAACGACTATCAATTCAAGATCTTCAAAACAAAAATATCCCATGATCACCCAACTGGCATGGAGTTTGGAGGCTCTGAACTCATCAGTTCATCAAAGGTACAAACCTCGGAGTGCTGATTGACTCTGGACTATCATTTAAACAGCAGACTTCCTCCGTAATAAAATCTGCCTACTTTCATCTAAAAAACATAGCCAGAATACAACACTTAATTCCACCGGATGATATCCATACATTTATATCCTCTCGGCTAGATTACTGCAATGTACTTTACTTGGGCCTCCCAGAAAAAGAACCCCATCGCCTTCAGACTGTACAAAATGTAGCAGCCAGGCTACTGACCAATGAAACTCACTTCTGCCACATAAAACCTGTTCTCCACTCCCTGCATTGGCTTCCAATTAAATGGTGAACATATTTTAAACCTTCAAAGCCTTAAATAATCAAGGCTAAATGACAATGGGGGGGGACCTATTGTCCTCCCCCCCGGTCCCCACCCATGATCGGCGGGTGAGGGCCCTTAATGACAATAGGGGGGCCTATTGTCCCCCCAACACCCAACCATGAGCGGTGGATGGGGGCCCTATTGTCCTCCCCCAAGCCCCCACCCATGAGCGGCAGGTGGGAGCCCTCGAAGACAATGGGGGGTGGGGGAACCTATTGTTTCCCCTCCAGGCCCCCATCAATGGGCGACGGGTGGGGGCTAAATGAAAAATACCCCCTCCTTAGGTGACTAGGGGGTCCCAAGCCCCTAGTCACCCCCCCACCCTAAAAAAATAAACAAAAGCTCTACCTATACCCTCACCCTAAATATAGTGTTTTTCAGTTTCAAAAAAGGCCAAATTAAAATCCATAAAGCCCAAACTTGTAAAATAAAAAGAGACCAAAGAGAGCAAAAAAAAAAAACCAAACACCTCGACGCTTAAAAAAATAATAAATTTTCACCCAGGGAGGGCACCGTGCAGACTGAGCTCCGCAGGACGGGGAAAGGCTTATAAAGCCTTCACACGCCCTGCAATTTGACTCTGAGCACTCTGATTGGTTGGTTTTAGAACCTAGGTCCAGGCATAAAATAAAGATGAAAAAATAGGTAATATGGGGGATTAGGGGCATTTCGGGGTGACTAGGAGGGCAATTAGATGTAGTGGAGTCGGGCTTAAAAAAAACAAGCGGATGTGGCCATGACAGTGCTGCTTTAAGTTTCTATTGCAAATGTGACATGTTTGTTTGTTTTTTAAAAAACTAAACACATTTGACTGTATAAAGCCAGTTACAGTTGTAATCAAAATTATTGAAAATAATTTTGAAACTGGAGAAGTGATTATAAGTTGCCTTTTCAGTTGAGTTTGGAGAAACCACTTGAAGCATTCATTGTGTTGAGCTATTTTAATTGCTTTTGTTTGATTTGTTCATGGCAAACAGGAGAAAGTCTGTAAATTTTGACAATAAACCTGATTTTCAATGGGGGTTAAATAATTTTGACTACAATTGTATTTTAACAGTCTTGATCAAAGCAAATTGACATGACTAAGAATTAGAAAGATTCGGTTTGACCAACACTTAGTACATGATCCACCTCTCGTACATATAACAACCTTTTTATTTATAGGGTGGAGAAGCAACTGTATTTTCATTAGATATGAATCCACGTCTGGAAGTATGGCCCTGTTGTAAATTCTGGTTAAGGGACTGATGATTTCTGCTATTTTCTAGAAGCAGAATAATCAGCCAGAGCAGGTGGCTCCATAAAACAATGGAAGCTCTTGTTAAAGTGAAAACGAGTCCTCGATGTTCACACCTCAAACAAATCAAGGAATACATTCTCATGGACTTACGTGAATGGATACTTGAAGTCATTTGGTTTAATACAACGCACGTAGTGTGGGGTTGTTGCATTTAGCGTCTCCATAAGAAGTTGTAATGAGTTCCTAAACTGCATAATGCACGCAGGAGAAAAAGAAAAACAAATCAGCCATATGGATTGTTTTTAAAATGTATTTTATAAGAAATAAAAAAAAAAATAGAACAAGAACATCCACATGAGTTAGCACATCAGACTACAAGCATTACGAGCATGTTTACATTATTAGTAGTTTTAAGTCCTACGTATCATAAAATGTGTCCCAAGTCAGTGGGATCCACGTTTAGAATCTTGGCTCAATTTGCTTTTCAATTAGTATGTGTGCTCTTAATGAAGCAATGCACACACTGCTAATTTGCATTTTGATTGATATTATGACCATGTAAAAATGGTATTAACATAGATTTTCAGCTCAGGGACATACCGAAGTCTATGTAGACATATGGACGCATTGGTTGATGGTTGCCTATCAAGCAGATTTTTAAAGAATGTTGCCATACAGGCAACTGAAAAGACATCCAGGGAAGAGGCGGGAGGTTGTTCAGATGGATGTTCGGTCTCGTGTGACCGGTTGAGAGTACATCCCTAACTTTTATGAGATATGGATTTCAAGTTCCCTTACATTGGCTATCGCTCTGTCTCATTTTATCTCCCTGGGGGAAACAGTTATTTTATTATACTGGGTCACACTACTAACATGAGCTTCAAAAGGAGATGTATGTAAGTTGGCTTTTCGATGATTGCTAATTTGAGTTAGTCTCTATTGGTTTATGACCTCTGAAACTTGTACTTGAACACACTGTTCAATGGGATTGTTTATGCTTACATCTTTCCAGCCTTGTGCATAAGAGCATTTCTAGAAAGCTCCCACCCTACTGCTCACCCCAGCTGTTCCCAACTCCTATAACCTGGATCCAGTACTAGCACGATATTTAGCATACCACAATACTAAAATAAAGTGGCTCGATCCTCCTTTTCCAACAGAGCACTGCAACTATGGAATAACCTCAGGCACACAGTCAAATCTTCATTCAATCTAAGAGATCTATGGCAATATACCTCAATACAGAATGCACCTGTCATGGTTGAATATATTTATTACCTGTTATGTATTAAATTTATATATGTGTGTATGTATATATACATATAGTTTGTATATTGTATTTTTGTAACATTGTAACAATGCAATATTCTATGGACCCAGGACATACTTGAAAATGAGATAAATCTCAATGTATCCATCCTGGTAAAATATTTTATAAATAAATATATTGTTTAATTGCTTTTGACGTTTTGTCGGACCTGTGTGTCCGGGCTTATTTTTGTATAGTCCTACATGGCTTAACAAAATGTAAAACTTACTTACGGGGACCTGCACATTCTTCCCTACTATTTTTTCTTTGTTATTTTATCACCCAGGACTCAAATAAAAAATGTAATTTGTGTAATTACAAAAAAACAAAAACAAAAAAAAACATTAGGAGTTCCAGCTTACCTGATGTCCTACAGTTTTTTTATGTTCTTTGCTTGTTTGGTCTAGTTTGGGTTTAGCTGCACGCAGACCAGTGCGTGATAGCAGGACACGTCCTGAGGGAGTTGCAGAGGTAGGACTCAGGATCTTCTCCTCTTCTTCAAAAAGCTCGGTAAGTATCTTAAACTAATGCATATATATACATTTTAATAGAAGTAGGAGATAAAATTATAAATCACTGTGCTCAGTCAGTAAGGCATACATCCACACCAGTAATGGTCCTCTTCACAATGTTACAAGCTATATCTCCCAATAGGCCATGGTTTCCATGATATTTAGCTATCGTGGTCTATAGCAGAGGTTCCCACCAATATCACTATTTTTCAGTATCTCCTTTGAAACAGAATTGGGAAGTCTCTAAATCCTGAACCAATGGGAGTCTGATTTTTTTTTTGTTTTACTTATGTTTATTTCCTTTCAAATTCACTTAAAATGACAAAATAATTACAACCAATAAATGTTTACACAGCCTATCTGAAGAGACTGGTTGAAGAAAATAAGCTTGTCTGTCAATAGGTGTGTTTCATATTCAATCAGGATTAGCTAAATTAATGACAAGCCAACAAACCTGGGCAATACATATTCAGTAGCACATCAGGAAACACACCACTAAGCTCTCAATATATCTCCCCAGACAAATACTACACAGAACTTCAGAAATAATGCCAAATTAAAAATGTTTTTAATATAAACTTTTTTTTTTTTATTTACTTAATGTTGATCTTCAGCTACATTATTTAGTGTTTTAGCAAACTGCTGTCATCGCTGAAGATTCCTAGATTCTAATCGCAAAATCATGAAATACTATGTGACTTTGCTAGAGTGACATTGCTTTAAACTCCAATTTAATGCCCAAATTAGATTTGGACTCCAATATCATGGGGGTGGAAGATTGACCTGTGGCTCTTTTGAAATAAAAGAGTACTGAAATAACTGGCTCTGCACTGTGTTGAGCTCGGAAAAAATATATTCTGTGAGGAATTCCAATCTATCAATCTGTGACAAGGATCTTCACACGTTCATAGTTCACATACAGCTCTGGAGCAATGTCAAACCTGCCTAAGATGAAAAAAGAGATTGCACACAAGTTGACTGTATTTTATTTTAGTAAATCAATGCACTTTAACCAATGAAAAGTATCGACGTTGAAGGGATGCTATAGGCACCATAACAACTTTAGCGTAACAAAGCTGTGTTGGTGTATAGATCATTCCCCTGAAGTACTATTGCTCATTTCTCTGCCGTTTAGGAGTTAAATCACTTTGTTTATACAGCCCTAGTCACACCTCCCTGCATGTGACTTTTGCAGCATTCCTATACACGTCCTGAAAAGGAAGATAATCTAGGTTTCTTTATTGCACAGTCTGTTTAATCTAGAATGTCTTATCTCCTGCTCTGTTAATAGCCTTCTGGACTCTTCAGGAGACTTCTGTGTGTGATTAAAGTTCAATTTACAGAATATGAGATTAAAAACTACAAAAGTAAGTTAACATCTGATTGAAAATTAAACTATTTTGTTTTCATGCAGTCTGTGTCAGCCACAGCTAGGGGAGGTGTGGCTAGGGCTGTAAAAACAGAAACAAAAGTGATTTAACTACTAAATGGCAGATAATTAAGCAGTGAGACTGGAGGGGGAATTATACATATACTAAAACGGCTTCATTACACAAATGTTGTTTTGATGCCTATAGTGCCCCTGTAAATACGAACACACCAGTTTACCAGTAGAAGGAAAATTGTAAAATGATTTGGGTTTCTGTTGACATGAGAGATAAGCACATATGTCTGATAATATCACACATGTTCATTGCCCCCAACACTGTATTGTTTTTCATTCTAACTCAATGTGCTTGTCTTGGCTGAACGTGGAACGCTACGAGTAAAGGTTTGACAGGAGCTGGAAAGCTGCAGAAGGTTAGCCATGCTAATAACAAGGGATTTTAACAACGAAGGCATGTCATTGGGTACCAAGTTGGGAGTTTTCGAGGATTCTCACAACCCATGCCCGTAATCGATAACCAAGTCATACAGTGCGTGTTAAAGATATATCTTGAAAGTGCCGACAGGTTAGGCAGAATATAGTTAGTAGTTTGCTACTAAATAAAAGATCCAAAGAATAGCATAAAGAAACACGCTCGGCATTGGAAAACCAAAACTTAAAACAAAAAAGCTATAAAAAAAAGCCAGTAAAGCTGTGTTTGCTTTTGTTATTATTTTAATGGCTTGATAATAAATGAATGTATATTTATTAATGCCATTGCAATATTAGACATCCTAAAGCAGTCATGCCATTAGTTATAGCCCTTCCCATGCAGTTATCCATAAAGCACCCAGTGCCTGCAGTGTTTGCATTATGTTTACCTTGTGCTGAATAGACAGTATAGAACGTATACAAGAGAAAGAGGAAACAGAAGGGACAAGTGACTTTACACAGTATTACGTTAGCTTATAAAAAGCTTCTCTTCAATTAGTTAATGGCAGTCTGAGCCATGAAATATGGATGATGTCATCTAACTGCACTCCTTACCAAACATATAGTCAACTACCTTAACACACGCTATAGAACATGATAAATACGTTTTCAAGAACACGGTGACTCTGTGAACATCAATCAATACAATAGACGTGTGCACAATGCACCGCTTTTCAACTTGCTCTCATAAATCAGAGTATTCATTTAAAATCAGGGAATCCTACTACAGCACAAGAATGATTTTTCTTTACATTAACATGAAAAAAATATTTCTGAGGTCAAGTTGTAAAGAAGTGACACATAAGTGTGCACAACAGCTTAACTAATGAAACTTTTTTTTCCATGCAATGCCATTAATGCAGTTTAAAAAAATATATATATATTATTATTATAATTATACTGAGGCATTAGCTGATGGTTTTAAGTCATGTAACCGTAAACTGCTAAGCACAAAAATCACTTTTATAAACGTATATACCAGGATACTTAAAAGTATTTCCTTTATCTAATAGAAATATCCCAACCACAATTGCGCCAATTACAGATATCAGTCTACTAAGGGCAGACGGTGATAAAGGCAAAGAGCAACCAATTAATGGCAAATGGACCCATTTAGGATGCAGCCCTACATCCTGGTAGGAAGCTGGCTAGAAAATACTACTAAACCAGGCAGTCAAGAGCTGGCCTCTCTACCATAATAAACAATATCCTAATTTTTTAAATCAATTACTTTTTTATTAGAAAAGGAAATATTGTTACATCACTTGAAGTGCTAATCTCTGCAAAATTATTATGAATGTAGATACTGTTTTTCACTCTGTATTTCTTCCCCTATAAGGATATTACAAACTAGGATTCTTTATTTTGTTATATATGTTGGTACATTTTGTTTGTTTGTACCTTGTTTAGTTATTGCAGCAAAAAGCAACTCCATGGAAACCACTAAAAAATATGGGACGTGGCTTATCCTCGAGTCTAAGGTATTGCACTGTCAAGTATTGTAGGAACTACAAGATAGAGCTAGCCTTCTTAGAATCAATGCTGGAGTGTATTGGTATGTAAATGATCATATGGTATTTATGGGGTAATCCAATAGGAAACGGATTTTTAGGAAAAGACGCTTATATAAAAATATTACACACTGATGTATGACAGGTCCATTAAATGTCCATTAAAGGTCCACTAAAAAGTGCTTTTTAAAGACCACCAAAAGTCAGTGATTACCCCCAGAAAATAAAATCCTTCCCAAGGGATGTACTGTATTTTAACACTAGGGTGGTAACACTTTCAGGAATACAATATAACACAACTACAGTAAGGAATAAAATCCAACCTCTTATAAACTTCCAATATTCACGAAAACATGATACTTTTAAAAAAAATTTAAAGCCACTGCGCTCCCTCCTGCATTGCGCATCGTTAGCATGTAGATTTGACGCACCTTCTGTTTATGTGCTACAACAGCCTGATAGAATTCTTGAAAAAAGTATACACATCAAAATCATGCAAAACATCTGGACAGTGACTTGAATGATCTTCAGATACATGGTATAGATTTGTGCCTGGATATTACATTTAAAGCCCTTGCCCCATGCCTATAAGAATCATTGTGCAACACTAACCTTACTTGATTTCAGTACTTTAACTTGTTCTTCAAACACAGTATCTTTGTTCTTTTCCAAGAAACCTTCACATTGATATTCTACCTGGAAATATCAATCACAGCATGTGCATGCATTATTTATATCGACCTTCACATGCAAACAAAATAAATAACACATTTAAGCGGCTTATTATAGAAAAAATACATATGTATTCCAATTCAGTATTAGAATTTTCTGTTTTGTTTTTGTTTTTTTAAGCCACTTACAAACCTATTAGAAAGATCTCTGTGTACAACCATCAACGTATCGACCTACGGGTCAACAATGTTAACTGAACACCCATACTATTAAGGCTTCATATTGAATAGGGTTAGTTACACTTCTATCTTCAAATGTTGTCAAGGATTCCCTTGTGCTTTATAATCCAGCTAAATTTAGTCTATTCATACCATTTGATGATTTAAAAAAAAAAAAATGACATGTCATTGGTTTTGACTTATCACCATGACTACACTACACAAGAACTAAGAGAATGCCATTGGCCTATCATTTACACTAGAATTACTTCCTGCAAACCAAAGCAGACACTGGCAGACACTGGCAGACAAAGCCAAGAGTCATGATTGACAGGGACAACTTTAACATTGAGAACGGCTGATGGCAAAGAAGCCCCTTCAAAGAGCATTGGAACATTTTACAGCATTAGACACAAGCTATTCCAATTCTGTTTGTGTCATTCAATTCTAGACAGCAGCCTGTGGAACAAGAAGAGTCCTTACCTTATCTGCAAAGTGCTTGATGATGAATGCAACATTGGACAGACGTGGTTTTTCAAACAAAACAGATTTCTTAAGGTGTGTGTTATACAGCTTTTGGGCCCATGTGTTATCTGAGCCTTTGGGCATCTGAAAATAAAATAATTGTGCAGACAGACATTTAGTCTTTGAAATAGTAGAATAATCTCACTTCGTAAAGATGGATAAATAACAAAGTAAATTTTTTTGTGAAAATCAACAGGTGCCTATCATATTGTATTTTTCAATAGTACCGGGGCATCCACGACCGGTGAGTTGGCTTAGAGTCCGTCCTGTGATTGTATGGTAATAAATGTAGATGAACTACAAGACCTAAATCGTTTATAAGCACATCAAGAGAATGAAAATGCTCACTGAGCTCTGGTCCATAATCATAAGAATACCACTAAAAACAATGACGTAGAACGAGTGGGGATTCTTTTATAATAGATCTTATACACAGCACATCTGCATATGGAGTCGGTTGGATCTCATACCTTACATTCCTCATCCAGCAAGTCAAGGATGCCCATTTTGGCCTCAATAAGGTTGATGCAAGGCTGATTGTCATAAAAGTCAATTAAAGTCCATGGGATTTGTTCTTTCATGTACTCCTCCTGTTCCAGCTTAAAAACATGCTGCAGAGACAACACCATTTATTTCATGAAACGCATGGTTGAAAATGTTAACACGAACTATGCTTAGATCACAAACCAAGGAAAAGAGATTCTAAAATCCTTCACATAATTTCTCATATGCTGGGACAATGAGCTAGCAATATAATGGACTTCCTTTTTTGTGATCCCCATCCAAAGATTAAACAGGAAATTACCATTAAATAAGCATGGGATTTTGGGCCGCTATGACTGTGCAGACGTTGTTTGAATGATATTTTCTAACCTATCTGAGAGCATGTCTGACTATTAGCAATTTTCATCTATTGAATTCTATTTTGATATTTCCGTCCTTCTAGTTTACCATGCAGGTTCTGGAAACATGCTTTGCTTTTCACAAAAATAAAGGACATCATGCTGCTATTTGCCAGGTTAATATTTGCATTAGTGGCAATGTCTATTAAAACATCCCCTCTTTGCCTGACAACCATAACTTTTCAGTAAGATAATTTTGTTAAGTAAATATAGCTATTCCGTATGGTTGCACTTTCTAATTTTGGAAGTCAGTCAATGAAAACAAAACTATTTTGACTCCATGATAAATCTAACATGCAAAAATAGATCACAAAATATCTAAACTCACAGCAATCCAATTGATGCTGTACATGAAACAAAAACCATCATCAGCCAGTTATTTTAAATGGTCAAAGCATCATTAAGGTTTTGGTTCCACAGCAGCTAGGAATGTACCTTTTGGCCAGCCCTGCATTACAATGAAAGATTTTCCTAAACCTACATCTTTATATTTCTCACATACTCAAATGAAAAATGTATCAGGTTCCTTGATAACTCTGACGGTATAGAATAAGTAATTACAAACAAAATTAAACAATGTATGAGAAAAACAATCATATACTATCATCAGGATCCAGTTGGCAACAAACAGCAGATAGATTATATGTTTGAACAGAAGTTATCCACTTCCATTAACAAGTTGCATTTTACATGAGAACAACATTTAAAAATGTTTTAAAAGTTCATAGAAGGAAATGCTCATCAGTCTATAGCAGGTTTCTTAATAGAACTGGGTTTTAAAAAGCAAACACATTTAGTGATTAAAGACATATCTATAGCCGCAGCTGCACCAACGGCCATGATTTTATGCGAAACCAGTTATTCCCAAACCAGTCCTCATGGCCAAGTAACAGTCCAGGATTTATGCATTTCCATTTTCTATTCCAGTGGTTATACTGGCAAAACCTGTACTGATACAGATTCATGAGGACTGGCTGTAAGATCAGTGGGTGTAAAAATAAACAAACAGATATATGACTAGAATTAACAAGGAAACGTTAGAGAAAATACAAGCTGTATAGAATTTTCCGATATTGCTAAAAGTGAAAATGTTTGAAATTACAAAAGGAGTGTTATTTTCTTTTACTGAGAAGGGAACACTGTTTCTTAAACTATGCTAAACACATTCTATAAATGTAATTATAACTCAACAGGAAGTCAAATATAATTTTATAAACCCAATCCATAAAGGACCGCTAAAGTCACGTTGGCCACTTCATCTCAGTGGTCCTGTCCTTTAAAACACTGCAGTTTGAATGTTTAATTTGCCGGGTTCAATCCACCTCTAGTGACTGTCTTCCCGACAACCACTAAAGGCACTTCTGCTGCATTGACTAAGTAGAACTTGGCCATGTGTGTGGAAGCCCCCATAGGAAAGCATTGATCTATTGCACAGCATTGGAATGGACCATTGTGGAAGAGGCCACGCCTCATTTGTGACATCACGGGAGGAAGAGGGGCAAGATGCGCCAAGAGAGTTTTGGTCTGGAAAAAGGTAAGTAAACAGCTTTATTTAAATTCATTTTTAGGGAACACATGGGGGGAGTGGGCTATATAAACAGGGACAGCGACACTAAAGCATTAGGGATATAGGTTTGTATCCTTAGTGTTCCTTTAAAGGAGTGAGTGATTGTAGTCATGAAGAAGTGGCAAAATGACTCCCAGAGGTACGCAGCATGAGATGATTTTATCGGGTACTCACCAGATTGAACTGTTGTTGCAGTTTCTCGTTAGCATAGTTGATACAAAATTGCTCAAAGCTATTGATGTCGAATGTCTCAAATCTATAAACATACAAACACTGTTAAAAATCTATTTTGAAAAAATGACAGGATGACAATTACATTACTGTAAGGAAACAAAAAACACTGAAAAATTCCCTGAAAGTAGATATGAACAGTTATCTTCACAGGAATAATAAAATGACTCGGCCTTGTGCCTGCCAGAGGGATGCTGCTGGACCAAACAGACACGCAGGCTCCCTCCAAAGCACTCAAGAGGGTAAATCAGCACCTGAGCTGCTGCATTGCGTTTTACCTATTCCAATTTCTACAAATTAAAATCGACTCCTGTATTACAAGAATTCCCCACTCTATCGCATGTAGCCGAGTTTGCAATTCTTTTTGCAGTCCATAACAAAGCTGCAGTGTTAATTTACCGTCTTGCTGCACATATAGAGGCTCTTTAAAAAAACAAACAAAAATAAAACAACAAAAAAAATAAAACTGTCATTACATGTTGTTACAACGAAAGTAAAGAATAACATTTAAAGAGATTCTATAGTGCCAGGAAAACAAAGCCGTTTTCCTGGACCTATAGGCTCCTGGAATGCCCCCCTCCCGCGGGGCTTAAGGGGTTAATGGTCCCTCAGCGCTGGGTCAGGCTCCGCCCAATCTCCTCTCCCACCGGCGGGAGAGACCTAATGCGCATGCGCAGCAATGGCTGCACGCGCACTAGACCTCTTCAAAGGAAAGCTTTTTTCAATGCTTTCCTATGGGGGAAATCTGAAGCTGGAGGTCCGTGAGGATGTCCAGCGTCAGATAACGGACCAAAAGTCCGCTTGGATTCCGGAAGCCCTCTAGTGACTGTCTGTTTTACATTGCAGCACTAAGTTTAAAAGGGTCACAGCACCCAGACTACTTCAATTAGCTGAATTGGTCTGGTTGCCTACAGTGTCCCTTTAATACAACCACTTTGAGTTTTTATTTGCATTCAACACATAAGTCACAAGCTTTTCAGTGCATCTCCTGGCTTATACTCTGTCTGTAGGGCCCTTATCTTATCTTTAATGTCCTTATCTGCTGAGACTATGCACAATTTGAAATTCCCAGAGTGCATTTTTAAGATGTCCTGCGCATGCGCGATATGTCAGGATTTGTGAATGCACATTAGCTCTTCTTACTTACACAGTGTAGATCACATGAGCACCGAGCACTGACAAGAGGCATTCGCTCATGTGAGCTTTGCAAAAGAATACACACCAGGGGTTTAATACACATATTATACTCATCTAAACCTGAATCTTCCTAAAAAATAAAATGGAAAACTGGTTGAAAAAAATTATAGATCACATTAAACCTTTATATAAATAAAATACATAGATTTAACGTTATATATACATTTTTTTAAACCAGTTGTATTTTTGTGTTTCATTTTTTAGAAGGATTTAGGTTTAGATGAGTATATTCTCTTAGACCTGCATTATTGTGATATTTGCACTGGAGATCTTCTAATTATATTTATACACAAAAAATGAAGAAAATAAAGTATACATTTTTACCCATAAATATCCAAGACACCAATGAATGAGTTCTGCTTGGCAGACGAAAGAAGCGCTTTGTTGACATGACACACAATCCAGTTGAACAAGTAGGCATAGATGTGCTTAGACAAAGCATCTCGGGCGTTCACAGCTTGCAGCCTTGCTATGGGCTTGATATATGTCTCAGCTGCTGTAACAAGCTTCCTATGGCACAACCAGTGAGCCATCTCTTCATATTCCACTCCCATGAGATCACAGAATATAGTTAGAGGAACGTGTTTTGGCTGTATTAAAATAAAAGGAAATATAAATGCCATTATCTGTTTTTCAAATGAAAATCAGAGGTATTGACTTCAAGGCTGAAACAGATGCCATAACTTTTCTTCAACAGATATATATCTCAAGATCTCTGTAGCATTCAAATTGACAAAAGAGGCTTACATAGCTTCTAAACAGTGTACAGAAACCCAGATTATTTTCAAAGTTTAAAACATGCTTTCATAGGTAAATAAGAAGCAGTGGATTTCTGGAAATGCATTAAAATAATGTATATAGATAGATTTCTCACACTTCTCAATTTATCTATGGATAAGCATTTTTTCAAACGATTTGATCATTTGCATTAAAATGTTGAATTATTTTTTAAATCATATTTAAATATACATAAAATATATAATAAATATAAAAAAACAAAACACACACACACATCTGCCCTCTTCATCCTCCACCAGCAATGTGCCACTATTATTACTATATCTCTGTATGTGCAGTGCTTAAAACGGAAACACTGCACATACAGAGACTCCAAACACTGGGATACTTCAAATCACTGAAGTGGTCATGGTGTTTGGAGTAAACCTTTCAGCAAGTTCAGCTCAGGAAAATATTCTTCTCATATTCATGTACTCACCGGAACTATACAACTGTCAGAATCGCGGGCCTTAAATTCCACGTTGCCCAAATGTAGAATAGCAGCTAAAATTCTAAACATCCCCATCTGATATAAATCTCCAATTCCTAAAGTAGAAGAAAAAAACAAAAGCCGGATTTTAAACATATAATAATTACACAGACCTGAGTATAATAGGTATATAATAAGTATCTGAGGATAAGTACCCTGTGGTGAACTAGTAGCAGGCTAACCTTGTCACTACAGATGTTCCTGATCTACATTTCCCATTATCCTCAGCCAGCTTTATACTCTGGGAAATGTAGTCCAAGAGCCATGGCAAGCCAGGCCTGCTATAGGATAGTAGCTGGCCCATAGGAAATCTAAATCCATGTACAGCAAATTAGCATTGTTATGAAGATCTGCACTTGCCTATTATTTTAACATCGTTTACTCACTAAAGTGTGAATTTTCAGGAATTAAATGTGATTTCAAAATGAATTTCTAATTGTATAAAGTACCTGTAATGGCAAATATGTGTCTTTTTGGAGTCACTGAATAAAGCTAAACTATGCATAGATAGTTCTAAAATTGCAGGTCTTCAAGCCAGCAGAGTATTTCCTGGATCAGCATTGTATACTAGTTTAAACATAGAGTGTCTTTTCTGCTAAAAAGGCTTTCAACTTACAATTCAAAGGTTTTACTACATCTGTGATACAAAATCATTTATCTGTGAACATTATACCTTAACTACCCAGAATTTGAATATGCGTACCATGAACATTCCTTTCTAACCATGATCAATATACATCTTTCAAGATAAAATACAAAGATGACAACCAGTGTGGTGGAATAATTTGTATTCAATCTAACTTTAACCATCTCCTATTTGCTGCACAATATTCTGATTAGGATCTTTCTGTCCCCATTCAATGCAAAGTCTTCCAGACTCAAGCATGTAGTATTTTTCTTCACTATACTATTACTACCTAAAATGTGGGTCGCCAATCTGTCCAGCACAATATAAATGCTTTCCTATATCTAGATGGCAGAGCACATTTTATAAATTAAATTTGATTTCAAACCCTATCCCATCAAACCGTATACAGAGTTATGGACAAAACTGGAAAATTGTCACAAACGAGAATTGAATTTTAAGGCCAAAGCAGTCAAACTGTAAGTACAGTTCAACTATTTTGGTCTTAAATTTAAAATTTACTTTGAATTCCCGACAGTTCTCACTTTAGTGGATAACCCTAATAAAACGAGTTAATCTCACAGACATTAGCCGATTTTAATAAACAATCTTACATACAATATAATTAGGCATGCACTTTACAAAGTTTGGATTTATGCATGATTACCTAGTAGTGCGCAAGCTTGCCTTGTGTTCCTCAGTTCCTTAGCATCGTCCACGCCATCTATTATGGGGCTGCGTCCTTGTTTTGTATAATGGAAGGTATTTGCATTTCCTGCAAAAAGTATGACAATATTGCACATGGTTTTGTTGTATGTTTGATCAAGTTCTGTGAATGCTAGGGGTTTATTTAATAATAAGGGTGTTGTGATGAGTTTGCTAAATAAAAGCTGCAATAATTGTGCCAAAATTGGCATGGAAAAAATTATACAGTTAACATTGTAACACTGTTCAATTTTCATTCAAAGTAGAGTTCCCATTCTTCTTAAGTGAATAAAGAGATATTTTAATTTAGGTCTTATTGAACACATCACTTTGTGAATGTATTTATCTGTGCATTTGCTATCGTGGAACTACCCAACATTTCCTTGATTCAACCAAATCTGTTACCTGATACGGCCAACAGTGACCGTACTGAACTCCCCAATCCGCAATGATTTTCTCTGATACTAAACCCATTTAATGCTATCAGATCCCATGGCAAAGTAAAAACAAGGACATTTTGAAAATCACAATAATTCCAATTCAGAACGGATGATGGTTTAAGAAGAAGCTTGTTTCTTTTTATAAAGGTGGTCACAATATATAAACAAAATACGTATTTAGGACTGTTTTCCATATAGCTAAATGACTATTTATCTCTGCACAAACTCGTCTCCTTACAGGTTTACCTGACATTATTTTACTGTGATTGAAACTAATGAATTTACAATGCTTTTCCTGAAAATACTAGATAAACTCAATTATACAACAATAACGGGGGCAACACACAAGGATGTCGATTTCAAGGCTGAGAAGCAGAGGGCTGGATTTTTATACACTTGGCTTAAACAGCAAAAATAGCAAGAAATAATTCAGCTGTAACCGCCTAACATAAACACAGGTTTACGAACACAAATTCAGAAACGAATAATATCCCACTGAACACAAGAGTGCACACTGGTGTATTTAATCTTCTTGAAATTAGTTGAGTTTTTGCGAGATGAACAAGAAGTACAATCAGGTTCAATTTGCAAGAAATAAAAATCAATATGATACAATGATCTTGCATTAAGTTACATTGCCCTTGGGAAGTCGTAGAACTGAATTAAGACGTTAGTTAAGGTAGTATAATTAAACACCTGTAATTAGAGTTTTTATCAAACATAATGGCACAAACACCAAGCCTGAATTGTGTGAAGTCCGCCATGTTTCAGGAACAAGCTTTGCTCAATGAGGTGAGTTTTTACCGAATGAAAGTTAAGCAGATCACAACGGACTATCTGCTGAATCTAAAATGTTTCCAAGTCGCAAGGATTCCCACCAAGTTCAATAAGAAAAGTCCATTGAGTTCCACTAGGCTTCTTTTGAACTGGGGACTTTAAGCAACAGACAATGCAAACTGCTTACTGAAGTTTATGGAACTATTTGAGTTTATGCATTTTTTTCAGAGACAGTGAGTAGCAGTCTGGGCAGCAAAACGGTGATCGACCTTCACAGATTCTATAATAAAGGCACACATCTTTAAATCCAATAGAATTATTACAGATAAACATTGAGCTGGTAAACCAACTGATGGTTAAAGGGTATCTTGCCACTGCTAATGATGCTGCTGAGCTTCAATAATTCCATGTTTACCCTGAGCAAGTTGATCTAGTTCGATAGTTAAACTTCCTCTCGTACATACTTTTCATGATTTAATGATGGCCATTATCAATGTGTGAAATCTGGAATAAAATCTAAAAGATCTTTCAATAAAGAAGTATGTGAGAATTACTGGTGTACCGTCTAACATTGCACAAATAGTGTCAATGCAGAAGATGTTCCTCTTGCTATAACTATATCAGGGAGCCACAAGCTGACTTCCCCTTTCTACAGTTACCAGAACAGCTGTACCCAGCCTGTGAACAATAACAATATATTGTGACAAACAGGAGTGCATGCAACTAAAAGATAACGGTCACAGACCTAATCGGAGCATCTTGAATTCAGGTAAAGAAGCAGATGCACACAGCTGATAAAAAATATGATAGTTTCGCTCCTCTTCTGCCTGAAATAAGATACAAAAAAAAGGTTAAAAAAATAAATAGAAAAAAAGAAAGGCTAAAAAGTTTAATATTTACAGAATGATTCTCCTGACCACCACAAACAGAGATGTCACTCCATTCTGACACAGATGTAATGGCAATTAAACCAAAGTGTCAGACTCGTGGGGGAAGTAAACCCGGCTTGGGAAGTGTTCCTTGGCACAGTAAATCATGTAGAAGTGGACAGGAAAATGTTGAGGAACTCACTTGAGCTCGTTTTATTTATTATGAGGGAAAGAGAGTCCAGGCGTCATCTTACTGTAAGTGAGTTAACTGTTTTTACAACAATTAAACTATGAAGATGGTGCTCCAGCAGCTAACACCACCACCCCTGGCTTCCTTTCTCTCTGCCTCTGCAGTAAGACAAAGGCTTAGCCCAGAAGCAAGTGATGGAGAGAGCAGGAGAACCCTTGTACAGACAACTCTTACTTCCCAACCATTGACAGATATAGTATGTACGGAAACTCCTGCCCCAATAAAAAACGAGTTTAAGGGTGGGAGTGTTCCTTTAACAATATACACTTTCTTTATGAGAAAATGTAGATCCATTCTTTATAAAGATGTTATGAAGCTAAAGTAAACCTGTCATGTTTAAGTTCACTTGGAGAGTAATCTTACAAAGGAAGGACATCCACAATTGTAGAATAAAATCACAATAAAAGTGGAAGTGATCAAGTACCTTTGTAACAAATGCATTTCCTTAATGTATATAGATCACATACAAATAAAAATACAACTATGACAGGCAGCGTAAAGAATATAAAACTCACTTGGAATACCACTCTGGATTTCTCCAATAAATAAGTTCTCATGTTGGCGCCAATGATCCGATATCGTTTGTCAAAGCCAATCTCAATGTATTTCCCAAAACGACTGCTGTTATCATTTCTTGTTGTTTTTGCATTCCCTATGGCCTGGTTAGAAAATGAATGCGTTAGTGAACATAGATATCGTGTGCTTTAGAAATTAAAAAGACCTTGAAATTTCCCCTCCCCTGTTGTATATAACCAAATATATTGTATCCGTCACACCTTTTAATTTTAAAGATTTTGTCCCATTTCTCTTTTTGGTGAGGCTGATTAATTCTAGCGTACAGTCAAGTGATATATTTCATGTGAAAGCCATTGAATTAAATACTTCTTGACATATGTACTTTACGTCTGAACCTTTGTATTTGAAGCACAGTTAATTAGAGAGGAATGTATTCGTTTTGTACAGGGACTAATTTTACAGATTTGGTTTAAAGACATGCCAATCACTGCCCTTTAAATTATAAATGTGATCTTAACATTCCACATCTCAGATCAATGACATGGAATGTTCTACTTATGAGATGGTTGAAATCAATTTAGGAATCTAGCTATTTAATGGTACACTTCAAATCAGTATCACACAGTCAAATGTGACTTTATTTCCCAAATATGATTAAAGACATTGATATTGAACAAGGGTTAGCCTTTAAGAATCAAAGGTGTGTGTGCTCCAGCACTTCAAGGGTTAAACAAAATAACCTGATTTTATTTAGAAACAGTAGTTTAAATAAGCCAAGGCTCACTGTCACTTAAAAGCTCATTCGGGTCAATTTGTGCTGAATCCGTTCTAAACAAAGTCAATGTTGTTTCTCATCAATGATTCTGTGACAACCAGCTTTGCGGATTCTTTAGGAGTCACTTGTAAACAGCAAACCTTCCCTCATGACACCGGGCTGCGTTCCTTTTACAAACTACACTTTCAGAATGTCAGTACACAGGGTGTGTTGTCTTTTCTTGGACTACGGATAGAGAAAGCATGTGACGGAATTCTGCAAGAATGTAATATCCTCAAACTACCCGGTACCTTTTCAAGAGGAAGCACTGCATACTCCAGACAAGATTATGTTATGCTGAAAAGCTAGAGTTTGCCTTTTTTATTTATGGATTTTTTATATTTGGTTTATTGGTTTTACAATAAGGAATACTCACTATCACTGATTTTAAAGTGCATTTTATAGAAGCCACCATAAGTAGCCTGGTAATGTTGTGTCTCCAACTGAGCCATTGTCAAACCTCAGTTGGAGCCGAAAATTTGCCTATTCCCTTTTGGCGGCTGTTAGAAGACACTCTGCAATGAATAAGACTGGCTGTGGCTATAGTTTAATATTCGTGGCAGAGTGCACTGGAAGTGGAGATCCCTGCCGAAAACCTCACGTGTACCTCCTACTGATACACTGCACAGTTTGATTGCAGGCTGTAAGCCTACCAGGGATATTGGACTTATCTCCAACTATATCATTAAGCTAAATTTTGCCTAACCACAAAGTTTGGTTAGTTTACTATTTCAAATTAATAGCATACATAAAACATTAATAAGACATACTGATTTACATTTCCAAATTAAGGGAGAATATGAACACAGAAAGTTAAATATGGGTGAATTCCCCTTATGATGGGATAGTACGAGATGGGAACATATCTAAAGAATTAGAAGCATGCACTACGTGTCAAGTTCTGAAAATGGCAGGTGTCACAGCAAATATGCTGTTACACTTTGGGACTGGTTAAAGCAGTGGTTCCCAACCCAGTCCACAAGTACCACCTAACAGTCCAGGATTAAGGGATTGCCTAGTTGTGTTTAAGGTGCTTTTAGAAAGAAAAAAAACAAAACACTTTAGACACTGGTAAGGGGTACTGGGTTGGGAACCTCTGGGTTAAATGGACACTCCAGACCCCTAAAGCATGCTAGCCTATTAAAAAACTTTATGTATGAAGAGTGTGTCCTCTTTTTTATTTTGCAAAAAGTGCAGATTTCAGTAGAAATTGGTTACAGCCCTCCTAGCTTTCAATCAAACTACAGGTTCTGTAACATAACTCATAAAGCAGCAATTGCTCAGAGCACCTGCCTTGCAAAGACTTCTCATTGAGCTGCATTGGGAAATCTGTGATTGGACAGCCAGAGAAAGTCTGGGATGGGGAAGAAGGGGAGGGCTTTCAAAGGCAGCAGACAAGAGAGCTGCAGGTTTTATATATACCCCCCAATGAACAATGGTGTAACGGATCGACGGGCACCCCGAATGGGTACCTCCGTTGATGGATGCTCCTAGCGCTTCCTGAGGGCTCCAAGCACTCCAGCCGACACCATAACCACCGTAGACTCCTCCAGAGAGCAAGGCAGGAACAAGCTCTTACAAGAGCTTAGTAGTGATTTAGCAAAGGAGTATGACAAGCATAGCAATCCCTTGTAGCAGATTCCCCCAATAAGAGACGGCACTCCAAATTGAGGGTGAAGTAGAACTGAAGCTTTTACTCAAACACTCTGCTTTTATGCACATTTTACACATATAGTACTGCCCACAGGGTTTTGCAGAACAACCAATCAATACGTACAATACACTCAGACACTCCCACACAAAATCCTCCCCTCTGCCTGTGATATAATTACTGAACACAATGGTCTAACTTAATTATCACAGGCAGGAAAATACACAGTTTTACACAATATTCATAACTCTAAAAGTATACATCACATTCACAAACACTTACATTTTCAGAATCAGCATACTCCAAATACAAACATACGTCAAAATCATACAAATTGGTCCAGTGGGTCAAAAGTTAGTTGGAAGTCCCTTTGTGACCGTCTGCAAGCATAGCTTGGGTGTGGTAAGCCAATTACCTCCAGCATACAGAAAATAGCTCTATTCACAACAACAGTAAAAAGACATAAAAATACATAATTCCTATTATACTTAACAGAACCCCCACATTCAACCCCCACCTGTCCCCAGATAGCTTGGATGTGAGCGCTCACTATATCCGAACAGCGCTCAGATACCACAAACACAGTCAAATTGCCATGGGATTAAACCATAGCAACAAGTTCCAACTGGTCTGGCAGTGTCCCTTGGACAACGCCCTGCTGGAAAACAATAGACAGGAAACGGGGGAGGGGCACACCTTCTCATGTATTCAAAGGGGCAGAAAACGTGTTTCAAAATCCAATAAGCCCAAATAATGCTTACACAGGGCAAAGTCTCCCAGGGGCCATAGTCAGAAGGCAGGAGGCGGGCAAACAGGCTTCTCCAAAAACAAGTGGCAAGGTTGGTTCCGCCACAAATGGCATAATTGAATGCATGCAAATTTGTATTTGAGATATATCTACTAAACTGTGAGTTCTATTTCACTTTATATTTGGGGAAAGGACTGTCCCTTTAATTCAGAGGTAGACTTTTATTTAGCGGGGGAGGGGCTGGGTATGGAGAATTATTTTCCATCTCTTGGAGATGTTTATTAGTTCAAGCCTCTCCCTAGGATGTTTTAACATAACACATCAATGACCTTTTAGAATACTTTGCAGCATTAGTAAATTCGTAAGATTTAAACTAGCTAGGGCATGGACTGGTTTAACTTATAACCTTTAGGAACCAGTCAAATTTCCCGTATACAAAACCATCTTTAAATCCAAACAGTTCTCGGTGCTGATCCTGGCAATGGCTCGGCATGCGTTCACTGGAATATTGAATGTGTTTGTTTGCAGCTCTTTATTGGAGCAATTAGACCATATTTTAATCAATTCATCCAAAACAATATTTCCTTGTTATTCACCTCATATATTATAATTCCATGTGAATTAAAGAAGAAACAAATTAGGGCTATCCACTAAACCATGAATTGATAAGAATTCACTAGGAACACAATATGCAGTCTGTGACATAAATCTTTTTAATTCTCTTACTTTCCATGTATGAATTTATCAAGAGCTCAGTTTTGAACACTTGGAACGCTTCCTAATCTGGCAACTCAGATGCCATTTCATCTGTGTTGCTTTATTTTGGGGCAAAGTATGGCCAATCACCATGAAGACCAACCAAGTTTCTCATCACTTTGCCTTGAATTGCACCTATTCTGTCTCGAAGTTCCCCATGTAGAATACAATGCTCCACACTTACCTCCATTATAGGGTTGGATGCCAACACTCTTTCTTCAACATTAGTTTCACTGGCAGGCCCGCTGACAGTAGCAAAATATCTCATTGCGTATTTGGCAGACACAGTCTTCCCTGCGCCAGATTCCCCACTCACGATAATTGACTGATTCCGCTCATCCCTGTTATTAAAAAAAAAAAAATAAATAATTAAGTTTCCCCATCCAAGCACATTCCTCTTCAGGGCATGTAGATATATAATGTATTATGTTAGAACTAACCTAAGTTGTCAGGTTAGAAGACAATCGCTTAGATTTAAAAGAACACTATAGTGTCAAGAATACAAACGTTTATTCCTGACACTATAGGTCTTAATAGTTTTAGTGTCCAGCCCACCTTGCCCCCAGTTAAAAGATGTAATACTCACCTTTATTTCAGTGCCACGTGGGCCTGTCGTGACTGTCTCCATCCCTGCTCTGCCTCCTTTGCTGAGATCATCAGACTTGAAGATCTCAGCCAATCTAATGCTTCCCCATAGGAGAAATGCCAAGCTGCATCAATCAGCATCTCCTCATAGAGATGCATTGAATCAATGAATCTCTATGAGGAACGTTCAGGGCCATATTTTGCAGCACTGACCCAGGAAGCACCTCTAGTGGCCAATTGAGTGACTGCTACTGGAGGTAGCAATGTAAACACTGCCTTTGCTCTGAAAAGGCAGTGTTTACATTAAAATGCATTATTCTGTAGTTGTTCTGGTGATTATAGTGTCCCTTTAATATTATTGGATACATTTTTCAAATTCTTTAATATTTTTGGATAAACTTTTAAAATTATTTAACATGACGAAAAATATTTTGCAATATTTTTATGTCTTTTAATATATTCTTTTACATACAATATAAGTTTTTATATATCTATATATATATATATATATATTTTTTTTTTAAATCCTTTTAAAAGTTTATCCAAAAATATAAAATCATTTGAAATGCTAATTCAACAATATGAAATTGAGACTTATGCTTGAACTGACAACCAGACAGCTCTACAGCAACATTGAAGCTGGTATACACTTTACTGAAACTTTACATGGGTGTAATATGTTCTTCTGCAATAGAATGCTTGAATGTAATAATTTCAGAAAAATTAACATAACCAGGTTAACGAACAGCCAGTGATGATTGCCACTGCTGCAGGGTATTGCCAAAATAATATAAATGTAACAATAGGGATACAGGAGGAAGAAAAAAAATGAAGGTAATAAACCGGCAGATGCAAAGCTCATTGGGGCCTTGTCAAAGCCCAAATAGGCTGCTTCTCATGTACAGTTGTGCTCAAAAGTTTGCATACCCTTGTAGAATTGGTAATATATTTTTAAAGAAAACATAAGTGAACAGGAAAAACACATTTGTTTTATTTCTTATGGGATTCATATTCAACAGTAGGTCATAACAGAATGGCACAATCATAAAACAAAACATGGCAACAAAGAAAAAAATGAAATGACCCCTTTCAAAAGTCTGCACACCCTTACTTCTTAATACTGTGTATTGCCCCCTTTAGTGTCAAAGACAGCTTGCAGTCTTTTGTAATAGTTGTCTCTGAGGCCCCTAATTCTTGCAAGTGGTATAGCTGCCCATTCGTCTTGGCAAAATGCCTCTAGGTCATGCAAAGTCTTTGATCGTCTTGCATGAACCGCACGTTTGAGATCTCCCCAGAGTGGCTTGATGATATTAAGGTCAGGTGACTGTTATGGCCACTCCAGAACCATCACTTTTTTATGCTGTAACTACTGGAAAGTCAGTTAATTTGGCCTTGTTCTTAGGGTCATTGTCATGCTGGAAAGTCCAAGATTGTCCCATGTGCAGCCTTCGTGCAGAAGAATGCAAATTGTCTGCCAGTATTTTCTGATGACATGATGCATTCATCTTGCCATCAATTTTCACAAGATTCCCCATGCCTTTAGAGCTCACACACCCGCAAAACATCAGTCAGCTACCACCATGCTTCATAGTGGGGATGTTATAGGGATATTCACTATAGGCCTTGTTAACCTCTCTCCAAACAGAGCTTATGATTGTGACCATAAAGCTCTATTTTGGTCCTGTCATTTCAAATGACAGTGTGCCAGAAGCTGTGAGGCATGTCAAGGTGTTGTTGGGCATATTGTAACCGGGGGTTTTTGTGGCATTGGCGCAGGAAAGGTTTCTTTCTGGCATTTTGACCATGCAGCTCATTTCTGTTCAAGTATCGTTGTATTGTGCTCCTTGAAATAACCACACCATCTTTTTCCAGAGCAGCCTGTATTTCTCCTGAGGTTACCTGTAGGTTTTTCTTTGTATCCCGAATAATTCTTCTGGCCATTGTGGCTGAAATCTTTCTTCGTCTACCTGACCTTGGCTTGGTATAAAGAGATCCCCAAATTATTCACTGCTTAATAAGTAATTGAACAGGACTGACTGACATTTTCAAGGCTTTGGATATCTTTTTATATCCTTTTCCATCTTTAGAAAGTTCCATTATCTTGTTATGCAGGTCTTTTAACAGTTCATGGCTCAGTATCTAGTCTGCTCAGTGCATCCACGTGAGAGCTAACAAACACATTGACTATTTATACACAGGCACTAACTGCAATTTTAAAATGCCACAGGTGTGGGAAATTAACCTTTAATTGCCTTTTAACCTGTGTGTGTCACCTTGTGTGTCTGTAACAAGGCCAAACATTATGATAATAAATGGCTTCATATGATCACTATGCTTCAATAAAATATATTTTTTGCATGATCAACCATATTTTCAAAATCAATGCCAAAAGTTCACAATTTCTGCAAGGGTATGCAAACTTTTGAGCACAACTGTACTATTTGCATGTGCTACTGCATCAGCAGCTGCACACAAACCTCGAGGCCTCTCACAATATTTTACTGCGTCTTTGTGCATTGTATGTTGCCGCTCTCTCACAGAACTGTGAGGGAGAGACTGCCCACTACAGAAGAGAGCAGGATGTTACGTCATAACTCTGACTTCTTCCAGACTGAGCTCAATCTCATACGCAAAATGGCTGAAGAACTGAAGGAAAGTCCTGTGCACCATGATGATACACATAAAACAGCTTCCACATAGTTACAGAAACACTAGGCCAGCAGGTACTGCTCTATGGAGGTGAAGTTGTTACTTTCTGGGTGGGGGGGGGGGGGAGGTAAGGAATTATGAGGTTAAGGAGGGGGAGAGGCAACATGGCAGCAGGAAGTGGTGTATGTGAGTTTGGTAGTGAGGATGGAGGGTATGTGGCAGTGGGGAGAGTGAATCGTGGGATTAGAGATGAATGGGAGAGCTGCTGTGGGGATGGGGAGGATGTCATCATGACAATATGTATGGAGAAATATGAATGTGTAGTTTGGGGAATACGGTGGCACATGGCATATAAGGATAGAGATGGTGAACGTGACTATAGAGGTGAGGCTGGGCTGGAATATTGCTATGGGGAGAGAATATGGTTTTGGAAAACATGGCTGAGGGATGGGGAATATAGTTAGGAGGATGGGGATGTGGGTATATGGTGGTATTCTGATTACTATGAATCGAGATTACTGGTACTGTTGCCCTATGAAGACAATCCAGTTCTGAAGATGAAATAATTGAACTTGATTATCACAACTCACAGATTCAACCTTAATGCAGGTAATCTAAATATAGATCGCAAATAAAGAACCGTATCTATAGAAAATCCTCACGTTCATTGGAATCCGGTAATTCAGGAACAATGATTAAAAAAAACAAAACAAACAGTTTGGGTGCAGCCAGGAAGGGTATTCACTCACATGTTTTACATAACACCAGCATGACAACATATATCATGCAGAGATCACACCTTCTGAAATGTTTTCTCACTGTTATAGTTCTGGCAGGGGGTGCAGTTATGACAAGAGTAATAAGTACTAAAGGACTGCAGTGACCTGGGCAATGTCTATGGCAGACTAGTGTAATGAAGCAGTGGACCGGTCCTCCAGACAGTAAATTAACCTTCCCTATTACTCTCAGCCCAGTCCTTGCACCTAGAGCTGGACTTGCCATTAGGTGATGTAGGCAGCTGCCTGGAGGCTCCTCTCTGTCAGGGGTACATACCCTGTACCTTCAAAAGGTAATTCATCCATATCTGCAAATGAAGGGTGTGACGGACAGCCAGGCACCCCCGACCGAGTAACTCCGTCAATCGCTGCTTCCTAGTACTGACGAGTACCATAAGCACTGCGCTGGAGCACCATAACCACTGCAAACTCCACGAACTGCCGCAGCTTGGTTAGCATCTCGCCATCTCCTACCCACCATGGACCTATGACCAGGATCCAGCTTCCAGTGGGTAGACCTCTCCTAATCCAGATAGCGTAGCAGGAACAAGCTCTTACAAGAGCTTAGTGATTATACTCACGGGAGTATAGTGATTATAGCAATCCCCCAGAGTGTAGTTCTCCAATCCCCCAAACATGAGCCGAAACTTCATGAAGGTGCAAGATGATCTGAGCTTTAATGGTTCAGGTTGGCTTTTATACAATTCTTCAGGCCAGAGGAACACCCCCTGGACCTGATGAGGCACAGGAACACAAAGGACACAAACCAACAGAAACAATGTAACCATGACTGACACTCCCACATACATTAAACAATCCCTCCTCTCTGCCTGTGATATAATTAAGGTGGTTAATGCATAAACCTGATTATCCACAGGTAGAAAAAACACACATTTAGAAAAGACCCCAAAACATAAAATATCCCCTGATAGCTCTGATCTGGGTGAACAACATATCCAAAAATCACCCAGATCAGAGCAGGGGTTCAGGAAATTCCTGGAAGTCTCTTCTGACCGACTGCACGCATTATTTCATGCCCAAAACAGTTCCAGAGAATTAGGCTGTGCGGACAGTCTATTTCAAACAGTTGAAGTACCGTTCAAATTACCGAATGGAACGGTGAATGCACATAGTCTGTATGTGTCTCTTGTTCGTGGGATTCAACTCACCGAACGCCGTTTGTCTCCCGTTTGAATAATCGAAGTTTCCTGGAAGGTAAGTTTTCAGCGGCCTTCCTGCCGTCGCGTGTCCGATTTGAGTTCCATGAACTAGACGACAAAACACCACTGAACCCGTTCAACTGAAAAAAATGGCCGCTGCCACATCTTCGAAAGTCGAATGGCGGCCACTTCGACTCTTCGGCTGTATCCGAAGTGCCACTTCGACAACTTCAAAAGTTAAAGTACATTGTGCCAAGTCCCAATAGGCACAATTAGGGTCTCTCAGACAAAATAAATTAAGGGGGCCATAGTCACAGGCCAAAAGTCTGGCAAGTAGTCCACTCCAAGAACCAGTGGCGAAGTTGCTTTTGTCACAAAGGGCATTATTGCATCTTGTGTAAACTCTGTCTGATGTACAATATGCCTTAGATCATGCTACATATCTGTGGTTAATTTATACATGCACAATTTAATTTCTGGAACAGAGTTTTATTTTTAGTTCTTTTATCTTCTTAATATCTTAATTTTAGCAATGTATGGCTCTCTCTTTTGTTGATGTAGTCATATGCAATAAATCAATCAACTACAAATAAAAATAAAGTAATTCATACCCTGACTATTCACCAACATTACCTACACAGCGTTCAAAACTCATATACAGCATTCATATCCTCCACTCTGCACCCACAGCCTGAACACAGATTTTAAACTACGAAGCAAAAATACACCAGCCAAGGGTCCTCCAGTGATTAACAAGGTTGCCAACAATCATTTACTACTTGTCAAAGTAGTTACAATATAACATACTCCCCCATTTAAAAAGTTAAAACAAAAAAAGTTATAATCAAAAGATAAGAGAAAGCTTTGAAAGGTAAAAGCGGAACAATATAAGAATGTAACTGAATAGGTGACAATGAAACCTGCCTACTAGAATTACACCTATTTTATTTCTACAATTTAACGATTTGTATTTTCACAAAAGAAATTAAGCATGTCAGGACAGCAGTACAAGCTATGCACAATGTATTGTTCGAGTTTACATTTGTACTTTGGACTGGCAATGTCAAAAACACTTTGTTTACAGCCTATTTTCACTTAGATTAAATGTGCAGAAAACAGAAGCAGGATAGGTTTACCTGAATTATGACTAAATGTACTTTCATACTCTTGTTATGAATTTTATTTACATATTAACCTATCTTCTTGTTTTATCTAGAATTCAAAGGGACACTATAGGCACCAAAACAACTTTAGCTATACATATATCATGGCCCTGCAGTCTCACTGCTCAATTATCTGCCATTAAGGAGGTGTGTGTGTGTGTGTGTGTGTGTGTAAAAAACACAAGAAAAAGCAAAGAAACTTAATAAGAGGTTTGAACAATTAGAAATGTCAACAGGACACTTGCACGAGGTAAGAGAGCCTTGCAGATCCGGTGCATGATATTTCTCACAGATAAAAGAGGGCACCGGGTTGGGTACCTGCAATAGAAGTTTAATTGTGTTTTTAGTGTAACTCAAGCTACAAACCTGGCCATTTGTTTATATGCTTCTTCTGCCACTGCAAAAATATGAGGGTCCATGTCCCCCATATTCTGTCCGCTGTACGCATTGATGATGTCGGCACCATAGATGGGTAACTGTTCATAAGGGTTTATAGCTACCAGAACAATTCCTGAAATGAGCAAACAATAAGGTAAGACAAATTGTAAAAAATACTACCTGTCATGAATAATAGAATACTAAATACAATAACAGAATAGAAAGTGTACGTATGTATCTCAACCATTGATACTATTCTTGATCATTCATTGAGTAACATTAAACAAAGACACGCACTAAAATATACTGTTATCAACACATAACACACACAGGGACAAGAGATTTCAAGCTTTGCAGCCATTATCTACTATTCAATCATCCAATGTAAAAGGAAAGTGGGATCACTTACCACAGTAAGTATAGATAAGTTTGGAGTCAATAAATCTCACTTTTAGATTGTGGAGAACTGCTGGTTCATGGAGATAGCTCAGGGCAGTGAGGTCATTTTCTCCTACAAGTATATCTGGGTTTCTTAGAGGTGGCAGCTCTTTTGTTTTGGGATCTAGTCGGTACTCCAAGTCCTTGAGAAGAAGAAGTTATAATGAACTCGGCACACAAAACAACATAGCTCTCATCACTACAACAACGTTCTAAAGCACAAGGCATTGAGGATCCCTTATTATGTCTCTGGCACAATTTTATGGAAGTATCTTTATTAAAGGTTAATTATTCCTTAATTATGTGTTATCCATATGTGACCATGGAAGACCATCACACCACCCTCACATTGTGTTTGTTTGTTTTTTATTATTCCTTTTTACCATTTGTCATGACACCTTCAACTAAGGGTTTTATTAATCAGATATAGGTAAGTACGTATATAAGTATTGTAATGTTTGCAAAATTGATATTTGGCGTCTTCACGTTCTACTGAAGGCTCCGAACGCTCCTCGTAGAGATGCATTGATATTATGAAAAGATGCAAATTGGTATTTTATGAGCAATTGCATGCATTACTCTAGCCCCCCAATACTTCTTTATGAGGAAGCATTGCACTGTCTGAGGAACAAATACTAATTATCTCAGACGGGAAAGAGGGGCAGACACAGCAAGACCATCAAGAGGGTGGATTAAAGATAAGAAAAACTTTTTTTTTTTTATTATTGCTGGGGGGAAGGTGGGGTAATCTAAATAGTATAACACTCTAACATTAAGATACATGTTTGTATTCCTAACTTTCAAGTGTTGCTTTAAGAAAACAATATGATGGAATCAAGAACCACAATGCACTGCTTGATCCAGTTTCTTTATGTAATTGTATAGCATAGAATTTTGCACTGTATTACTTTGATTAACACTAAACTGAATTAATAAATGACCTCTTTAGGCAGAGAATTCCACAGCTTTATTGTATTTACTGTAAAGAATCACTTCCTCTGCTGTAGGTAGTACTATAGATAGATCATTCGGCAAATGAGATGAGGAACCGGGACAGAATGGGAGCATTGTAGAGATTGGCGGCTATATTTGTAATATGTAGAGAAGGAAGACATTTCTCCTGCTTATATAAATATTACAATACCAGCTCACATCGGACTGCCTCTAGTTAAAACAATAACCCATTTTAAATACATGACATTTATCATGTCTGGTGATATAGCAAAAAAAAAAATATATATATGTCAAATACCGAGCCTTCCTCGAGACGGAGTTGAAGAACCGTGTCTCCGGGTTTGTAGTCCTTGATGAGCTCTGCGGATTTCCATACCTCCTCGGGATCTGGGATCCACACGCGGGCCCGCTAGAACAAAAAACAAATAATACCGTTAATGCAATGTAACATAACAGAGTTACTTTCAACACACAGCAAGCACCCTTTAAAAGTTTAAAGACTTCACATACACTTAAATATTTGCCATTTAAAATCATAATCGGTGGAAAGAGTTTGCTGTAGCCAGGGCGTTGCTAAGAAAGACGCATGATTTATCGGACATTTGTGTAATGGCCCAATTGGGCATTATAAGAGCCCACTCCAGACATTATACATAACACACACACACACACAAAAATCACTACAATATTTTATACACTCAATTATAAAAAACATTTTTTAAATGTTTTCTGGGAGTGGACAAGAAATCAGGTGGGCAACATTAATAAATCACATGGAGTCGATAAAAAGTCTCTGTGTTTTGCAAGTTAACATTTTTAACTATAAGAAAAGGTAGCCCAAGAATGTACTCTTACAGCTGCCTCTCGGCTGGGACATATTCATGGCCAAAAAACTGCATCTTTAAAAACACGCTCAGAAAAGCAAATATAATGTGTTAGTGTTCAATATGTACTTTATAAATTAAAGAACTACTTAAGTCAGAAAGAATTTCACATATCCCAGCCAGGAAACAAATCTCCACAGGTACGTAATGTGCCAGTGAATCATATCATGCACATGTGCCCTGCTGAATTATTTTGAACCACCCCTGCCAATATTCGCCTCTTCTGGATAGAAGCTCATTTTTCATCTACAAAGTTATTACTTGCTATTAATATAATTATTAGAGCAGCAAAATCTCCCTCTGTGCTGCGCAAAGCATGAACAGAAACAAATACTTTCAAGAAGATAAGTTTCACATACAGGATGGTGGTTAGGGCCCTGCTCAAACACGCTCACTTAAAAGAAATCTTTTCACATATTCTATGGTTCTCCATTCATCTAAGATAACACAAATGTGGGCTCTTAGCACAATATCAGTTGTAACTCACTGATGGGTACTTTGAGAGTCCAATATGATAGTCTGGGGTTATATCTCTCACGCAGAGGGACCTACCTAGTATTTTGTTCCTACTTCAAAGCAAGACTCCTTGCACCATAAGCCAGCCCTAACTTACAGGGTTTAGCTTAGTGGAGCAAATTAAAACTCCATGAAGGCAGACCTGGGGTTAGCTGTAAAACAGTTCTTAATTGGGGAGGGGCCCAGGGCACAACTGGCACCATAACCACTACACCAGGCTGAAGTGGTTTTGGTGTTTCGAGTGTTCCTTTAATAGCACAAAGTAATTAAACTATTAAGCTGTTGTGCCTCTTACACATTAGCTATGGCTAAACTAATCCATACCTCCCAACATCTGAATGTACTAATGTGGTACAGGCCAGAAAGATTCTTGCCATGATGAGAGACAACCAAGTCTGTGAACCCCATCAAAAGAGTGAAGCACTTTTTTTTTTTTTTTTGAACGGGCTAAATGCCCTGTTTTGTGTTTTTTTTTTTTTTGCACAGAACATGCATTTTCAAGTACACATCACTAGGGAAATGTTCTTTAATGTGTAACAACAAAAACCAAAGCCAAGACATCAGGACTGTCTCTTTAAATCTGGGCCAGTTGGCAGGAATGATGGCTTTTCAACTGTCGGGGAAACTGAAACCCCCATAATGCATTGCCAGACTCTCCGCAATTAATAGCCAGGAGAGACATATAAACATTGCTAATCAGTAAAACATACACACAGGTCGATTTATAAATATAAAAAAAAAAATTCATACACACAGGTTGATTTATATATATAATAATAAAAAAAAAAAATCACTGAATATCAGACACTGCTCTCTTCTCCAGTCTATCCCATGACATTTTTCAGTCACATGCAGGAGTCAGCAGATAGGTTGCCAGAGGAGCTTATACAACTTTCCCAGCAGTTAGAATGAAAGCAGCGTTGACCAAAGTATTCAGCACATCACCAGCTATCTAGTGTGCTATGGGAAACAAAATTGAGAATTGTAAGAAATCTGATATTTTTTACCCAGTGAAAACATAATAATTATATATAGTGGTGCAGTGTGTGTGTGTGTGTATATATATATAATTGATCTCATATATTTCCATAAAATATACCTAGGATTATTGCAAAGGTTCAAGGTTTCTTAGAAAGATGCAGGTCTCTAGTAAGGAGCCGATTATCTTTGTAACAGGTTTACCTATCCCATTTAAATGAACCCCAATATCAGTACCATGCCATGGCATTCGTGGTGAACTCCAAATTTGTCATGATGATGAAATACATAGCTTCTAACTGTCCCAGCCATGGCAGGTTAGTAATAAATTATCCCATAGCCCCTTATTGATTCAAGTATGAAGATACTACAGTGAAGTCCTGGAAAATTGCAGCATGAGCAAATCATTAAACATTCTGGCACTTTGAAAAATCATTGCAGGCCATTTTAGTCCATTTAAGAGCAAGTCTGCAGTGCTCTTACTGAAGGCAGTAACAAGGGACTGGCGTACAGAGTTGTGGCTACTCAACAGTGCACACATTAATTGCGAACCCTTTTGTCATCTCTACTTCTCTCTCAATTGTGTACCTCCCAATCATCAGTGATAAAATATTTGAGATAAAACATTTGTATTAATTTTTCGCTGTACACAGGCTTTCATATATCACTTCTAAGAAATGTATATGCATTGCTGGGTACACTCACAGATTATTTTGCCCTTGCTAAAAACATAAAATAATAAAAAGGTAATAAAATAAATGCATTATCTATGTTATGTCGCATTTAGTTATGCTGGGTTTTTATTTATCTTTATTTTTTTTTAAAAAGTTCTTTTAAGCAATAAAACCACCCTTTGTGCCCCAGTTGTAGCAGTTATATCCCAACAAATTGTTCTTGAACAGTTCCCCATTAAGGTTTGCCACTAAACTAACCAGGTAAATTTTGAGGGAACATTGCACATTTTTATTCCTGCAATGGGAAGCGTTTTCCCTTTAAATGAGCAATATAAAAACGCTAATACATTTATATGGCAGAATGTCTGGAGTCATGATCTTTTGTGAATAGACTTCTTTGTGTCTCCTTTCTTGGATAGATTTAAAAATATATTTTAACATGTGTATTTTGATTAAACTGTAGAGTGAGCAGACAGTGAAAAATTATCGGACAATAGGTCAATGGATCCGTTCTCCAAAATTGGCATACTGGCTAAATTATCTTTGTAATACAAAAGAAATATTTCTGCTGAGATTGAAATGGATTGTTAAAAACGAGTCATAAAATATAATTAGGATTCATATAACCACCACACACACATTGTATGCTTGATATTTTGCAGAACAAGAAAGTAGCACACAAAAAAAAAAATACAGATTTCGGTTCACGAGGAGGAACTCATCGCTTCCCTAAAGCTAAATGCTGTAATAGATGCAAACACATCGAATCCATCATGGTATAAAAAGCCTGGATTTACAATGAGACAATAAAGGAAGTAACAATAATATTGTGGCCGAACAGATGAGAAGTACCAAAATAGGCAATCAGAAGACAATCTCTAACTAGGGCAAATCTTGACTAGAACTGTACATATCTGTAGGATATTACATATTCTATATGTTCCTATTAAAATACATATTAAGGTGTGGATGTCCAATGAGTTAAAAAGAACAGATGGTATTTGCTATTCGGTACCATAAGGACTCTGAAATGTGCTGTATAGGGAGATTGGGGGTAGGGTCCTTATATGGGGAGTCTCCTTACATTGGCATTGTTTAAATTAAAAGGTATGACGTCATTTTGCCTATAAAGAACTGAGGACAAAGGACCATGTTCTCTTTCTCTTACGTTCCGCTCTCGTCTCCTGGTGTGTCCCTGACTTGCTGATACAAAGACGACTACTTAAGATCTCTCACTCTCTGTAACGTCGTTAAGAAATACCATCTGTTAAGTATATTATTGTTTGCTTTTGAAGTAAAATAAATGCATATTTTTTAAAAAGAACGTCAGATTGCGCATTAGTACTTTTTGGTTAATATAGATTTATATTAACCTGGCAGGCCTTTAACCAAAGATGTATATAAATAAAAGACTTACTCAACTGAGAAAATACAGACCAAATATTACAATATCCCAGTCAGGATTGTAAAAGTGGTTACTGCACTTTTCTAAAAGACGTATAAAACCATAATCTTGACCACTCTCAAAGGCATTTGGATTAGCAACCGTTACTTGATTTGTAACAATTCTCTCCAGAAAAGGTCTTATTTTTGGAGATGGTTGAATCTTATGAGGAGATACTGGACTCAATTTCGTACCAGGGCCAAATGGGCTTATTAATTAATATTACAAGACTTCTGGGTTGCTCTGTTACCTAACCTTTATGACTTCCTCCACCCCAGTGTATACACAAAGGATGCCAATTTTCATATGAAACCATGCACAACTCTCGAATGCACTCTGCGGATGGTACTGGAGACATGGAATCAATATGCAGTATCCTAAGTTACCCGTCCTTATCTTATAAAAGCGATGCTCCATGTAAAAACTCTACCTATAACCATCCAGCATCCCAAATATTGTTCCAGATTACTATTAATTTGTTTATGTGGATATGTCTGAGATCCAGAGTAGCTATGATTGTTTCATACCATTTTGAATGTCAATCAAATGTTCTGCTAGATTTCTATGTTTTGTCGAGATTCAGACCCGATGCGATCCAGATGATGGTCAGTAGTTTTAGTTTCAGAACTCACAGCTCCCTATTCCTTACTCAATCTCCATACAGCCTTCACTTAAGGTCCCACCTCTGCAACACAGGTCTTTTCTCACAATAATGACTGTGCTTCTTTAGAGGTTGCACAGAGATAATCATCCATTTAGTACAGATTCACAGCTTTGCAGTTAGTCCCAATAAGGTCATTTTCTTAATTATCTTGGGTGCAGGCAGGTAACTTTAGCTGCAACACTTGTACACACAGATTTCAATATATACCGTCCTTATAAGCATAGATAAAAGAACAAACAAAATACAATCCAATGGGGTTACTGGTGGTGATCATGAGTTAATATCCATGGATTTAAAAAAAAATGGTAGGTTAAGAATAAGGTGAAACAGAGAAAAAGTATCACACATGTGTTCTGGTTTCAAAAGTAGAGCAACAGTGGCACAAATGGAGTGTAGAACACCATCAGGACAAAGTATTCCAGAAGTGTCAAAATACAGAATCGGATTGAATTATTGCTGAAGAATTTTGTTGTATACAAACAGGCCAAAAAGTGCATCATTTGTTAGAATACTTTAAGCTATTACTGCATTGCTATCCTATATATTGAACATCTGTAATATACCAATGTGTCACTGTGATGATGTTTTGTGTTATAAATAGGGTCATTCTTTATGAATAACCCCTGTAAAATGCTGATTTAATGAGAAAATTAGGTTAAATTAACAATTTTTGAGTCTGTGGGATGGCCTTTAGAGTTCCGTCAGGTGTCAATTTTACGGCTGTAGTTCCATCGTCAACCAATGACATCAAACCACTTTTGTGTCCTGCAAAGAGGCCTATGGAGTGACATGAACCAATAAACACACCTATCACACCTACACAATGATGAAAGCCATGACTATGGAAGACCCTAAGTAGCCTTGGTACTCACCCATCTCTTCTACAAATTACAGCGTCTGCTGCATTCACAAATTACCCAGCAGCTTCCAAGTGCAGTGAACACTCCCTAGGCAAGTACAAGGCGTTCAGATTGGGCTCACTTCATGTTTATGTTTGCTCTGGTAAAATAATTATTGGCTGAATCACAAACTTTGCAACAGCTGTGATAACATAGCAAAGTCAAGGAGGTCTTAATGAAGAATTTGTTTTATTGCACTAAAGGTGTAAAAAGGCCACAGACATGAAATGTATTTTCCCTGAATGGAATGAGACACAGACACACACTGACACACACTATACACACGTTTATAAAAATCTCCAATACCCTTTGTAGATTGCATAATTTTCCCAATGCATACTTCACTGTTAAATACCTGTCCAAAATTGCTGTGAGGTGCCCTCCCAGGTAACACCTGTTGGCAAGTAAGCCCCCTCTCCTGATAATAATATTGATACCTCCAACATCATTATTGGGAGAGTGCTGAAGGGGAAGCACAACTCCCACTAATCCCAGGCAGTTTGGAGATGTATGTAACAGCATTGCCCTGCTATGAGAGGCCTACGTACTGTGCAGTGTCTGTCAAACCATGCATTACAGAGAATAATGCACGGATGGTGGTATCCACCCAGCAATACAGGAAACAAGGTAGGCCATTGAAATAACAAGTAAAAGATGCAATAAACGCATACACACCATTTGATATTATCATAGAGCTTAATATAGGCCAGATAAGATCTGCTTTGTCCTCAGTAACATTCTATTTCCACAACATCAGCATCTGCATAACATAAAGTTCAATACACCAAAGAAAAAGGACCACAACTACACAGTGTTAGAACACTGCAGAGGATATCCAGACAGCCAGGTAAAATGCTGCAGCCTGCACTACCTCATACTCCACACTAACCCCATGCCCCTCCAGCATAGTGTTAACCCTACAATGTTATCACATGGTAACTGGTAATCGTTTGCTCTTGCATCAAACCCTCTCCACCAAAACTAATCAAAAACTAACTTTAACCCCTTAAGGACCACAATTCTGGACTAAAAGGGAATCATGACATGTCACACATGTCGTGTGTCCTTAAGGGGTTAAACAAACTATGCATATGTAACTATCTAGTAATATACAATATGAGATTGTTATAAAATGACTATATCTGTATAGTATCTATCTGTATAGATATGAATTGTCCATATCCAGTTTTCTATTATTTAGTATTGTTTATATAGTTATAATACACTGCTTGCAAATGTATAACACTAAATATTTAACCTCATTTATATGCATTGCTTAATGTATATGAGGCTTACAAAGTATTTAATAAGATGGGTATTATACATACTGTATATTTATGTTGGATATTATTGTCAATCAATTCTGTATTTTGGTACTGAGAACTAATTGTAACATTATTAACTGAGCACTAAAATAATACAATTACCATTTTAACCAAATGAATAAAAGGAAAACTCAAAGGATATTGACACATGTCTAAACACACATAACTGATCCTAAATCTTTATTCATTCCTTTTGTTACACATCACTGCTTGGTTCTTATAACTGCAACAAAAGAATTGTATTCAAGAGTAGACCTGTCGAATTATAACACACTATGATAACGCTTTCTCTCTGAATTTGTTCTTGGGTGTAGCTGCCACCTGAAAAAATACTTTATCATGGTTGGCTGGTATACAGAAAAGATTTCGGTTTTGCTGCATATAAAGTCAACTGCTTAATAAATCGTTTGGTATCGGATTCATATTGCTTTCATTATAATATCATCACAAAAAATTATAAAAACAGAGATTCACATTATAAAAAGAAATTATATATAAATATTAAAATTCATGTTTTTTTATACAGTAATGACAAACAGAAGGGAAAAAGAATAATGGCAAAATATATGAAATAGAGTAATGTCCAAGCCCAAAAGATACATATTTTTGTTTAGAATTTGCACTGGATGGAGCGTGTCTGTCATCCACACTCTGCATTATCACCACTGATTTTAGCATTTTCCAAGCACTGACAGAGCCTACGTGATCAACGTCAATTGTTTTTGAGTTTGAGAAGTCAGCTACATTACTAGTATGAATCTGAGCCATAACCTGTACACTGGAACACAAGTAACCTATACAAAACGTTTGTGGAGCTCGATATCTACAATGGTACATCAGATCTCTTGTTAGATCTATGTAATCCAGCTGCTATTGCCTGTTCTCCCTTACTCATTCAATTTACTGGCCAGATAGGAATTTCCAGGTCAAGTTTACTTAAAGGATTACAAAGATGTTGCTGGGTCGAACTCTGCCTCTGCGGTCATCAGCATGTACGGTGGGCCCCGCGCCCGCATTAGGCCTTCCCCATCTAAAAGCATTGCTTTAATGCTTTCCTATGGGATTTTCCTTGATGTTGGATGTTCTAATGCAGAGCGCATGGACGTCTAGTGTTATTTCACTGTAAACATTGCAGTTTCTTTAAAACTATGGGGGACAGCGACAGTGCGCACAAACCACTTCAATGAGATGAAGTGGTCTGGGTGCTTATAGTGTCATTTCACTGGAAGTAAAAAGAACATAACTTGTGTTAACCTTTTTCCATGAGATGCTTTTTTGTAACATTATACTAAAGATTCAGCAAATTACATCATAATCCAGTTTGACAAAGCAAAGCCAGGAAAAACACCAAAAATGAATAAGAGAAACATATTTATTTATAAAATGAGTAAAAGTAACATTAAAAATCCTGGGAAATGACAGTCTCCCTTTAAAACACCTAAAATGCTTTTCTTTAACTTAGTGAAGAACAAAGACATCTGATCCCATTACAAATGGTGTCCACAAATCGTATCCCTCAGAATGTCACCTTTGGCACCAAGGTCGCACAAAGTATTAGATGGAACTACAAACTGCTCAAGCAAGTGTTCCTGAAAAACCTCACTGCTCCATAACCACAGCCAGAGACTGGTCTAAGATAAGATAATAGAACACACGATAGCAGCTGATAATTTCATCAAATAAGAGAATTAGATGTCGTATCCTAAACAGGCACCTGTGTCAATGTAAAGACACGGGCAAATGCCATTAACACACTTGGTATATTGGTTCTAGTGGCATGCCACAACCACAACATGAACTGAACTCCTTGCCCTCCCAGAAGAGCCGAACTGCGCATGTACTGATAGAGGCTCTGCAGGTAACAGCTCAAAGTCTTATTCACTCAACTGGAAAAACTGCAGCTACAATAAGGCAGCCATTAGTTTACAGATCAGTTCCACTCATCCTAAGTTTCCCCATAGCCTCTTGCTGTGCAGAGATTTATGGGACAAGAGCCTCTTTGTGATGAAAGAAGCGTCTGCCTTCATCGGTGTCAAGAAAAACTTTTAAGCTAAGGAACTGCTTTTAAAAAAAATTATTTTATTGTTGCAATATGTTTAATGCATTATCTTTACACTCCATTCCTCCCAAAAAAGTCTTCCAAGAGTTAACCAATCAGCATGTTGAGCAGACATCAGGTGATTTATGGACAAACGGAATGATATATACACACACACCTCCCTTAGGCCATTTCTAGATTCATATTACACCGTCTAGTGAACAAATACTGGTGGTATGCATGTGCCTACCCATAATGCTTTGGGAAACGTCCATTGAATATAAAGCATTATTCTTCTTTGGTTAGTACAATGTACAGGTAGATGAATATACGAACTAATGCCCTTGGGACAGCCTGCCATGCATGAAAGTGTTACTATGCCTGCAAGGCTAGGAGTATAAATAGAATTAACACCTCTTACAGCAGCAATAGGTTGGAATAACATGTGTTTGTTTTTTTTCTACCTATATGGGATTTATCAGTAAGTATATATTTTTTTGCATTCTAAAGTGCACTTTAAAATAATCAAACAATACGAGCTGTTTCACATAAGTTAGGACTGTGGGAATTCACAAAGATAATGCAAATATAAGGCTAAAAAGGAAGAAGAGAAAATGATCAAACTAATGTTCTAGATGGTCTATTCTGGACTAAAATTCATTGAATAATCCCCAGAGAGGTAATGACAGCACAGAGGAGTATCACATTAATTCCAGTTCATTATCTGTGTCATGTGTTAGCAAGAAAATACTGCAATCCACTGAATTCCAAGAAAACATGATCCGGTAACAGCTACGTCTCAAACGGTTGCAGAAGCTCTGGGACACAGACTTCAAAGAACTCGCCTTTTAACGAAGTCTCTAGGAGACAATTATTTTACATAAACCTATAAACGGTTTTGTAAGAACACATTAGACACACTTCTAGCAAAATTACTTGGATTTTTAGGATTCTGAGTTTAATTTCTGCAGAGGTAGGAGTCCAACAATACTTAATAGAACATTGGCTGCAAAGGGGTCAAAGGCATAACAGGCACATTTTCAAGAACTGTTAAACATTCTAGGACTGGGTTATTAAATGGAAAAATAGTAAAAGTGCTTTACCATAAATTTAAAGTGACAGTTTAATGAAAATAACCACCACTCTGTATGGGGTCAGGCATCCCCACTGTACATTAACCTTCCCCATTAGATGGGTAGAAGGAGGCACCTGGGAGAACCAAATAAGTGTCAGACTGTTCAAAAATAATTTGATTACTTACCATAGGATTGCAACAGAGGATTCCTGGCACCATAATCACTATAGCTCTCTACAGTGGTTATAGTGCTTAGACTGTACTTTTAAAGAAACACTTAAAGCTCCATAACAATGTACACTCATTTTATAGGCTATGGTGAAAAGAGGAACGTAGTCCTTGCCTTCTTCTATAAATTTGCTTAGGACACCCAATAATATGAATAAATAAATACAATTAATAAAAAGAAGAAGAAAAAAAGAAATCACGGCAGCTATCAGTCCATAGGTAGCAATTTTATTCATGTGATGAACGGGACTGTGACCAAGAGTTCCATGAGCCATTAATAGCTGGTCAAGAGTTTTGGGGATATCCTCAGCTCATTTGAAAATAATGGGAGCATGCTGATAAGCTGAGCCACTTTCTCCTCTGGCCTGGGCTCACTGCGGTTGATGCATCGCATCAGTATCTTTTTTTTATTTTAATGAACATTTTATAACATTTCCTAGAGAGTAAATTAGTGTCCCAGGTGTGTCCCTTTAAGCCCCTTGTGAACCTGAATTAGCACAAAATAGCGTAGCACCAACATGCCAACTCAATGTGCCTCCCCAAGGAGGAGTACTGGGAAAGAAGTGACTGGTTTAGAATTGCTCTTTGCATAAATAGCAAGATCAGCAACATTGAACACGCTATAAATATACATATGACGAGCACAGACAATGGACATATTACAGTATGCAACACAAGTAATCTCACAGTTAATCATTAAAAGTACAAATAAACCATGAAACAGGACTACTCAAAAAATTAACAATATATTTCCAATACAAAACAGCTTTATATAGCTAGACTGTGGTTTAATACAACTACCTAGGGGCCACAATGCATACAAGGTCATCCTTTGAGTCTTGAGGAACCAAAACTCAACATTCTGCACTGGAAAAGAACCATAGCAGAAAGGGCCAGAACATTAAAGAGGATATGTTAGGAAGGACAAGAGAAATAGTACGCAGGACTGTGCAGAAGGAATTCTAAAGATTCTGAAGGGGCAAAAAGAATAAATAACGCGCTCCAAATAAATAAAACGAAGAACATGTGGAGTCATCTGGTAGAATATGGGAGAGGGATTAAGCTAGCAGTCACAGAAATAGAACAGACTGAAATCGTTAGTGAGTTGAAGATGATGATGGAAGCTGGGAAAAAGTGTAGGGTGGATAACAGAAGGAACCAGTAGGGGCAGGGGTGATAAGAGGTGGCTCTAGGATTGTTTCAAAGAATAGGAAATGCAGTCAGAGGTATCCGGATAGTTAAGAGGTGCTGCTGGTGCAGAAGGGGATCAATCTTGGAATATGAAGCTTTGATGGTGGGAGGATGAGATAAGTTATAAATAATTACTTCCTCTACTACTACTTATTGTACACGTATATGGAAATCACATCGTTCTTAATAGAGCATAAATACTAAAAGCAATCTGCATCGTGCAATGCGGCAGTGGTCCTATGGAGGAATTTACAGGCTTGCATGTAGGTCAGCAATAACATGTATCCCCATCATATGAAACATGCATTCAGCTAACGGTGTCGTATACACGTATTCAGCATGTTTTAATAAAATTACTTTTCCCACTTAACAAATGATGTTGAACAGAACACGGTCAATGTACAACGCAATGACTGGATGCTGAGTGAGCGATATATTCAGAACCCTTAGGGCAAACAATGTGGTTTCTTTAATTGCAGTTAACACATTTACAGAATGGAGAGTACAAGCGCTTATTTCTGTAATTTTATATCCTAGTATATACCAATATTTCCGTGAGCTGCTATATCACCGTGCTTATCTTTCTATCAGAAATTGTGGAGAGAAAAAGTATCAGGTGAAGCGCTCTAATTCCTTATAGTAGATATGTAGGTGTATAAAAGAAATATTTATGATATACCTTTAAGGGATAGTATACTTTAATATGATGTCCCAATACTTCCAAATAAACCTTAAATACAAAACACAAATATACAGAACATAGTGTGACCTGTATATAAATATATAGTGAATGAAAAAATATAAATTTCTGACTCACACTTTTCCGAGCTAAAACTCAGGTATATGCGCATTAGGGTCCGTTAAGGCGACCCTCACCCTCCTTTGGATCCGAATTTCTCCAGGTATTATATCCTAGATGGTAGGTATAGGAGGGAAAAGAAATATATAGCGTAGTACAGTCGATATACTGGGTATAAATTATGAGGTAGCACTTATGTACTCACAAACCCAGAGCCAGTCAGTCGGCTCACTTCATAAGACGTATGTGGTTAAGGGCCACATTCCTTCTTTATAGCAGGTGGAAATAAAAGCTGTAAGTGTAAAATATAATTTATTATAAATAAAAAATGTGTATATATATATATATATATATATATATATATATATATATATATATATATATATATATATATATATACACACACACATACACATACATATATACACACACACACATATTAAATTTAAATATATATATTAACAACGAAACAGCTGTCCATGAGTGGTTCACTGGTTTTGCATCTTATCCTAAGTTGTATTCCAAGCAGTTGTATACTGCAAACACAAATTAAAAGGAATCCATGTTTAAAATGGAATGAGGCAAAAATGTGATTCTTTGTTAAACTAATTTGCATATGGCCACCCAGAATCCTTTGCGGTTGTAACATCACTGCTGATTTGGGATTTCTGTGGGAAAAGCAAGTCTTATGGCTTGACTGGTGTGCAGATTTTTGTTTAGCATTGTATTAACTATCCACATAATTCAGGTGGAAGGGGTTTTCAATCACAATTTTTCCCCACCATAACCTTTTTAGATTTTGCTTCCCAAGCACTACCAAGCCTCAATTAGCAAACCAGTAACCAACCTCATGCTGAAGAGTTGCATTAACAACGAAACAGCTGTCCATGAGTGGTTCACTGGTGTTGCATCTTATCCTAAATTGTGTTCCAAGCAGTTGTATACTGCAAACACAAATTAAAAGGAATCCATGTTTAAAATGGAATGAGGCAAAAATGTGATTCTTTGTTAAACTAATTTGCATATGCCCACCCAGAATCCTTTGCGGTTGTAACATCACTGCTGATTTGGGATTTCTGTGGGAAAAGCAAGCAATATATATTAACAATATAGTATAAAAAATATATATCAATAAAAATAACACTTATTCGGCTATAGTCCAATAGGTAGTTCCATATGCTCACTGTTCCTCCAGGACGCGTTTCACCAATAGGCTTCTTCAGCTGGAAAAATTCTGTGTGATCTCTAAGGACTCCTTCCTGCTTTAAATACCCTGTTGATTGTAGTATCTCCATGTTTAGGCTCTTCATTTTCGCGGGCAATCTCCATGGGAATGGAGACGTCCTGCGATTCAAGCCTCCTGTTCGTCTATTTACTTCCGTGTATGCGTACTTCCGGTTTCTGCACTTTCGGCATTCTGCGTTCCACGGTGCGTTCCACAATGTATTACAGCCTCTCTAAGTCCTTTGTTTAAGTGGTGGATTACTCACAACACATATTATAAATACATAAATAAATTCAATTACTTCAGTTATATAAGAAAGAGTTTAAACATCAAAACTATTCAAAACTATTTAAAACTATACATACATATTCAATTTGTACAGCAAAAAAGTAATATAAAATACTTATTAAAATACAATAGTAAATTATTCTACAATCTCTATTTTGGAGGAGGGATAATTACAATCTAAAAGGTAAGAAAAAATGTATATTACTATGTATAAAAGAGTGTTGAAAACACAAATTCCAAAAGGAGGGAGAAAATGTGAATGATCAATTAGCTTAGGAAATGGCACATTTCGAAGTCTGAATTCAATCCATTAAGAATCAGACTATTTAATTTAAATATCCATTCCATTTCAATTTTGCTTAATTTTAAATTGAAGTTACCCCCCCTCCAATCTTTGGATACTTTGTTAATTCCCAAAAAGATAGTCCCCTTTATTTCACAATTATGGTGAGTTTTATAATGTAGTGACACACTATGTTTTTCAAAACCTTTACTAATATTGCGGCTGGGCTCTTCTATCCTTAAATGTAGGGCTCTGGTGGTTTTACCTACATAATTAAGCCCACAAGGGCATTGGATGAGGTAGATGAGATTTTTAGAATAACAGGTAATGAATTCTTTAATTGGATATTCATGCCCCTCATTGCATTTAAAACATTTTATATGTCTTTTTTTGTTTTCGGTTCTTTTGCAGGCTAAGCACTGCCCGCACCCAAAGAAACCTTTCTCTTGGTTTTTCTTTTATAAAACTAGAAGTTAAAGTTTTCCGTAAATTATTTACTCCTCTATGAATAAAACGGGGTTTCTCTGGGAGGAAGGTTTTTAAAATTGGGTCTTGTAAAAGAATGGGCCAATACTTTGAAACTGTTTTCCTAACTTTGTGATTATTCGAGCTATATGTGCATATGAACGGAATCTCATCATTTTCATGTCCCTCTTTATTTTTATATTGTAGGATACTGTTTCTCTCTATTTCTTTAATTTCCTGTCTTGATTTTTCTAATTTTGTTCTTTCATACCCCTTTTCCATAAAATCTGATTTAATTTTGTTAGACTGAATCTCAAAAGTTTCTACATCTGTTCAGTTTCTCCTTATTCTTAAAAATTGTCCTTTGGGAGCATTTTCAAGCCATGGTAAAAAAATGGCAGCTGAGGAAGCCTATTGGTGAAACGCGTCCTGGAGGAACAGTGAGCATATGGAACTACCTATTGGACTATAGCCGAATAAGTGTTATTTTTATTGATATTTTTTTTTATACTATATTGTTAATATATATACATATACATACACACACACACACATATCTTTTATTTATAATAAATTACATTTTACACTTACGGCTTTTATTTCCACCTGCTATAAAGAAGGAATGTGGTACTTAACCACATACGTCTTATGAAGTGAGCCGACTGACTGGCTCTGGGTTTGTGAGTACTTAAGTGCTACCTCATAATTTATACCCAGTATATCGACTGTACTACGCTATATATTTCTTTTCCCTCCTATACCTACCATCTAGGATATAATACCTGGAGAAATTCGGATCCAAAGGAGGGTGAGGGTCGCCTTAACGGACCCAAAGGCGCATATACCTGAGCTAGTGTTTTAGCTCAGAAAAGTGTGAGTCAGAAATTTATATTTTTTCATTCACTATATATTTATATACAGGTTACACTATGTTCTGTATATTTGTGTTTTGTATTTAAGGTTTATTTGGAAGTATTGGGACATCATATTAAAGTATACTATCCCTTAAAGGTATATCATAAATATTTCCTTTATACACCTACATATCTACTATAAGGAATTAGAGCGCTTCACCTGATACTTTTTCTCTCCACAATTTCTGATAGAAAGATAAGCACGGTGATATAGCAGCTCACGGAAATATTGGTATATACTAGGATATAAAATTACAGAAATAAGCGCTTGTACTCTCCATTCTGTAAATGTGTTAACTGCAATTAAAGAAACCACTATTAAAGAAACCTTACATTATAACTGGGGTAAACAGGCCGTACATGTTTATAAGGCTTATAATAGAAGACACAGATACATTTAATGTTCTCTGTATAGTGCGAGATCTGGTTGCCTTAACTGAACCACATTTCCCTGTGTTGCCTCTGGTAAAGACTATAATCACATTAGCGCCCAAGGAGAGAAATAACAAGGATGTCATGCGATGCCTTGTATCTTGTATACAATATGCAGGCAATCTGTGCACGCAACAGCTGTTCACAATACATATCAGTTTCATGTCTTAGAGAGGCAATCGACACTCCCCACACAATCTCAGCCAGTGCCTAAAATCCTTTCTATAAATAATATAAAGACAATTATTTTGTCAAATTAAAGAAAAAAAAATGCATGAAAATTCCTAAACAATTTTCATATGTAGCGTTCTATCAACAATAGGAATCAAAATAAATTTACTTAATTTGACAACTCAATACGCGACTACTTGTTTTTCACAAATCTATATGTATTCTTTGTGATGTCAAAATATGTGGTTTACCAAATTTTGTGAAAATAAATACAATAATATTAAAAAAAAAATTTAAATGACAAAAATCATGCTTGAGACAAAAAATGTGAAACCCTAAAATAGGGATGTTCCCTACATTTCAATGTCCCTTAAACCATCATTTGTAACAGTTGATGAAGAGAAAGATTTTTTTTTTTCTAATTCAATAGATGCCTATGGCCTTTTATTGCAAATGCACAAACAGATTTGTGGAGGACCTGAAGAGTATTCCATAACCCTGGTTTTAGACTATTAAGCAGGCACAAGAGTGTGCTAGTAATGTGGCTCCAGACACCTTCATCTGGAATTGAATCAGCAGGTAAGTATACCTCCCTTTCTTGCATAGACCCCATAAGTGACAGTGATTCTTTAAAAAAGAAAGAAAGAAGATAACTGAAGTAATAAAACAATATAATGGTGACTAATTATCAGTAGGCTTTTTATCCCGTAGTTAAAGAATGCTGCTGCCTCTTTCACATAGTGACAAGTGACCTCCCTCTGGGAACATGACAGCTAATGGTGCAAGCGGCTGCCTCTGTCACTGGACGCCAAGTGACGTCCTACTGTGAATCGGTTGAGATTTCTTTATCTTAAATCCCATGTGGTTCTGGAAATCATCACAACTGTACTTATTCACTCTGGGTTTAGAAATTTGTATCTGAGTTAAACATATGCGCTTGAGGTTACAACATTTATAGCATATCTTCGTTTAACGCATTCGCATGTTTCAAAGAGAAGAGGGAACAAAGAATGAAAAAGAATAAAACCAAGATTTAAAGCTGCGAAAATAAAAAATAAAAAACCTTTTCTGTGAAATTCCCCAGTTTACTACCATGCATTGTATTCACGAACGAAACAATCCCAAGATATTTATATCCCAGACAGCGTTTCCATGACTACACAATGAGCTTGCGATCACAAGTTCTCTTTGAGATGTGGTGAGAACACACGGCAGAAATTTGATGAGAGAGCTTCATTTTTTGGGGGGTAATAAAGTACACCTACAATATACTTTCTTCTGAATGGATGTCAGCGGTTTTGATATTTGCCAATAAAAGTAGGGAGGGAAATATTGGCTTTACAACTGCAGGGGGACACATTTGCCATCATGCAACATCAACACAACATTTAGCAATTGTGAGAGGATACCTATATATAGCTATATTTTGGTCAGGGTGCAAATAGCAGGACCTGTTTTAACCACTTATCTGCACCGTAAAGTCTTCCATCACTTGTCAAAGTCCAACAGATACATCTATGTCTTGGGTTCTTAACCTCAAGGATGGGACTGCATTTTTCTATTTTAGGTGGTCCTCTGATATTTGGAAAATGACCATTATATTGACTGATCCCCAGAAAAACATTCGCCAAAAGTGGTTTACAGTCTGGCCTTCTCCAAGGTAGCGAAGATTGCCACAAGCAAGGATAAATCCAGTGACCATGATTTGCAAAATGAATCATCAGATACAATATTAGTGCTGAAAATTGGTGTAAAGACAATCTTAAAACTGCAGAAAGAATTCCCAATGTAATGCCATGAGCATAATTTGGGTCACTGCTGTAAAAAGTTACAATCCAAGCACTATAACTTATTACAGCAGTTATGGTGCACAGAGTCTAAAGGCAACGCTTTTCATGTTCTCCCCATCCTACAGCACGAATAATGTGAAAATTACACTTTTGCATTATCAAGTGTAAATCCACCCAGTCTTGGATGCAAGTGATAGACTTATCGCTAGAGAGGATATCATACACATTCTTATTAGTACCATAACCACTGCAATGAGCTGTAGTGGTTAATGTGAATATTGTGTCCATTTAAAAAGCACTGGTCCAGACTGCACTGTATTTATGGGCTTCAGGAAAAGATCATAAAACACGTAAAATTATTGTCCTATTAGTTGGCCTCTTATTACTCCAGGAGTATCCAACGCTATCAAGTGTAAGGAACCCTATCGGCTGTATAAATGGTAAGATGACGAGAGTCTATATGACAACAATCGCAAGTCAAAGATAATCAATGTTATAATTTCAGTGGTATGGGACGCTGAAAACACAGACTTACAGTTCACTTGTAACAGATACTTTGTATTATGGCATAGAGGATCCACATAAAATGCTGAGGAATAAAGATATTGACCCATTAAATTAAGTGACCACTAAACCTTCTCTCCAATTGTTTTGGTCTTGGATTCCCTTAATGCCCGGTCCCTATCTGAGGCTGTAGATAACACACAGTCTGTAGCATGACTTAAATATTCTGTTTGTTTATGTCTTTTATTTAACAACTATATAGAAGTGATAAAAATAAAAAAATTAAATACAGAGAAACAAGACTTTATTATATTTCAACTAGTTCTCTGTCAATCATTGTTAAGCATCCTGTCCTTTGTACCTTTATTTCCACAGCAAATATACAGACTGAGATAAAAGTATTTGGAGAGAAGAGGATTCTGTTTTCTCCACAATACCAAAAGCCTGCCAAGAGTAGGCACATAGAAAATGGATCATTCTAAATATAGTACTTCAAAAAGAAGCATACATAATATCCATTTCACCTCTGGTAGTAGGTTAATACTTGTAGCAGCTGCTCAGCAGTAGATGATAAGATAGACATTGGAGCGGATTCAACCAGTGGCAATATAAAGGATACACATTCTAGAAACAGCCTACACATGGTCAGTATTTTTAATACAAATGTGCCTCTACGATTCATTACAGGGGGAGAACCTTGCCTGGTGATGTAATCAACAGTTGAATTAAAGGGTCACTCCAGGCACCCAGACCACTTCTGCCCATTGGAGTGGTCTGGGTGCCAACTCCAATCACCCTTAACCCTGTAAGTGTAATTATTGCAGGTTTTATAAATTGCAACAATTATCTTGCAGGGTTAAGTCCTCCTCTTGTGGCTGTCTATCAGACAGCCACTAGAGGGACTTCCGGGTTCTTAAAACACGAAAAGTGTTTTAAACGACGCTAGACGTCCTCACGCTATGCATGAGGACCTCCAGCATCAGATTTTCCCCATAGGAAAGCATTACATAATGCTTTAATTTGGGGAGGTCTAATGCGCGGAGCGTGGGCGGGGCCTGACCCAGCGCCGAGGGACATCGGTGCTAGATTCAGGTAAGTCACTGACCCCTTTGTTAGCCCCTTCAGCAACATGGGATGGCGGGTGCGAGGGAGGGGGCCACTGCAGGATTGTGCAGTGCCAGGAAATCGGGTTTGTTTTCCTGGTACTAGAGAGTTCCTTTAAACATTAAAACCACCTATAACTTGTGCCAACTTTTTTCCCACAAGATACTTTGTTTTCCTTTAAAGTTACTATGAAGATTTAGCAAATTATATTAGAAACCAGTTCAGACAAGGCAAAACCAGAGCAAACATTGCAAAGGGAAAAATAAACTATATTTAATTTACATTTTTCTATGTATGTTTTCTATTTTATGCTGACTGCAATGTGCAAAGGACAAGGCTTATAACTATATAACTATATATAATTATTGACAAGGAACCAAAATGGAGGTATGTTATACCCAATATTATTATTTATTAATAAACTCAAAAAGGTATGCAGCCTTTTTTAAAGTAACAATTACAAATTACCAATACCTCAAAAAGATACAAAAGTGCAGAAAAAATAGTGATACACAAATTATTATTAAAAAAGCACACACATAGAAATGGATACATTGTATGTGATAATGAGGATATCCTTTTTACTGCATTGTTTAAGATAAGATTACATCGTTTTAAGAATTCACATTCTTAGGATGGGTTGCAAATGCATACAAAAAGTTCAAAAATAAAGTTCATCACTGCTGATCTTTCCTCACTGCACATATTCTGTAGAGATCAGGAAATGGAAGGGCCAAGGAGAAGAGATTTGCCACACAATCCTGGTTTTCAATGGGAGCCCTGTGAACCTACTGTAAACCTGTGCCCATATTGAGTTTATAGCATAGGTCACACAGCTATTGTAAGTAGTTTCAATCATGAAAAGATGTTGTATTCATCCGTAGATCTCCCTCTGATACCACGGAACCAAGGACGAGCATATGGTTGCAGTACCTTTTACAAAGTGCTACCACTATAATGATAGAGGGAGATGTTACACAGAGCTCCTTGCCCTAGAATCTATACAAGAACAAGGTGGTTATTGTACCTGCATTGTCTCTTTACATTTAAACAGACAATTCACCTTGTCAATCACAGTAAAATGTGAGTCACAACAGTGAAACCCAGTGTCTGTATAGATGGAAGTTCAAGTCTTCATTTACAGCTTCTTACTATTCACACAGTTATGAGTATATAAAAGTAGAAGAAGTAAAATGAAGTTCAGTATCAAACAAAATTCAGTATCGGAAAGAAGTGCAGTTAAATATCTATAGTTTTACATTTTCGCAATGGGGGAAGAATAAACAGATATCAATATTAATAATAAATACTAAAGCAATAATAATAATAATAATTACTCACTGTAACATATGCAAAATCCAAATTGTTCTCCATTTTTGAGCAATGCTTTGCAAATTTTGTAATATTATAATTATCCCAAACATATCATTTTCATACTGGCCAGTGGAGTCAAACCAATGATGGCTAATGAAAGAGCTATTCCGCTCTGTCTGAGAGTGAGACTGATCACAATGTATCATCTGCTTTCGAAAAACTGCTATGAACCCCCATGAAAATCTCAAAAATTGACTTGTGACATGTCATTCCTGGGCAGTGAATTCCTTCATTGTCTCAGCCTTTCCAGGACCAATTCATATTCGCTACATGTTTACAAAGGCCAATAGTGTTCAATAAGTACAAACATAATGTGTGATTTTAGGACCGAAAAACTGGATTCAATTATATAACACTATTAACAGTATGGGGTAAAACAAAAACATAATGCAAAAATTCAAACGATCTGTTCTTTTTTGTATGAATGAGGATGTACCAGTATATGAAGAAGGCTTGATAACAGCCAACATTATAGGAAATTAATGTATGACCACTGCATATTCTTGATTTTGGGTATACATTTTCTAGCACTGACGTTAACAAAGTTACATTGCAGTGCTACTCTAGAAAAACGGACAAGATTATTATTTTTTTATAAAAAAATTCACTTTGCGGCAATTTATTCTTTAAAAAGAACAAATTTATATTCCTAATGCTGCAGTGTTCTAGTAACTATTTAGATATTCTGGCCTCCCTAAATTAAATTTTCTAAAAATATTTACTTCCCTCATTTCAACAGGCGTAACTTTCTCTGTGAATCCGCCACTCCTCCGCAGGCTGAGATTATCGATTCTGATGATCTCAGCCAACCCAATGCTTCTCCATAGGGTATCATTGCGAGACTAGTAAATATGCGCAGCAAACCGATTGAGTCAATGCATCTCTATAGAGAACATGCACTGTGTTCACGCTCTGCAATCTTTGCAGGTCCGAACACAGGAAATATATCTAGTGGCTACCGGTGTGAAAGCCACGAGAGGTGGCGTTAGGCAGGGATAGAACCACTATATTCAGGCGTAGTGTTTTTTGGTGCATAAAGTGTCCCTTTTAATTAATTGCAGTTCAACATATTCACACAGGTGACCTGAGACACAACACAATGTAAGGATACAAAGTACAATGGGAGAAGTGGCTCACTAACTGTTCTAGTTCATCTGGTGTCATGTGATAAAAACATTATCCTTTCACCCTGTCTTACATATAGTGATGTCCACTATCATCCAACATAGTCTACAGTTACTGGATTACAGCGTGTTTTGAATTAGATCATACATACAACACTACAAATTCTAATTACTAATCCCTACAAATACACTTAATCCCGATGAATAGGCAATGAAGCACTAACCAAGTCCAAAATATGTGGTACTGCAATGCATATATATTGTATATATGAATAATTTACTCTATATCAGCAAACATACAAGAAATATAATAAATACAGATCGCTCAATAGGTTTGCCTCTTATGTTTGCAAAATCAAAGATAAAAATGTCAATGGAATATACAATATATCAAAAGTGAGAAAAATAATGATCAAAATTAGTAGCAATCAATCAGAAACTGAGAACTTGGTGCAGGTGAACTGCAGATTAGAATACAGGTCTCCGATAGGGCTACCAAATTATTGTATTTATAGGACAATCTCCCGTTTATACAATGTTGCTAGTGGGTAAAACTAGTAGCGTTGTCCAACTAGCAAAGCAAGGGGGAGATTTACCAAGGGAAAAACGAGCTATTCTGTGCCAAATTACTAAAGATAGTGCAATTACCATGTTAACCAACAGAATTGCTCATGTTTCTGGCCTTTTGCCCCTAAAATAAGCCCTGTTTGTCTTGATAAAACCCACATGGTATCCATTCGCTGCCCAATGGCCACTTGGGATTTTTTTTCTTCAATCATTCATTGATTTAAACCTGGATAGCGCAAATACACAATGGTGAAACATTCAAAATATTCCCCCTCTAACATTGGTGGTAAATGTGAGCCCTGCGGGTGGGCAATTTGAACGTCTCTCTCTAAAACAGCTGTTGCTTGTTAATTGTCAGATATCCATATGTAGGTTGCAGTTTGATTTATGGAGGAGGGAGAGATGGTGGAATAAAAATGGGAGGTTAAATGACAGAAGGGAAAATGAAAAGATTTCATTTTAACGACTTAATAAAAATGGAGGTTGGATGAAATGTGGAAGGGGTGGGGATTAGGAGGCTAACATGGAAACTGGAGATTTAATAATAAGAGGGTCGATGGAACATGACGAAATTTAGAAAGGCTGAATAAGGAAGTATTTTTAGAAGATTATCTGGTAGTGCGGTGTTGTGACATAAAAAGGTATGTGGGGAGCAGGGAGGTATACGAATAGGGATGTTCTCAGTAGTGTTAAGGTCAGATGACGTAATTGAAAGGACAGTGGGAGATTTGAGTGGGTAGAATCAAGGAAATTAAATATACTAGAGACAAAGTGAGTGGGAGAGAAATTACCGGTATGTATTACACTTAGAATGTGGGGGAGATAATAATTTGAAATATAAGATAGAGATGGGGGTGTTTAAAATGTCTTTTAAAGGATATTTGAGTGTGAAGGTGAACCTTTTAATGCAATGTGTTTTGATCCATAGTCAACGCCCTGGTATAGATCAAATAACTATGAACAACATTTTGCACTCTTGTTTTTTTTTTATTTATACCATGTTATATTTTGTTGTTTTTATTCATTATTTCTCTACAATTTTTTTTTTTCTTGAGATCCATGTTTGTTCTCTCCTACCCTCCTTCCTATTGCATCAAGCTTTATACATAATGATGATTGGACGCTCTGAATTATTATTTTCTTAGTATTATTACCCATGATTTGTTAGTGTTCAGGATCCCAAGCTCTATAGCATATTTAAAGGATTAGACACAGAATTATCAGACCTCATGTATGTCAGTTTGAAGGCATCGCTGGTTAAATACAGTTCTTAGAAACTGGTTGACTTCAGATCCAGATAAATCCAATGGGAAACATTACAATGAGGACACAAAGTCCTGGCAGTCTGCCTAGGCTCACACTGTCCTGCAGCTACTCCTATATCGACAGCTAGTTATATCCACATGGTCAACAAAAGTCAAGTTTTAAAGTGACTCCATTTAAAATTAAAACTCGGCATTATAAGGACTTAATATGGATAATATTGCTTACACAGAATGTAAAGATTATAAACACTAAATTGCAAATCTAAAGTAAACAAATATTTTAAAAAAGTAATTCTAGGTAGTGTATCCATAGCTTCTGAGAACAAATAAGCAGTAAATAAGCTGGTACTACTTATGGTGTTTGGAGGGTCCCTTTAATGCTTCATTTGCATGCAAGATTGTATACTGTTGTATCTTTCTAAATTACGGCCATAGAACACGATTAAAGGGATGCTACATGCTGCATCAATGCCCATTCTATTAATGTATTAATAGATAATGCATTAAAATTACCTTAAAATCTCATGTGTGTGTATGGGATATGTCCCACCATCATTCCCACTCAGCAGATAGGTGGAATTGCTGAATAGGTTGCCATCAGCTAAATAGACATGAACACTGAGAGGTTTTTATCAGAGAGAAAGCAAAGAATGACCAGATGATTAATTACATGGCAAGTAGAATTGTGGGTGTAACAGATTTTTTTATTTTTTTTTAAATCTGCACTTTATGTATTTTTGCTTCTCTGTGCATGGTATACCTGATAAGCCATGTATTTCATTTCTCCTTGGTCGTGAGAAAGAAACATTTTTAGGTCGTTCCAGAAAGGAGGGCTATGGCTATGAGGCGCTGCGTCTTCAATGGAAAACCATAATCAAACAGAGGCTGATGCTCTGCTTGCAGCTTAGCAATGATAATTATGTATTCTGCAGAGCTTCTGTGACCTGGGGCCAGCAATGCAGAAACCACACTTACAATTAGACTATAAAAAGTTTAGAATGTGCTATGCAGCGCAATTCATTCTGTGTTCTCTACACACATGGAAGTAGCAGAAGAATCTATCAGAGTTATTCATTAAAGGGACTCTATAGGTACCCAGACCATTTCATCTCATTGATATTCCTGTCCTCTTAGCCCTGCAGCTGGAAACACTAAAGTTTTAGATAATTTGCAAGGTTTTCATTATAGGGTTATGCTTTGCATCATCAGTGTCTTCTATATCCCCATAGTAAAGCATTGATTCAACACTTTCCTTTGCCGAAGGCATAATGAGTGTGCAGAATGTGCATCAGGTTCCCCCTCTCGTTGATGTCAGTGGAGGCAGAGTTGGAGCCAGCGCTTGGCGCTGGAATCTGATAATTTTTTAAATGTTGTTGTTTTTCTAAACCATTTCATTGCCATAGCAGGGTGCTGCAGGGGCAGTGGAACAGCTTTGTATTCCTAACACTATAGTGTTCCTTTAAACTCCAAATCACAGTGAATCAGATCGGAAATGTTATATTGAGGCTAAAACAGCCATGCTGTGTCTGGAATTGGAGAAAGTTTTCGGATCATCTATTTTAGTCTAAATGTTGCAATTGGGAGTTTAGTAAATAAACCTGCACATTTTTTGTGTTTTCAAATTCCTTTTTGTGTAATTTCTATTAATTTGCCATTTCAGGGGCTCCATTATTAATAGGCTTTTTCAAGTAGAATACTTACCTAGGCCCTTTGGGCGTCCAGAGTCCCTGATGTCTTCTGACACTGATAGAATTCACTGGCTAAGATTGACAGGTGATGCCCTCATTCAATGAATAGACTCCAAACGTTATATATCTGCTGCAGAAGAGGAACTTTCTTTTTAGTTATATCGAGGAAGAGGGACAAAAGTGTCAAACTATTTGAAAATTGACTCATTACAAAGAGATATGCCATAGGGCTACTGCTACCGAGACCAATCCAGCAGGCAGTAGTGGTTATATGAAGCTTAGATTACGTGATGCATGTTATGGGCTCGTCTTCCAAATCCAATTTCTTGTATGTACATATTAAGCACCCCAACTCTCCACACTGAGGTACCCCTTAAACTGTGCCCTGGGTAGCATAACATTTGAAGAGAAGCCTCTTGGTGCAGTTAAAGCAATGAAGTATTTATTTATCATGTTAAAAATTAAGCTAGGACCCATCAGTAATTGGGTACTCTGAGATACTGGTATAATAAATGCCCTCTTTTTTTTTTTTTTTTTACCTGAAACGTTTCCTTCGGTATCCCTCAAAGAACTCCAATAGTACATTTTCAGGGTTATTTGCATTCTGGTTCATGAATGCAAAAGGAATTCAATGTGATTTTCTAAATGTAAGTAAAAAAGTAAACTTGGAACACTATGTTATGCTATGGTTATAGCTCATCTACTGCAGCCTAAAATTTACTTCCCATTACCAAAAATGAACTTTTTAGTGAATTTGTTAATCTTCATATTAATATTAACTTTGTTAATAATTGCCAGCACCAAATTCCTTATACATTCAGATATTTATGAGAAGAGAATTGGGACACTGGTGAAAAGTGCATACTCTGCTTCGAAGCAATATATATTTTGTTAAAGGGTTACTCCAACCAAAAAAACACAAACCATTGTTTTAATGGAACACTGTTATTTGTTAGAGAAACCCTTTCATCTGCTCTTCCTGTGTTAAAATGAAATAAATAATGGTAAAATGCACGTGCCTTTCAGTGCTGAGGCCAGGTTCTCAGTCCAATCCTCCTTTTGTGACATCACTCCCCTTTGCTGTTGGGAGAGGGATATAGGGGGAGAACAGGCTGAGATAAGGACATGGATGACACAGAGGGGAAGCCGTGCTGCCATTGGATGCTTGTTGTCCGCATGTAAAGCGTGTAGATGACAGGCGTCCAGTATGCACAGGACTGACATTAGCCAGCCCAAAATGCTGGTTCCAGCCTGGCTAATGCCGGTCTAATGACTCTTCTGGAGGTTGAACTATACCCCTTTGCTGCCAGGGGTAAAATTCCACCTCCAGAAGAGTCATTGGACTGGCATTAGCCAGGCTGGAACCAGAAGTTTATAGCTAAATGCTGCACATACAGACTGCAGGTAGGCCAATTCAAAACACTGAAGAGATCATGGTGCTTGGAGTATCCCTTTAAGTACACAGTACTTAATCTGCTGATGTGTGTGACATAACAGGCTAGTCTGTTTTTCTAGTTACCGCTTCCCCACCTGACATGCTTTCACTTCATTATTGTTGCATGCATAGGCATGCGCACGGGGTGTGCCTGGGCACACCCTAATCCCCACGGCATGCATGTGCCTCCCACCGTGGGCAAGTGAGGGAGACCTAACCACAGGCATGGAGGGAGGCAGGACAGGACCCAGGGAGCTCTTGCCAGCAGCTCCGCCGGGTTCCTCTCGCGAGGTCGGAGCGTTGCCGTGGTTACCGCAGCAATGCTCAGATCTTGTGAGAGTGAACTCTAGCCTCACTCTCCACTGGACCACCAGCGATGGCAGCAGCACGGTCCTTCTTCCCTACATAAGGTAAGAAGGGAGGGGGGATATTAACTAAACGGCCCCCACACCCCACACAAACAGCACACACACACACATACATCACCCTTACACACACACACACACACACACACACACACTAACAGCACCCTCACACTAACAACATTCTTACACACACAGCACACACACACAGCGCCTGCACATGCACACAGCATATGTGTATGTGTATGCATGTGTGTGTGTGTGTATATATATATATATATATATATATATATATATATATACGCAGCGTGTGTTTCTGCTTTAGGGTGCACACCCTTATACAATAGGCTGCGCACGCCTATAGTTGCATGTACTTTTCAAAAAAACAACATGTTGCATCCAGAGGAAGCACTAATAGCAAGGACTAGCATCAATATACACTGCACCCTATTGGGAGAGCAGAACACACAGGAGATGTTTGTTAGCTCACTCCATATCGCCAACACTCCAGGATACTTTTATTTACTTATACTGAGGGTTTCTAGACCAAGATCAATAATATCTCACATTTTAATAAGTATGTGCGTCTCATTAGGCTAAAATGTCAGCCAATCAGTTTCCACATTCAAGTCTGCAATGTAAAGGAGTTGTTTCTTTTTAAAGAACCACTATAGTGCCAGGAAAACAAACTCGTTTTCCTGGCACTATAATGCCCTGAGGGTGCCCCCACCCTCAGGGTCCCCCCTCCCACCAGACTGAAGTTGGAGGAAGGGGGCTAAACACTTACCTTTCTCCAGCACCAAACTCCCTCGGGGCTGGAGACTCTCCTCCTCCTTTGGACGTCATCGGCTGAATGTGCACGCGCAGCAAGAGCCGCGCACGCATTCAATCAGTCCATAGGAAAGCATTCTCAATGCTTTCCTATGGACGCTGGTGTCTTCTCACTGTGAAAATCACTGTGAGAAGCGCGGAAAAGCCTCTAGCGGCTGTCAATGAAACATTTATACAAGCATGTCTAGATTCACATTAGAATCCATTTTCCTTGTCCCAACTCGTTTTACAGACATCAACACCAGTCAAGGTCAGTGCTGAACCCAGTCTTTATTGACCATGCACTGAAATAGTGTTCACAAGCACTCACACACAGTCATGATGAATATTTAATCACGGACTAGTTCATTTACTGAGCAAAGGATACAGGAGAGCAATGCAGACATTTATTTTAAAAATATATATATATTTTAGCAAATGTTTCAATCACTGAAAGGGTTAATTATCCTTGCTGCTTTGACTATAAATATTCATTAGCAGGATCATCTTGTTTAATTTAATTTAATTTACAAAGCAGGAGATACAAACTTTTAAAGTAAGTTACATCTGATTAAAAGTGAATCCATTTTGCATGGACAGAAACCAAAGGGATTTAACTCCTAAATAGCAGTGAATTGAGCAGTGAGACTTCAGGGGCATGTTCTGTACACCAAAACTGCTTCATTAAGCTAAAGTTGTTTTGGTGACTATAGTGTCCCTTTAATACTGTAACAGGCCTTACATTAAGTATAAAATGCACTTTCAGACTTTTTCATGGTTTGATACGCTTCTGCTGCAGTCTTGGAGGTGAGGGGGGAAAGGGGGAAGGGGAGAGTCCCGGTGCACTAGGGACAGGTTTGGCTTCAGAGTTTGTTTCATATGAAAAACAGTAAAATAAGGGTTCATAACAGAAGAAAAACTAGTCCCTGTTTAGAAAGAGTATAGTGGTGACTGAGAAATTTCCTCGTTTCAAGTAGTTGCGGCCGCATACATGTTAGTTCCTGCCCCCCTTGGTACGAATGATAAAACCTTCGCCTGTTCGTCGCTGTGGTCGGTTACGAAGAGGCAGGACCTGCAATGAGTCCCCTGGCAGGTTAAATGTGCTTAGCAGCGCAGTTGCTCAATGCAGATCTGAGACAGAGTGCACAGTGTCACCTTATAAGATGTGCAGAGCCCGAGGCAAGCTGATATCTAACCTTGTGCTGCTGGAGCAGTGTCGTAAACGGGTGAAGGGACCTCTGCAATTGTAAAGTGTCCCCTGACAGGTCTGAGTAGAAGGAGAGCCTTGTGTTTTCAAATTCATAGGTGGTCCCTCTGAGAGCTGTCTGCACTGCTGTTTTGTCTGCAGAGCCTTGGAACCTCACTACCAGGTCCCTGGGGGCTGACTCTGGTGCTCTCCGTGGCTTTGGGACCCTAAAAATTGTGTCCAGGTTGATGATCTTGGCTTGTTTAGGTGCCAGTTAGGTGTTTAAATTTCCAGTAATCTCCGCATGAGGTGTGGGGGTTTCATAGTGGGGATGTCCTCCGTTATCCCTCTAACCTTCAAATTGTTGCGTTTCCGCTGGTCCTCAAGCGAGGCGAATCACTGTTCATATTTTGCTTGCTGCATTTTGAGTGCAAGCACTTCAGTTTGTAGGTCTGCAATGAATTGCGTGTATGTCGTTGGAGGCCTTCACCGCCCCTATGCGGCCTGTCAGGTCAGTGAGAAGTTGGGCCATATATGCTTGGAGTACTTTCTGCAATTCCCCCAGCATGGTCTTCCGTGTGGCTGTAGTCACAGGCCCTGCATCCCCAGTCTTGGGGAACGGTTGCGGTAGGCTTGAGGGCAGCAATCCACTTGTATTGTCTGTCAAGCTAAAATCATTCAAAGAGTTGGAGTACTCCTCGAGGTCAGCAGCCATCTTTGTCCCACAGGCGCAATAAGCTTGATGGAAAACATTGCCGATATTAATGCTCTGCCGTGGTCTGTTGGGCTTCTGTTTTTTTGTTTTTCTTCCCATGTTGGGCAAGTGGCGGAGGGTTGTTATTCCCGGTAACAGGGGTGAGGGAAACCGTCAGTTTATATATTATAGGAGAGGAGCCCATCGATCGTGCGTCGGCTCAGGTCAGTCTCCAAGCCTCCTCCTTGTTTTTGGGTTTTAATAGTGTGTTTCTTTAACAAGTGAAAAGGATAATGTGCACAGTAATTATAGCAGTCAAGTAAAAAGATACATTTCCAAGATAATAAAAACTGAAGAATTGTTATTTCAAAGAACGTAACTTCTTCAAACGTGATCAATGTTTAAGCATTTAATTAGATAAATGGATCCCATGGCTAATCAAGTTTATCCATCAAGAGAAGACAAGGTTTATGAGATTTATGGTCTCTTAGTTTTCTAGATAACCAGGTCCCATTATGCATCATGAGAATACAATTTGGACTATCTACACTTACATGCAGTTTATTAATATACCACCACCATTGTTGTTATCTCCAGGTTTTATTGTAGAACAAATTTATCATATTTTAAAACAGTAAATGGTACAATAAAGTATAGATGTGCAAACATGATAATCATGGAATTGTTATTTTCTAACATCATAGACTAATACAAAAGCGATGGGCTAGCCACTATCTTTACTTTTCACCAGATGGAACTATAACATAGGTACTGTACAGAGCATGAGTACACGTATCATATTAGAAATGGTTATCATTTGTGGCTGTAAAGATATACAACATTCCCAGTGAAATCGATAACACCTTTCAAACATTGAAGCAATGTTATCACAAAAACTACTAGAAAAGTGAAAGGATGGTTCTCTAGAATCCAATCTGATTGGTTTCCTGGTAAATATGTTATTAATAAGCCACCAATATATTATGTGGGATTGTAGAAATAATCAATTACGAAAACAATACACTTTGTTATAAAGAAAGGTATCGGGCTTGTATTTACTAAACACTAAATTGTAGTGAAAAGAAAACCAATTTTCGAAATGCAGGCAAAGTTCTACTTTGGAACATTTACCGCATCCTACCATTTTTTCCCCCAATACACAACAATTTAGAGTTAAGGGGATGGAGCACTTAGTGAGTGCAACAATGGAGCATCTACCACCATTTCATTCACACAATCTAAAACCATTAGTAGAAGAATCAGCAATAGAGATGTATTTAGAAACTATTTGGCTGATGTGCCCCACCTCCAAGGTTCTAACTATGCAAAATATAAAAGATATCTGCTGACGTAGTAATAAAAATAATTAGAATATGAAAGTAATAAACCAGGAAGGATACATTCAGCATTTACTAGTTTCTAATCATATCCTGGAATCTAGGTTTAATACACCCTAGGAGGAATGGTATGGCCAGATTGCTGGTCCTCAGACAATAAAAAGGCCATGTCTGGGTTCTTATATAGCATTCTATTATAATGATTTTGGTTTTCCCACAAATGTAAGTACAGCACAAAATAAAATCATTAATGTTGCACTCTCCTCTCCAAGAAACATTTCAGACAAATTGCCTCACAGACATTAACTTAATTCTATTAAAGGTTGACCTCACACCTGATGCTTGACTTAGAAGGTTAAGTATATGAGTCACGGGATTCTTTTTCTATAAATCAATCATCCTTATAATGAGGTGAAACGATAGGCAATTCAGAGCATTTCAAAGATGTAATATTTAACCCAAACGATTTTAAGTTAATTGCAAAGAACTCAGTATTTCTAAGAACATACGCACATCAGTACTTTCAAAGATTGCGCAATTAATATTAAAGGAACAGTCCAAGCACCATAACCACTACAGCACATGGTTTATGTTTAGTTTTACTTCTGACCTGGGGTCTGCCAGGCGCCACTCTCTACCGCACTAATGTCAGAGAGCCAGAAGGTTCTATAAGGAGTTTCCGTTAACTCTCCAGAGCTAAGTCGATGAGCTAAGCCCTGAATCCTTACAATGGAGAGAGGCAGGAAACCAGGGCAAGAAAACCATTGCCCTATACCCTCTACAGTAAGGTGCTGTCGTGGTTATGGTGCTTGGAATGTTTCTTTAAAGAATAATATGCAAGGTGGTCAACTATATAATACAACAAAGCCTCATATATGACAAGGGTAGTCGAAGGGACACTATAGGCACCCGGACCACTTCAGCTCATTGAAGTGGTCTGGGTACAGTGTCCCTATTGCACTTAGTGTTGCAATTTTAGAGAAACTTCAATGTTTACATTGCAGGACTAAGTTTGCCTTCAGTGGTTGTCTACCAGTCAGCCACTGGACGAGCTTCCTGGATTGAAACTGACTTTTGGTCCGGTAACTGACACTAGGCATCTGCACGCTCTGCTTAAGGACATCCAGAATTAGCCATTTACCCATAGGAAAGCATTGATTCAATACTTTCCTATGGGGTGGGAATAATGCACGCGTGTGTCCATTAGTGCCCTTTCGTCAGGAACGTCAGAGGAGATGGAGCCGTGACCCAGCGCCGAGATCAGGTAAGTAAAGAAAGGGTTTTTATCTCTTTATTTACAGCAGGGGGAGGGAGGAGAGGCAGAGAGAGCAATAGTTTCAGGAATACAACTTTTTATTCCTGGAACTATAGCATCCCTTAAAAGCACATTTAATAACATGTATTTTTTGGGCAGGTACTCAATATAGTAGCATTTTTATTACATTTTTAATATATACTCTCTATGTCTCAACTGAAACAACTCTATAAGCATCTAGTAGATGAAATGTAGGACTTCTATCTTTTAAATTGAAAGAGTTCAGAGATTTAAAAAAATATATATTTTAATGTATTCCAGCAAGCGGTGAAGGTCTGTGGGTGGGCAGTGTTGTCTGCCACATAGTATTTAGCACAGTTTATAAAACAGAGGTTGGCAAATCAACATCCAACAACACGATACTAACTATTCCATATATAAAAAAAAAAGTATTGCAAATAATTCAAATAAAATACAATTGTAGTTGTCTTAATTTAATTATGTTACTAAATATGGATAAATATTTTTTTTCTAAGTGCATTGTGCAAAGTACATGTATTTCAGGAGAGTGACTGTAAGATGACATTTCTTGTATTATTTAAATACTATTTCACAGAGGTGGGGTGGGGGTAAATTCACATTAAATATCCAATTAAATCCTTGCTCATAGTTTATGCAGGTTTACATAATTATGTTTAACTACAAATGATTTAGACTGCTTTAAACAAACCGCCTTGGGGAAAGAGACAGACTATGGTTCAGTCCTGCCACCAGTGAGACTATGTCGTATGTCTCCTAAAACACACAGTCATTCATAGCTAGCAGATCAGATTGTCCTAGAGATGTACAAAGAGACATGTGTATTATCTAGGTATACGGAGAGCAAGCAGTTGCAGATTCACAGCTCACAAGGTCCTCCTTCTACCCCGCCTATATTCTATCAGCACCCATATAACTCACCGCATGCACCACCCAAATGTACATCCTTGGGTTAGAGAATTTATTTACCCACAATACTTTAAAAAGCGTTCATTTTCACTTTACGTAAAAAAAAAATTCTTGAACATTAGAGGCAGTGCATTACAACAGGGATTTCTAATCTGGAGGGAAAAAAGGCAGGCAAACCCAAAAAATGTTTTTAGAACATCCCCCAAACCTCCTTTTGCACTATAAAGTGTCTTTTACACACAAGTTCCCCAGAAAATACAAAAGCCGGATTACTGCAAAAATTATTTATTAGAAAAAAGGGGGGGGGGAGGGGGGGAGAGTGTGAACTGCCTCTAATCTTCAGGAGAAATAAATTTACGATAAGTAAAAATGCATGCTTTTCCCTTCAGATTAGAGGCAGTGCATTACAACCGGGATAACAAAATCAATCCCTAAGGGTGGGGCTCATTTAACCACTGCTTGTAGCACCTTGAGCAGATTAAATGCTTTGATTTTGAAGTACATTTTCCTTTCTCTGAAGATCTCTCCGTGGCCTCAGGATTAAACATGCTGAAGAGAAAAAAAAGAAAATAAAATTAAAATACAATGCTTTATCTCTAACTAGGGAAAAAAATTTGGCTGGAAGCACACAAGATAAAAGCAAAAAGTCTTACCTTAATGGCCTCAGAGTGTGCTGGAGGCAGGTGAGAACACACTTGCAACAGATTTTGAGTGACCTGGCAAAAAGTTAGTTGCTGGATTATAGAGCCTCAAGAGTCCTGGAAAACCAAAATCCGGTAAAAAAAAAAAAAACAATTTAAATTTATTCTAAATAAATTAGAATTTTGGCGCCTGAAATTTGAAATCACATTGCACTTGCGCAATACTAGCCGTGATTCCAAGGTGGAAATCATTGTAACCTGTACATGTGTTTCACCGCTAGGACCTCACAGCATGTGCGCACATGCACACCTTCGCCTTCCCTGGCACGAGTGGAAAATAAACATCGGTGGAATGCTGGCGCTCGGCGTGCGTTCCACCAGACATGAACCTGAAGCGAGCTTACCAGCCGGACATCCTCAATTGCAGGCATGAAGCAGAGCCTCCCGAGCCGCAGTTCCCTAACCTTGCTTCTGGAAAAAAAATACAAGGGGCAAGCCTGACTACCTCACCTGGCGGAGGCAGTCAAAGAACTGTGGAGCTTGTATGTAAAAGGAGATTTGGGGGAGGTTCTAAAAAGACTAGGGGGATTTGCCTGCATTTTCTTCCCTCCAGACCTCCAGATTAGAAATCCCTGTTGTAATGCCCTGCCTCTAATCTAAAGGGAAAATATGTTGTTTTTTTTTTTAAAAGATCTTTGTATTAACTATATTTCTACAAATATATTATTTAAAATATATTTCATACACAGTTGGTTAGCTTTAACATCCGCACACACAAATTCACAAGCAGCTTCCCTATACACACCTCCCAATGTGGAGATGGGGCAGACCTTCCCTACATCATGCAGTGCCCCCCGCCCCGCCGCCCCCAATTAAAATTGAAGTCGGGAGCACTGAGTCTCCATTCACAAGCTGCAGCAGCACTGTCACTGTGGAATGGTGTTCCACCCTTTTTCCACGAGCGGCCAGAGGGGGCACTGTGCTGTGAGAACTTCCTCCTGGGTCATAGAGAGAAGCACAGGGGAGAGACAGGGAGAGGAAGCTCAGCTCTGCACAGAGGCATCCAGGCAGCTGCTGGTAAGTGGGAGTCAATGTGTGGTTCAGTCTGTGTAAGTGCTAGAGCTCCAAGAGAGATACCGCTAATTTCGTGACCTCCCCTGTACCCGATGGATAGGAAGCCGCCTCAACCAGCACGGATCTTATTGTGCCACCCCCACCCTGTCCCTGCAAGGAAAGATGAGGGAAAGGGGAATATTCTTTTTTTTTTTTTTTAAACAATTAGCAAAGTACAAATTGTAAAGCTCTTCCCTATTCCACTCTCTAGGTTTTCCAGTTTCCGTGAAAAGGTGTCTTGCCTGTAATAAGGAAGGCACAGCAGTGGAACTACAGGGAGTGCTGGTGTTGCGGTTACACCGGGGCCCATGAAGTGGTCCGTGCAATTAGGACCACCCGATGGGCATGTGTCTTCAGGGGCCCAAAACAGTTTTTGCACCACGGCCCACTCTACGTTAGTTCTGCCACTGTGCAGCAGCATCCCCGGCACACAAGCTCTGCCCCTGCCTGGAAGATCGCCTTTCTCTACTCAAGCTCCGCTCCCAATCTCTGACTGAGACACACACTAACAGACATACACACATTCTGATAGACATACAGTGACAGGCACACACACACTGACTGAGACACACACACATTGAGACACATACACACACACTTTCTCACAAATTGCTATTTTTATTTAAATCCATCCAGCCTCCCTACCACTGGGAGAGCTGAGTGGATCTTTCCCTGGCGTCCAGTGTGTCTCCTCTCAATCTTCCTGCAGTTTCTCTCTGCTCCCCTGCGCGCTCTCTGTAGTGATGCTGGAGCCGGGGTGACATCATGTCACTAAACAGCTCACAAGGGAGCAGAGAGGAACTGCAGGAAGGTTACTGCTCCCTCATGAGCCGCCTCCATGCTCCCTGCGGCGACTGGCTTTAATGTTTTCTGCACGGCTTAGCAAAGGCCTGCCCATGGCGACCTGGCGTCTGGAATTTGTCGAGCCCTATGTGTATGTATTTGTGTGTGTGTGTATATATATATATATATATATATATATATATATATATATATATATATATATATATATATATATATATATATATATATATACATACACACACACACACACCGTTTTAAAACGTATACACACGTTTTATAACTGCCCCTCTACTTTTGTCCCTGGCCCCTTATATGCCCCCCTAAGTATGAATCCTGGAGATGCCACTGTCCTACATTTCCCAATAACATACATTTTAATGGGGGGAGGGGGTGTAGGTGTGTGTAAATTGCTATAATACCACACCATTCTAACAGGATTTAAACTGTACCTTTTTCTTTCATATTAAGTTGCTCAGTAGTACAAGATTCATAAGTGTTTTCCAAATGACTTTCCTTCACTGAACTTACCCTCTCCATTCACACTCCCAAGACCTTCAAAACCAAACCGTGCACACAAAAAATAGAGTAGATCATGAATATATCCTATATCAAAGTGTTTAAGTAAAAGGACAATTATTGTGGTATATATAAAACAAAAAAATAAATAATTTCCACACCAGTACATACTGCATTACAACACACACACAAACACATATAGACACCATTACAGTTCTCATTTTTTTTGTATATACTTTCACTTACAAATATATCTTACAGAGCGAATAGACTTTAAAAAAAAAACACAATTTTGCTTTTTTTTTCACAAAGTGTATAATGCCAATTACAAGCGTATGGGGAATCGCAGTGCAATATAAAGTGATCTAAAAAATAGTGAACACATTTCTATGCGTCAAGACTATTCCTAAGCAATAGTTTGACTTCTAACTTGGATCAGCAAAAGCACTGGTACTTATTTCTAATTCTGTACTCTCGCGCATGCTGTACTTACTAAACATTAGCTCAACTGCTAGTCTGGATCAGCTAAAAAATATAGCTGTCAGAAAGAATACACATCCTTTGCATCATTCCTATAATGCAACAGCCAACAATCTGAAATCCTAAGAGGTGTTCAGCTGGTACCTTGGATGTCTGAATGCCAGGATC